>BJKM01000873.1:52500-182442 GCA_015082035.1 Chaenogobius annularis
TCCTCCCTCCCTCCCTCCTCCTCCCCTCTTCCTCCTTCTTTCTTTTCCCCCCCCCCCCACCCCCCCCCTTTTTCCCGCCCCCCCTTTTTTCCCTCCTCCCTTCCTTTCCTCCTTCCTCTCCCCTCCTCCTCACCTCTCCTCCTTCTCCCTCCCTCCTCTTCTCCTCCCTCCCTTCTCCCCTCCCTCCCTTCCCCCTTCTTCCCTCTTTTTTTCCCTCCTCCCTCCTCTTTCTCCTCCTCCTCCCCTCCCTCCCTCCCTCTTCCTCCTCTTCCTCCTCCTCCTCCTCCCCCCTCCTCCCCCTCCTCCCTTACCTCATCATCCTGCCCAAATCAACTACACACCTCACTCCTCCTCTCCTCTCCTCCTCCCCTCTCCTTCTCTCCTCCTCCCCTCCACCCCCCTCCTCCTCTCCTCTCATCCGCCCTCCTCCTCTTCTCTCCCTCCTCTCCTCCCCCTCCCCCTCCTCTCCTCCTCCTTCCTCCTCCTCCTCCTCCCCTTCTCCTCCTCTTCCTCCCTCTCCTCCTGCCCTCCCTCCTCCTCCTCCCCTCCCTCCTCTCCCTCTCCTCCTCCCCCCTCCCCTCCCTCCTCCTCCCTCTCCCTCCCCTCCTCCTCCCTCCTCCTCTCCTCCTCCTCCTCCTCCTCCTCCCTCCTCCTCCTCTCCTCCCTCCTCCTCCTCCTCCCCCCCCTCCCTCCCCTTTTTCCCCCCCCCCCCCTCCTCTTTCCCCCCTTTTCCCCCCCCCTTTTTTTCCCTCCTCCCTCCCTCCTCGTCCTCCTCTCCTCCTCCCTCCTCTTTCTCCTCCCTCCTCCCCCTCCCTCCTCCTCCTCCTCCTCCCTCCTCTTCCTCCTCTTCCTCCCTCTCCTCCTTGAACCCGTGAATGGATCGATTCTAACCAAATCGGACCCAGACTAAGTTTGAGTCTAGTTTCTGAGGACAGTGACAGACTAAATGCACATGTGTCATTTGTCTGAGCCGTCAAAGCTCTTCTGAAGTTGGTTTTGACGTCCAGACGAGGAGTTCTTGGATCAGCACTAACGGTAAACGCGTAGGCCCGTTTGGCGCAGGATTAGGCCCTGGGCGTCGCCTGCTCCGCCCCGCCCTGTAATCCGGGGTTGTTTTGGGAGCGGCGGCGCCTCGTGAGCGTCTTCAGGAGCAGCTTTCTCTGGGCCAATAAACCTGCTGCAAATAGGATCAAGGCTGGAACAGATGGCTCCTCTTAAGAACCCAGGTCTGACCACGGCGGGTTCACCGCCGGCGACGCCACCACTCAGCGGTTCGATCAGTTCTCGCCATCGTGGACGCTCAGATATGACACGCTGAACCACTTCCCTTACTTTACCGACCGCTTCCGTCACCGTAGAAACCGTCATTCTGCTCCCGTTTCTTGGTTTTCACACGTTTTCTTGTCATTTCCAAATAAATGATCTCTCGTAATTCAAGTTGACTTCTTTCGTAGAATCGACGTCGTTCCCGTTTGGGTTCCTTCACGGGAACTTGCTTTAGTAACTGATCGATTCGGACAGGTTTAAGCCTCTTGGAGGTTTAAGCGTTGGAACTTGAGATTATCTCTTACGCTTCAATGGACTAGTTTTATTCCCGAGCTGTTTCAGATCGATATCGCAGCTGAAAGAACGAGCTTCTCTTTGACCACAAACGTTCAGAAATGGACTTTTGGGGAAAATCACATTTAAGAAAAACTCAGCCCTTTCACACCATTTTTTAAAATACAAATCTTAAAAAAGCATTGGATTCTAATTTTGTATCTCCAAAAACAACAATTCCAGCATGTTGTTTGGAGCCATCTCATTAGCATTAGGTTTATGTGATGAGAACATCTGGATCTCTTTATCTCAGAGTTATTCAAAGCAGCCGAGGATCCGAGCAAACCTCCAGGACTCTGAGTCAGACGAGAAGAACACGAGAAGAACACCAGAAGAACACCAGAACACGAGAAGAACACAAGAACACCACGAAAAGAACACGAGAAGAACACGAGAACACCACGAGAACATCACGAGAAGAACACGAGAAGAACACGAGAACACCACGAGAACACCACCAGAAGAACACGAGAACACCACGAGAACACCACGAGAAGAACACCAGAAGAACACCACGAGAAGAACACCACGAGAAGAACACCACGAGAAGAACACCACGAGAAGAACACGAGAAGAATACGAGAAGAACACCAGAAGAACACCAGAAGAACACAAGAACACCACGAGAACACCACGAGAAGAACACGAGAACACCACGAGAAGAACACAAGAAGAACACGAAAAGAACACGAGAAGAACACGAAAAGAACACGAAAAGAACACGAGAAGAACACGAGAAGAACACAAGAAGAACACGAGAAGAACACGAGAAGAACACGAGAAGAACACGAGAAGAACACGAGAAGAACACGAGAAGAACACGAGAACTGCCCATGAAAGGAACCGGAGAAAACAGCTGCCCTTTAGGTCCGCGACAGAAGGTGGACACATTTCATCATCTCACGACCTTCTACTCACAGCGCTCCGAGAAGCCGGTTCACACGCTCACATGAAGGACACGAGGCGTCTCATGACTCACCAGACCACCCCGAAGGCTCCGTAGCCGATGGGCCGGTCGGGCTCGATGTCGAGCTGTGGCTGCAGGTGGTGCTGCTGGTGATGGTGGTGGTGGTGGTGATGGGCTTTGACCGCGGCCGCCTGCACCTGAGCCGGGGCGGCGGCGGCGGCGGGGCCAGGAGCCTGTCCCGGGGCAGGAGAGGGGAAGTATGGCTGCTGCTGCCCGGGGTTCAGCATGACGGCAGCCGCCCCTGTGGAGGCGTGCTGCTGCAGGGAGTGGACGGCGGCAGCCGATCCCGGGGCCTGGAGGAAACACCAAGCGCCATCGTGAGTCACGCCAAAGTCACCGAACGGTAATCGACACTAAACGACGACGCCCAGTGAACCACCTTTAACATCCATGTACCCATCTCCTACCTGCAGGGGGTGCTGTGGCGCGTGGTGGTGCTGCAGGTGTGGCGCGGGCAGGTGCTGCAGCTGGTGGTGGTGATGTGCCACGGCAGACGATCCTCCGCTGTAAGCCGCCATCCCCCCACACAGAGCCATGCACCAGGGTCCGGCTCAGAGCTACAGGCAGAGGGCGCCGAGAGCTGCGCAGGAACCAACAGGGTCAGAGAACATGAGGGGGCAGAGAACATGAGGGGGGCAGAGAACATGAGGGGGCAGAGAACATGAGGGGTCAGAGAACATGAGGGGGGTCAGAGAACATGAGGGGGGCAGAGAACATGAGGGGTCAGGTCAGAGAACATGAGGGGGTCAGAGAACATGGAGGGGTCAGAGAAGATGGAGGGGGGTCAGAGAAACATGGGGGGGCAGAGAACATGAGGGGGCAGAGAACATGGGGGGGCAGAGAACATGAGGGTCAGGAGAAGGGGGCAGAGACATGGGGGGGCAGAAGAACATGAGGGTGGGCAAGAACAGATGGGGGGCAGAGAACATGGGGGGGCAGAGACATGGGGGGGGGCAAGAGAACATGAGGGGGGGCAGAGAACATGGGGGGGGCAGAGAACATGAGGGGGGGCAGAGAAAGCATGAAGGGGGGGCGAGAACATGGGGGGCAGAAACATGAGGGGGCAGAGAACGATGAGGGGGGCAGAGAACATCGAGGGGGGGCAGAGAACATGAGGGGGGCAGAGAACATGAGGGGGGGCAGAGACATGAGGGGGGGCCAGTCAGAACATGAGGGGGGGGCAGAGAACATGAGGGGGGGGCAGAGTAACATTAGGGGCAGAGAACATGAGGGGCAGAGAACATGGGGGGGTCAGAGAACATGAGGGGGGCAGAGAACTGAACATGGGGGGCAGAGGGGGCAGAGAACATGAGGGGGGCAGAGAACATGAGGGGGGGCAGAGAACATGGGGGGGGCAGAGAACATGGGGGGTCAGAGAACGATGGGGGGTCAGAGACATGGGGGGGCAGAGAACATTGAGGGGGGCAGAGAACTGAGGGGGGGCAGAAACATGGGGGGGTCAGAAACATGAGGGGGGCAGAGAACAGTGGGGGGGGTCAGAGAAATGTAAGGGGGGCAGAAGAACATGAAGGGGGGGCAGAGACAGCAATGAGGGGGCAGAGACATGGGGGGGGGCAGAGAACATGAGGGGGCAGAGACTTCATAATCTTTATCTAGATGAAACTCTAAAACACGTACAAAAGAACTGCATCATTAAATCAGAACAAACGAGTGCTGATTTTCCTCCAGAACACACTTCATTGGAGACGTTCTCCATCTAGAACCCGTCGCTCTCCACATTTCAACTTGATTTGATCGAGAGTAAATCTTGTAAAATAAAGATCGTTGAGTCGACGGCTAAAATAACGGTTTGTCTTCAGTATTTCAGAGCCGTTACTAAAGTACTGCAGTAAAAAGATCGGGCCATTCTTAAAATACTAGTATTTTATGTGTAGTATTGTAGAAAAACATTCAGTTGTACGGAGTGGAACAACGGAACCCTCCTGGACGAATGAGGCATTACAGCGACATCATCTGTCGTTTTGAGTTGTTTTACTTTTGTGAAATCCTCTTTTTAAATGGTTTTTTGTCTGTATCTTTATCTTTGCTAAACCAGTTTGACATGTGTGTGTTTTCCTCGCACAAACGCAGGAGTGAACCCTCGTCAGACGATGTCGATTGACATTTCGATGATCTGACGGCTCCGCGAATCAGACTATGAGCAGATTTCTGTGTAAACCACAGTCTGGTGCGTCCTCTGTGCAAACCCACACGCTTTTAACACGCTTTTAACACGCTTTCAACACTTTTAACACGCTTTTAACACGCTTTTAACACGCTTTGAACACGCTTTGAACACACTTTTAACACGCTTTTAACACGCTTTGAACACACTTTGAACACGCTTTTAACACGCTTTTAACACTTTTAACACGCTTTTAACACGCTTTTAACACGCTTTGAACACACTTTGAACACACTTTGAACACGCTTTTAACACGCTTTTAACACGCTTTTAACACGCTTTAAACACACTTTAAACACGCTTTAAACACGCTTTGAACACGCTTTGAACACGCTTTGAACACGCTTTCAACACGCTTTCAACACGCTTTCAACACTTTGAACACGCTTATAACATGCTTTTAACACGCTTTTAACACGCTTTTAACACTTTTAACACGCTTTTAATGCTGAACACGCTGTTAACGGTTAACACATTTAGCTTTTAACACGCTTTTACACGCTTTTAACACGCTTTACGCTTTTAACACGCTTTTAACACGCTTTAACACGCTTGAACACGCTTTGAACACACTTTGAACACGCTTTAACACGCTTTTAACACGCTTTAAAAACTTTTACAGCTTTAAACACGCTTTAAACACTATTTTTTAACACGCTTTGAACACGCTTGAACACGCTTTCAACACGCTTTCAACACTTTTAACACGCTTTCAACACTTTGAACACGCTGAACACGCTTTGAACACGCTTTGAACACGCTTTGAACAAGCTTTGAACACGCTTTGAACAGCTTTTAATCTTGTAGAGACAGTTTCAGGTTCCATTTGTCATTGTTCACACTTGGGTCCAAACTCTCCATGTTATCCCTGATACGGACTCTGTGTGGCCCCGTGTCCAGTCCTCGCTGGGTCCCGGTCAGGTCCTCACTGGTCCGGTCCGTCCTCGTTGGGTCCTCAGGGTCGGTCCTCGTTGGATCCCGGTCCGGTCGGTCCTCGTTGGGTCACAGTCAGGTCCTCCTTTGGACCCCGGTCAGGTCCTCGTTGGGTCACGTCCTCGTTGGTCAGGTCCTCGTTGGTCCCGGTCCATCCCGGTCCGGTCCTCGTTGGGTGTCCCGGTCCGTCCTTCGTTGGGTCCCCGGTCCGGCTCCTCGTTGGGTCCCGTCCGGTCTCGTTGTCCGGTCCGGTCTCGTTGGGTCCCGGTCCGGTCCTCGTTGCGTCCCGGTCCGGTCCTCGTTGGGTCGTCCAGTTCCTCGTTGGTCCACGGTCATGTCCTCGTTGCGTCTCGGTTCCGGTCCTCGTTGGGTCCCCGGTCCGGTCCTCGTTGGGTCCCCGGTCCGGTCCTCGTTGGGTCCCGGTCCGGTCCTCACTGGGTCCCCGGTCCGGTCCTCGTTGGGTCCCGGTCCGGTCCTCACTGGGTCCCCGGTCCGGTCCTCGTTGGGTCCCAGTCCAGGTTTAGTTTGGGACTTGTTCTCAGTTTGGACGTGGTGAAAGTCAGGTCATGTTCTGGAGATGTTCCTCACGTTCCTTCAGAGTCACAGATCCGGCTCGGCTCTCGTCCTAATCTCATGACTAATGATTCAAGGACAGCACTTTGACCGCGCGAGCCTTCAGAAGACCCTCAACCCCGAGAGGACGCCGTGTTTTGCAGCTGCCCCGGGGCAAACTGACAGAGGTGTGGCCGTGGTTCTGCGGATGCGGCCTCTCCAAACGTCATGTTTCATTTCCTGCTCCGGCTGAGAAGAACGAGTGGCTCCAGTGTTCCTGTGGAACACCGAGACTTTTTGAAACCAGATTCAAGTGGAAATGTGTCACTGAAGCTTCCAGAAACTCGAGCGCCTGCAGGGTCCGGATGACCCACCCTGAGACCCTGCAGACCGGCAATCACATGTCCGGTGGGCATCAGAAAACTGTTCCATTCCACTATTCGACTTGTGTCTTACCTTTGCTACCAGCGGGAGAGCGCCATCCACTGGCAATATGCTGCAAATGTGATGAAGAGGCCAAAACGAAACATCTTCACTTCAACTTCAACTCGGCGCAAAAAGTCATGGCGTTCGGGTTCTGGTTCTGGTTCTGCAGAAAGGCCCAAAAGTGTCTGCAACTTCAGCCGGACCGGAGCGGGAAGTCCAAACGGAACCGACCCAGCCGCACCAGCATGAGGTCCGCTCCAGAGCCGCGGGGACGATCTGACCCGACGAACACGACGATGTGGCGACGTGCACCTGCAAACCGCGGAGTACCGTGACCGGCGCCCGCGTGTGGACGGATAAGCCCCTAGACGTCCATCACCGCCGCCGAGGAGGGGCCCCTGATCCCCCGATGAAACGCCTCTCCAGAGAACAGACTGATCCGAAGCGCGTCACATGGGCAGGAGCGGCAGGAGCGGCAGGAGCGGCAGGAGCGGCAGCGGCGCGTTCATCTTTTAAAAGTGGCCAAGTTTTCCGCGCGCGCGAGCGGCGGCGACAAAACATAGAAACAAAACACGCAGAAAAAAAACACGCAGAAAAAACACGCGAGGGAAACGTGCGTCTTTTGCGCGTGCCACGGGCTAAGCTCCTTCTCCCGGGCGCGATTAACGCGCGCGGTGCTGATCCGGTGCAAAGGAGGAGGATCCCGTTAGGCCCGGGTTCTCAAAGCAGCGCAGCAGCAGCGAAACCGAGCCCGTGAACGCGGCGGTTACGCACGGGAACACCGCCGCTGCTGCTTCATCGTGCACGGACGCGGCGACGCCAGAAAGAAGCACGGAAATGCCCCCCCATAGGCAGAGTTCAGCGGCGGCGGCGGGTGCGTGCGTGCGTGCGTGCGTCCCGCGGTGCCGTTGCGCTCGTCTCCACAAACACGCGACTTCAACGATTCGGGGAAAGTTCTGGCGCGTTTGGGTCCGAGATGCCGCGGTCAGATCCCGAGCGTGGACTCTGAACACGAAGCCGCGGGAGGCGGCGCGGCAGACGGGGCTCGGTGACAGCTCGGAGCGGAATCAAAAACAAGCCCAGCTCTTCCGTTTCCTCGCGGTTGTCAGCGCAGGAAGTCGAGCCGAACGCGCAAAGTGGAGTGGGTTGAAAGAGGAGCTGCGGGGGCGAACCGGGGCCGCGTCGCGTTGTTTGTCCGCCGCTGCGCGTTACATGTTTCTCAAGAAAAAGTCCCCGGCCAAAAGGCAACTCGATTTTGGATCCAACATGGTGAACACGAAACGCGGAGCTGGCGTGAGCCGTGAGATTACGCAGCGCGCCGGCCAATTGGGAGAGCGCGTGGCGTGACGCGCGCGGGGATCTGCGTGACTGAAGGGCCGGGCCAGCCACTGGAGCACAGCGGGCAGGGGCTGGGCAGGGGCACGGGCAGTGGGCAGGAAGCAGGGGCCGGAGTGAGGAGGGCCACAGGAGGGGAACGAACAAGTGTAAAGGAGTGAAGGAGGAGGAGGAGGAGGGGAGGAGGAGGGGGGAAGGAGGAGAAGGAGGGAGGGAAGGAGGAGGAGGGAGGAAGGAGGAAGGAAGGAGGAAGGGGGAAGGAGGAGAAGGAGGAAAGGAGGAGGAGGAAGGAGAGGAGGAGGAGGAGGATGAAGGAGGGAGGAAGAGGGGGAGAAGGAAGGAAGGAGGGAGGAAGGAAGAGGAGGAGGACAGGAGGGGAGAAGGAGGAAGAGGAAGAGGAGGGAGGGGAGGAAGAGGAAGAGGGAGGAGGAGGAGGAGGGAGAAGGAGGGAGGGGAAGAGGAGGGGGAGGAGGGAAGGAGGAGGGAGGGAGGAGGAGAGGAAGGAGGGAGAGGAGGAAGGAGGAGGAGGAGGAGAGGAGGGGGAGGAGGGAGGAGAGGAGGAGGGAGGAGGGAGGAGGAGGAGGAAGAGGAGGAGGAGAGGAGGGAGGAGGAGGAGGGGGAGGAAGGAGGGAGGGGGAGGAGGAGGGAGGAGGAGAAGGAGGAGGGAGGGGAGGGAGGAGGAGAGGGAGGAGGAGGAGAGGAGGGGGAGGAGGAGGAGTGTAAGTCTATAGGGTCACTGAGAGAGGAGGAGGAGGAGGGGAGGAGAGAGGAAGGAGGAGGAGGAAGAAGAAGGAGGAGGAAAAGGAAGGAGGAGGAGGCGAGGGAGGAGGAAGAGGAAGGTAGGAAGGAGGAAGAGGGAGGGGAGGATGAAGGAGGAGGAGGAGTAAGGAGGAGGAGAAGGAGGAGGAGCAGTAAGGAGAGAGAGGAAGAGAGAGGAGGAGGGAGGAGGAGCAGGAGGAGAAGGAGAGAAGGAGGGAGGAGGGAGGAGGAGGAGGAGGAGGAGCCAGAAGGAGGAGGAGAGAAGGAGGAGGAAGAGGAGAGGAGGAGGGGGAGGAGGAAGGGAGGAGGAGGAGGAGGGAAGGAGAGGAAGGAGAGGAAGGAGGAAGGAGAGAGGAGAAGGAGGAAGGAGGAGAGGAGGAAAGGAAGGAGAAGGAGGAGGAAGAGGAAAAGGAGAGGGGAGAAGGAGGAGGAAGGAGGAGGAGGAAGACGAAGGAGGGGAGGAGAGGAGAAGAGGAGGAGGAGGAGGAGAGGGAGGAAGGAAGAGGAGAGGGAGGAGGGAGGAAGAAGGAGAGGAGGAGGAGGAGAGGAGAAGGAGGAGAAGGAGGAGGAGGGAGGAGAAGGAGGAGGAGGAAGGAGGAGGAGAGGAGGGAGAGGAGGAGAGGAGGAGGAGGAAGGGAGAGGGAGATAGAGGAGGAGGGAGGAAGGAGGAGGAGAGAAGGAGAGGGAGGGAGAGGAGGAGGAGGAAGAGGAGGAAGGAGGAGGAGGAGGAGGGAGGAGGAAGGAGAAGGAGGAGAAGGAGGAGGAGGAGAAGGAGGAAGAGCCAGTAAGGAGGAGGAGGAAGGAGGAGGAGGAGGAGGAGAGGAAGGAGGAGGAGGAGGAGGGAGGAGGAGGAGAGGAGGAGGGAGGAAGGAGAGCATAAGGAGGAGGAGTAAGGAGGAGGAGGAGGAAGAGGAAGGAGAAGAGGGTGGAGGGATGAAGGAGGAAGAAGGAGGAGGAAGGAGAGGAAGAAGGAGGAGGAGGAGGAGGAAGAGGAGGAGGGGGAGGAAGGAGCAGTAAGGAGGAGGAGTAAGGAGGAGGGAGAGGAAGAGGAAGGAGGAAGAGGGGGAGGTATGAAGAGGAGAAGGAGGAGGAAGGAGGAGAGGAAGAAGGAGGGGAGGAGGAGGAGGAAGGAGGAGCAGTAAGGAGGAGGAGTAAGGAGGAGGAGAGGAAGAGGAAGGAGGAAGAGGGGAGGATGAAGGAGGAGAAGGAGAGGAAGGAGGAGGAGGAGGAGGAGGAGGAGGAGGAGGAGAAGGAGGAGGAAGAAGGAGGAGAGGAGGAGGGGAGGAGGGAGGAGGGAGAGGAGTAATGAGGAGGAAGGAAGGAGGAGGAAGAGGAGCAGTAAGGAGGAGGAGAAGGAGGCAATGGACACATGCCCTCTCTGGTCATACAGGGACCGGACAGCCTAACCCTAACCTAACCCTGACTCTCTTTGTTGACCTCTCTGCAGGTGACCCCTCTGCAGGTGACCCCTCTGAGGTGACCTCTCTGCAGGTACCCTCTGCAGGTGACCTCTCTTTAGTGACCCCTCTGCAGGTGACTCCTCTTTAGTTGACCACTGCCCTCTCTGCAGGTACCCCTCTGCAGTGACCTCTCTCCCCTCTGCAGGTGACCCTGAGGTGACCCCTCTGCAGGTGACCTCTCTGCAGGTGACCCCTCTGCAGGTGACCTCTCTTTAGTTGACCCCTCTGCAGGTGGACTCCTCTTTAGTTGACCTCTCTGCAGGTGACCCCTCTGCAGGTGACCCCTCTGCAGGTCTGACCCCTCTGCAGGTGACCTCTCTTTAGTTGACCCCTCTGCAGGTAACCTCTCTGCAGGTGACCTCTCTTTAGTTGACCCCTCTGCAGGTGACCTCTCTGCAGGTGACCTCTCTTTAGTTGACCCCTCTGCAGGTGGACCCCTCTGCAGGTGACCTCTCTTTAGTTGACCCCTCTGCAGGTGACCTCTCTTTAGGTGACCTCTTTGAAGGTGACTAATCTCCTTCTCCTGGGCGCGATTAACGAGCGCGGTGCTGCGGAGCTGGCGTGAGCCGTGAGATTACGCAGCGCGCCGGGCCAATGGGAGCGCGCGGTGGCGTGACGCGCGCGGGGATCTGCGTGACTGAAGGGCCGGCCAGCCACTGGAGCACAGCGGGCAGGGGGCAGGGGGCAGTGGGCAGGAGCAGGGGGCCGGAGTGAGGAGGGCCACAGGAGGGGGAACGAACAAGTGTAAGGTGGTAAAGAGGTGACCCCACTTTAGGTGACCCCTCTAGAGGTGACCCCTCTGCAGGTGACCCCTCTGCAGGTGACCCCACTTTAGGTGACCCCTCTAGAAGTGACCCCTCTGCAGGTGACCCCTCTGCAGGCGACCCCACTAGGTGACCCCTCTGCAGGTGACCCCTCTGCAGGTTGAAAATATTCTCTGGTCCCTTAAACACAGAGACGTGTTTAAAGAGGCTCTTCTCTCCAAAGTTCTCTCCTGGAGACATAAAACATAAAGGCTAAATCTAACCGAACATAACCTAATCTAATCTAACTTAATCCAACCTAACCTAACTTCATCTAACCTAACCTAATTTAATCTAACCTAATTTTACCAAATCTAACCTAACCTAATCTAACCTAACCTAACCTAATCTAACCTAATCTAACCTCATCTAACCTAATCCAACCTAACTTAATCTAACCAAACCTAATTTAATATAACCTAACCTAATTTAATCTAACCTAAACTAATCTAATCTAACCTAACCTAATCTAACCTAACCTAACCTAACCTAACCTAATCTAACCTAACCTAATCTAACCTGACCTAACCTAACCTAATTTAATCTAACCTAATCCAACCTAACCTAATCTAACCTAACCTAGCCTAATTTAATCAAACCTAACCTAACCTGATCTAATTTAATCTAACCTAACCTAACTTAATCTAACCTAACCTAATTTAATCTAACTTTACCTAATCGAATTTAATCCAGCCTAACCTAATCTAACCTAACCTAATCCAACCTAATCTAACCTAACCTAATCTAACTGAATCTAACCTAACCTAATTTAATCTAACCTAACCTAACCTAATTTAATTTTACCTAACCTAATCTAACCTAACAAAACCTAACCTAATTTAATCCAACCTAATGTAATCTAACCTAACCTAACCTAATATAACCTAAGATAACCTAATCTAACCTAACCTAATCCAATCTAACCTAACCTAATATAACCTAACCTAATATAACCTAACCTAATCTAACCTAACATAACCTAACCTAATTTAATCTAACCTAATCCAACCTAACCTAATCTAATCTAACCTAACCTAACCTAATATAACCTAACCTAATTTAATCTAACCTAATCTAATCTAACCTAACCTAACCTAATCTAACCTAACCTAATCTAACCTAATCTAACCTAACCTAATCCTAACCTAACCTAACTAATCTAACCTAACCTAATCTAACCTAACATAACCTAATATAAACCTAACCTAACCTGACCTAACCTAATTTAATCTAACCTAATCCAACCTAACCTAATCTAACCTAACCTAACTTAATCCAACCTAACCTAATCTAACCTAACATAACCTAACCTAATTTAATCTAACCTAACCTAATCTAACCTAACCTAATTTAATCTAACCTAACCTAATCTAACTTTACCTAATCTAATCTAACCTAACCTAATCCAATCTAACCTAATATCATCTAACCTTAATTTAATCTAACTTAAATCCTAACCTAATAACCTAACCTAATCAACCTAACCTAACCTAATCTAATCCTGACCTATCTAACGCCTAACCTAATCTAACCTAATTTAATCTAATATAACCTAACCTAATCTAACCTAACCTATCTAACCTAACATAACCTAATCCTAACCTGACCTAACCTAATTAATCTAACCTAATCTAATCTAACCTAAACCTAACCTAATAACCTAACCTAACCTAACCTAAACCTAATTAACCTAACTAATTTAACCTAACCTAGTATAACCTAACCTAATTTAATCCAACCTAACCTAATCTAACTTAATCCAACCTAACCTAATCTAACCTAACATAACCTAACCTAATAATCTAACCTAACCTAATCTAACCTAACCTAATTTAATCTAACCTAACCTAATCTAACTTTACCTAATCTAATCTAACCTAACCTAATCCAATCTAACCTATATCTATCTAACCTAACCTAATTTAATCCAACCTAATCTAACTTACCTAATCTAACCTAACCTAATCCTAATCTAACCTAACCTAATAACCTAATCTAACCTAACCTAATCTAACCTAACCTAACCTAACCTAATTAATCTAACCTAATCTAACCTAATAATAACCTAATCCTAATATAACCTAACCTAACCTGACCTAAATAATTTAATCTAACCTAATCCAACCTAACCTAGTATAACCAACCTAATTTAATCCAACCTAACCTAATCTAACTTAATCCAACCTAACCTAATCTAAACCTAACATAACCTAACCTAATATAATCTAACCTAACTAATCTAACCTAATTTAATCTAACCTAACCTAATCTAACTTTAACCTAATCTAACTAACCTAACCTAATCCAATCTAACCTAATCTCTCTAACCTAACCTAATTAATCCAACCTAACTTTACCTAATCTAACCTAACCTAAAATAACCTAACCTAATCTAACCTAATCTAACCTAACCTAATCTAATCTAACCTAACCTAACCTAATCCTAACCTGACCTAATCTAATTTAATCCAACCTAACCTAGCCTAACCTAATCTAACCTAATTTAATCTAATCTAACCTAACCTAATATAACCTAAATAATCTAAACCTAAACCTAATCTAACCTAACCTAATCTAACCTAATTTAACCTAACATAACCTAATCTAACCTAACCTCTAACCTAACCTAATCCAACCTGACCTAACCTAACCTAATTTAATCTAACCTAATCCAACCTAACCTAATCTAACCTAGCCTAATTTAATCTAACCTAACCTAACCTGCCTAAACCTAATCTAACCTAACCTAACTTAATCTAACCTAACCTAATATAACCTAACCTAATATAACCTAATAATCTTAACTAAAACTAACCTAACCTAATTTTAATCCAACCTAACCTAATCAACCTAACTAACTAACCTAACTAATCCAATCCCTAACCTAATAAACAAACCTAACCTAACCTAACCCTAACCTAACCTAATTAATCTAACCTAACCTAATCTAATCTAACCTAACCTAATAACCTAACCTAATTTAATCTAACCTAATCTAATCTAACCTAACCTAACCCAATCTAACCTAAACCTATTTAACCTAATCTAACCTAACCTAATCTAACCTAATCTACCTAACCTAACTAAATCTAACCTAACCTACATCTAACCTATTAACCTAATATAACCTAACCTAACCTGACCTAATTTAATCTAACCTAATCCAAGCTAACCTAATCTAACCTAACCTAGCCTAATTTAATCTAACCTAACCTAACCTGATCTAATTTAACCCTAATCCAACCTAACCTACCCTAACCTAGCCTAAATCTAACCTAACCTAACCTGAGCCTAACCCTTAACTTAATCTAACCTAACCTTATATAACCTAACCTAATATAACCTAATCTAACTTAATCTAACCTAACCTAATTTAATCTAACCTAATCTAATCGAATTTAATCCAGCCAACCTATCTAACCTAACCTAATCTAACCAAACCTAATTTAATATAACCCAACCTAATTTAATCTAACTTAAACTAATCTAATCTACCTAACCTAATCCCTAAACCTAATTTAACCTAACATAACCTAATCCAACCCTAACCTAATCTGACCTAACCTAACCTAATTTAATCTAACCTAAATCCAACCTAACCTAATCTAACCTAACCTAGCCTAATTTAATCTAACCTAACCTAACCTGATCTAATTTAATCAAACCTAACCTAGCCTAACCTAATCTAACCTAACCTAACTTAATCTAACCTAACCTATATAACCTAACCTAATATAACTTCTACCTAACCTAATTAAAACCTAACATTCCTAATGTCAGCCTAACCTAATCTAACCTAACCTAACTTAATCTAACCTAACCTAATATAACCAACCTAATATAACTTAATCTAACCTAACCTAATTTAATCTAACCTAACCTAATCGAATTTAACATAACCTAACCTAATTTAATCCAACCTAATATAATCTAACCTAACCTAATCTAATCTACCTAACCTAATCTAACTGATCTAACCTAATTTAATCTAAACCTAACCTAATTTAATCAATCTAACCTAATCTAATTTAACATAACCTAACCTAATTTAATCCAACCTAATATAATCTAACCTAACCTAACCATATACCTAACCTAACCTAATCTAACCTAATCCAATCTAACCTAACCTAATATAACCTAACCTAACCTAATCTAACCTAACATAACCTAACCTAATTAATCTAACCTAATCCAACCTAACCTAATCTAATCTAACCTAACCTAACCTAATTAACCCCTAATTTAATCTAACCTAATTAATCTACCTAACCTAACCCAATCTAACCTAACAACCTAACCTAATCCCTAACCTACAGCCTAATCAACCTAAATCTACACCTAATACCTCAATCTAATACACTCTACCTATAACCCTAATCTAACTTACCTAACCTAATTTAACCTAACATAAACACTGAGAGTGTAACCTATCACCTGACCCTACGACCCTAATTTAATTCCGAACCTAATCCAGTGCCTTAAACCTAACTCTAAACTAACCGTAGGCTCACATTCGTGAGAGTGCGTAACCTAACCTCTACCCTGATCTAATTTAATCTAACCTAATCCTATCCTTAACCAATCTAAAACCCTAACCTAAACTTTTAATCTAACCTAACTTATATAACCTTCCTAACGATAACCTTCAGACTTAGAGTCTAACCTAACCTAATTGTAATACTAACCTAACCTAATCGAATTTAATCCAGACCTAACTACTAATCTATACCTAACCCAAATCTCTATCCTAATCTAACCTAACCTAATCTAACTGAATCCTAACCTAACCTAATTTATCTAACCTAACCCGCGCCTAATCTAACCTTAACATTAACCTAACATAACTTAACCAACGCTAATCTAATCTAACCCTAACCATAACCTAACCTAACCAACCTAATTTCTAACCTAACCTAATCCAATTCTAACCTAAACTTAATATACCGAACCTAATCATAACCTAACCTAATTAACCTAACATAACCCTAACTAATTTAATCTAACGCTTAATCCACCAACCTAATCCTAAATCTAACCTGAATCAAACCAAACCTCGACGTTATATTATACCTATTCTGAAATTAACCCATAACTCAACCTAAACCAATCCTACTATCACACTTAACCTAATATAACCTCATACCTAACGTCTAAAACCCTAACGCTAATCTACACCATAATCCTAACAACTTAGACTGAACCTAATCCTAATCGTAACCACTAATCTAAAAACCTTATAAGCCTAACCTTTTAATCACACCCTAACCTCAAATAACCTAATCTAACCTAACATAAACCTAACCTAATCTAACCCTAAGCCTAACCTAATATAACCTAACCCATACCTAACCTATAACCTAGCTCTAATCTTTAACCTAAACCTAACTCAACGTCTAATATATCCGTGAGATCTATCTCTGACCCAAATCTAACCTGAGACACCATAATCTAACACCCTTGAACCTCAATCATAAACTACAGTTATAAACCTAACCTAATCTAACCAATCTAACCTAATCTAAACCTGACCGTAATCTAAAACCTAACCACATCTAACACCTAAATCTAAACTAAGCCTAATCTAACCAAAATCTAACCTAACTAATTCTAATCTAAACCTAATCAAACCTAACCCTAATCTACCTAACATACACCTAATATAACCTAACCTGACCTAACCTTAATTTAATCCCAACCTAAATCCCAGCCTAAACCAATCCAACTCTAACCTAGCCTAATTTAATCTGACCAACCAACTGATCTAATTAATCTAAACCTAACCTATCCTAACCAATCCAACCTAACCTAACTTAATCTTAAACCTAACCTTATATAACCCTAACCTAATATAACCTAATCAACTAACTAACCTACACCTAATTTATAATCAACCTAATCTAATCGAATTTAATCCAGCTCTTAAACTAATCTAACCTACCTTATCTATCCAATCAACCTAACCTAACTCTAACTAAATCTAACCTAATCCTTAAATTTAATTCAACCTAACCTAATCTAAGCCTTACCATAATCGCCTAACCTAATTTAATCCATAACGCGTAGAACTTCTCATTCCTAATCGCTAGAGCATATCCTAAAACAATAACCTACCTAATCTAACCTAACACCAAATCCATGGACATCTCTCTATGCACCCAAAAATCACTCTAATCATATACACTACTACTTATCTCTCTAACCCTAATATTAACCACTAACATCAACCATAAACCTAATTTAATCTAACTAAACTCTAACCTGAATATCTAATCTATACCTAACATCCTAATATAACCCTACACCTAATTTTAATCTAACCTAATCTAATCTACCGAACCCAATCTAACCTAAAACCTAAAATCTAACCAGTTTAACCTAACTAATCCTAACCTTAATCTAACACTAATTCTAACCTTACCTAACCTTAACCTAACCTAACCTAAAACCTAACCTAATCTAACCTAACCTAACTTAATCTAACCAATCTCTAGTATAACCTAATCTAAACCTACCATAAACCACCTAACCAACCTAACCTAATATAACCTAACCCATAACTCTAATCTAATCTAACCATAATCTAACCTAACTAATCTAACCTGACCTAATCTAACCTATATCTAATCTAACCTAACCCTAATCTAACCTAATCTAACCTGACCTAATCTAACCTAACCTAATCTAACCCCCTGATCTAACCTAATAACTAATCTAACCTTTTTTAAAATCTAACTGACTAATTAACCTTACCTTTTTAAAAGGTTTAAATAAACATTGACATGAACAAAAGAATCTGTTCAAAAGTGGTGAAAAGGACAAACTGGAAAGATCTTTGACTCGAGTTGAACCTGTTTCAGAACGAGACGATTTCACAACTCCAGGAATCACATTTAACAGTATTTGACTTTTACAAAGTAGTTTTTAACAGTTTTGACTAATACAAAGTAGTTTTTAACAGTATTTCACTTTTACAAAGTAGTTTTTAACAGTATTTCACTTTTACAAAGTCGTTTTTAACAGTATTTGACTTTTACAAAGTCGTTTTTAACAGTATTTCACTTTTACAAAGTAGTTTTTAACAGTATTTGACTTTTACAAAGTAGTTTTTAACAGTAAAGTCGTTTGGATATGATATTATGAAAGTTCACAGGAGTAAAAAGAACCACTGATAAATTATATTCAGCTGCTTTTAGACTGTGGCGGGGAAAATGAGACTGTGGCGGGGCCCGGAAGGATCAAAACACGAGTATTATTCACTGTTTCCTGTTGCATTTATTCACTTTGTGAATTCAGTTTCACAAAATACATTTCATAATCTCACATAAAGAACGTGTTTGTGAAATCTGAACTGCGCGAGATTCAATCTAAAGTGAATATTGTTCTAAAAATGCCTCAACACAGATTCACTGACGGAGAGCGAGGGGCCCCGGGCCCCTGATGTTTAAACATGATAAATCCTTTGGTTGAACGCGTTCTTGTGCTTTTATTGTGAAGTCTCCGCCGGAAGCGCAGTGTCGGTGCGCGTCTGCGCCAAACGCCACGTCGAGTTCGGTGAAGAGCAGGTTCGTTCAACTCACTGCACTTTTCTTCTTTCTACGTGACATTAGAGTTCAGACAGATGAACTCTAAAGCTCAGGCTTTGACCCGGAAGCGTGAGGTCAGCTCCACGTGACGCAGGAGCCGCGTGTTTGACAGTGACGCGCAGAACGTGTCCAAAAGTTTGTCCGAAACAGCGGAACTTGAGCGTGCGCGTGCTTTTAAACCGCGTGTGCGTCGGTTCAAACAGACAAACATGGCGTTTCCTGGACCGGGGTCTGGTTTAAGGTCCGGACCTGAGGAGGTCTTCACGTGGAGCTGACGTCAGACCCGAGTGCGTGACCCGAGTGCGTGACCCGAGCGCGTGACCCGAGCCTTAAAAGGGCGTGAACGGATTGCGTGAACGGAGCCTTAAAAGTGCGTGAACGGAGCCTTAACAGTGCGTTAACAGAGCCTTAACAGTGCGTGAACGGAAAAGCGGAGCTTAAAAGTGCGTGAACGGAGCCTTAAAAGTGCGTGAACGGAGAAAAAGTGCGTGACCGGAGCCTTAAAAGGGCGTGACTGGAGCCTTAAAAGGGTGTGACCGGAGCCTTAAAAGTGCGTTAACGGAGCCTCAAGAGCCTTAACAGTGCGTGAACGGAGCCTTAAAAGGGCGTGAACGGAGCCTTAAAAGTGCGTGAACGGAGCCTTAAA
Organism: Chaenogobius annularis; assembly: GCA_015082035.1. Lineage (NCBI taxonomy): Eukaryota > Metazoa > Chordata > Actinopteri > Gobiiformes > Gobiidae > Chaenogobius > Chaenogobius annularis. The sequence continues at coordinate 71,752 of BJKM01000873.1, forward strand.
AGTGCCTGAACGGAGCCTTAAAAGTGTGTGGGCCGAGTGCAATAACAGAGCCTTAAAAGGGCGTGGACAGAGTGCGCGAAAGGAGCCTTAAAAGGGCGCGAAAGGAGCCTTAAAAGTGCTTGAATGGAGCCTTAAAAGTGCTTGAACGGAGCCTTAAAAGTGCTTGAACGGAGCCTTAAAAGTGCTTGAACGGAGCCTTAAAAGGGCGTGACCGGCGCCTTAAAAGGGCGTGACCGGCGCCTTAAAAGGGCGTGACCGGAGCCTTAAAATTGCGTGACCGGAGCCTTAAAATTGCGTGACCGGAGCCTTAAAAGAGGGTGACCGGAGCCTTAAAAGTACTTGAACAGAACGGCCCGGGGGCCAAATGTGCCCCTCAGGTTTCCTGGACGGGCCCAGATGATATTATCGTGGCTCTGAAGATTGTTCTGTTGAACAAAGAGACTTTTGAACATTAGAAACCAAATAAAGGTGTAAATATGAAGAAAGTGTTATTGATGAAAATAATACAAAAATAAATTGAACTGAAAATTTGATTTGTAAAATATTGTCTTGACATTTTGACTGAAGAAGTTGAATGTGACTTTAATGTGACTTCATGAAGTCCAGATCAGGACTCAGAATGGGACTTTGTTCTCTCAGATCTTCAATTCTCCAGAGTCAAAGTCATAGTGCTTTTGGTCAAACGGAACGTGTCTTCATTATTTTGTTCAGATTCTCAGTATTTGAATACTTCAGCAGAAAGAACGAGCTGATGATCTGAGCGTAGTTCTCCAGCTCTGAACGTGGACTTTCATCATGTTTGAATCCTAAAACCTCTGCGCCGTCGATTGTGTCCATGGCAGGAGTTCTGAGGCCCGAGTACAGAGTTCTAAAGTTCAGAGGGAAATGTCAAAAACAGTCTGCAGAGCGCTGTGAACTTCAGTCACATGTTTGTGAGCGACAGGACACTCTCAGAACACGTGGTTTGCCTCCTGGTGGCGCTGTTTCTCCAACAGTTGCATTTCCCTGTGAAGAATGAGCACTTTGACCTGGAGAAGAAACGAGACACACTTTTACAACAGAATTGCCTCCAACATGTGAACATATTGAAATCATTCTCGTAAATGTGCTTTTGTTCCACACAGGAACCACAACAACACACAAACACAGGAACCACAACAACAGAACACGACACACAAACAGGAACCACAACAACACACAAACACAGGAACCACAACAACAGAACACGACACACTAACACAGGAACCACAACAACACACAAACACAGGAACCACAACAACAGAACACGACACACAAACACAACACACACAGGAACCACAACAACACACAAACACAGGAACACAACAAACAACAACACAAACAACACACAGAACACGACATCACACATTCTAACAAAGGAACTCACATACAACACACAAACACAGGAAACACAACAACAGAACACGACACATCACAGGAACCACAACAACACACAAACACAGGAACCACAACAACAACACACCAAACAAGGAACCCGCAACAACAGTAATACGACACACAAAACAGGAACCGCACAACAACACACAACACGTGAACCAACACAACAAACACGCCACAACAACAGAACACGACAGCACAAACAACAACAGAACACCACACATTTTCAAAAGCAACAGAATCCACAACTATACACACAAACACAGGAACCAACAACACCAGAGCACGACCACAAACAGGAACCACAACAAACACAAACCAGGGAACCACACCAACAGAACACGACACACAAACAGGAACCACAACACAGAACAGTCTAACAAGACACACAATCACAGACTCACACAACAGAAACCGACACACAACCAGGAACCACAACAACACTAACAGACTACAGAACCACAACAACAGAACACGACACAAAAACACAGGAACTCACAACAACAGAACCACGACCACAAACACAGGAACTCGCATCTAATAACACACAAACACACTGAAGTCACAAATAAACACACAAACACAGGAACCAAAACAACACACAAACCAGGACCAGCAACAACACACAAACACAGCGGTAAAAACCACAAAAACAACACATCTAAACTATCAGGAACCACAACAACAACACAAACACAGGAACCACAACAACAGAACACGACACACAACACTACAAAGGACCACACTAACTAGAAATCGACACACAGAACACAGGAACCACAACAACAGAAACACGCACCACACAACACAGGGCGAAACCCAACAACAACACACAAACACAGAACTCACAACAACACACAAACACAGAACACACACAGACAGAACAGACACACAAAACCAGGAACACAACAACAGACCACGCCACACAAACAGGAACCGACTACAAAGAACACGACAAAACATAAACAGGAACCACAATAACACATTTCAAACACAGGACTCAACAATAGAACACAAACACAGGAAACCACAACAACAACAAACACAGGAACCACAACAACACACAAAACACAGGTAACCACACAACACACACACACAGAACCACAACCAACAGTAACACGACACACAAACACAGGAACCACAACAACAGAAACCGACACACAAACATCAGACCATAACAACGAAGTCACCGACACACAAACACAGGAACCACAACAACACACAAACACAGGAACCACAACAACACACGCATAATTGCTCAGCTGAACCACAACAACTACCAATTATCACAGGAACCACACAACACACAACACAGGACCACTAACAGCAGCAACTACGACACACAACACAGGAACCATCAACAGCAGAACACTCCACACCCATACACACGGAACCACAACAGCAAACACCGACACAACAACACAGGAACACAACAGAACATGACACACTATAACAGCTCCAGGAACCCACAACAAGCAAGAACACACACCATGTCAACACAGGAACGCACAACAAAACAGAACACGATTATGTGAGTTCTAGATCTCTTACGGCGCTTCTAGTTCGTTTAACACATTACAAACCAGGAACCACAACAACACAGCAAACACTAGTCCACAGGAACTCACAACTATTTATGGCGTATACACACATAACACAGAACCACAACAACACCAAACCACGGAAACACAACAACATATTGCACAACATCAGGACACAACAGCAGAACGACACAGGTCAAACACAGGAACACACAACAAACACACAAACACAGGAACCACAGCAACACACAAACACATGGAACCACAGCAACACACAAACACAGGAACCACAACAAAACAAACTACGCGGACACAAAACAGGAACCGCACAAAACACACAAACAACAACGGAACCACAACAACACACAACCAGGAAACCTCTTAAGACAACACACAACACATGGAACCACTACAACAACAACTACAACAAACACAGGAACCCTACAACAACACACAAACACAGGAAACACATACAACACACAAACCATGGACACCACATACACACACAAACACAAGGAACCACAACAACAACAACAAACACAGGAGAAAACACAACAGAACACGACACACACATCACAAGGAACCAAACAACACACAAACACAGAACCTCACAAACAACGAACACGACACACAAACACAGGAACACAACGACAGAACACACACAACAAACACAGGAACCACAAACAACAGTATACACGACACACAACCACAGGAACCGCACCAACAACAGATACACGACAATCAACACGGAACCTACAACAGAACATGACACATCAAAACACAGGCGACCACAACAAAGAACACGACAACAGTACAACACAGGGGACCACAGTACAACAGATATTACCGACACATTGGAACGCACAACAACAACAACAAACACAGGAACCACACACACACAATACACAGAACCACAAACAACACACAAACACAGGAAACCACAACTAGCAGAAACACGGACACACAAACACAGGAACCAAACAACCTACAAAACCAGGAACCACAACAACACACAAAACACAGGACCAAAACAATCTAAACAAAACACAGGACCCTGAAAACGAACAGACCACGATCACATGCAAACACGGAATCCACAACAACAACAAACGGAACCACAACAACACACATACACATGGAACCCCCACAACACACAAACACAGATAATACAACACACAAACGGAAACACAACAACAGAAACACAACGAAACACAGGAACACAACACAACAGGAACACATAACAAACACAACACACAACACAGGAACCACAACAACACCAAGACACAAACAGACACACATCAAAACACAGGAACCACAACAACACAGACAAACACAGGAACCACAAAACAGAACTACGACACATAAACACAGGAATTCACAATACAACAGAACACTGCTACACACAAACACAGGTCACTTTGAACACAACAGAACACGAACACAAACACAGGAACCACAACAACAGAAACGAAACAATAACTGAACACGACAACACACAGGAACCACAACAACAGAACACGACATGCAGAGAGCCCACAGACTTGATCCACAAAGAAGATCGGAGGGAAAATCCATTTTCTTTGCATTCAGTGTTTTGAAACCGTCTCAAGTGGTCAGATTTAGGGCGCGTTCCATTTGAATCCTGGCTTTAGACCTGGTTTTAGACGCTGGTTTAGACCTGGTTTAGACTGGTTTAGGACTGGTTTAGGACTGGTTTTAGAACTGGTTATGAACCCTAAGATGTGACCAATATAGTGGATCAAACTTCCAACTTGTTGTTCATTTGTAATTTGCAGGTTCCTGCAAGGCACTTCCACCACAGCGCCACCATGAGGCAGCTTCAAGGGTAAACCCAAGAAGGAGACGTGGAAGGACAAGAAGGAGCGTAAGCAGCAGGCCATGCAGGAGGCTCGGCAGCAGATCTCCACCGTGGTCCTGCCACACTTTAGCCGTGGTGGTCTCTGCTGATCGTCCTGTTTGTTTACGATGGCCACGAGACCTGGAGCTGTGGCGTAAAAGCACCAACCAACGAGACCTGGAGGCTGTGTGAGTAAAAGCACCAACCAACGAGACCTGGAGCTGTGGAGTAAAAGCACCCAACCAACGAGACCTGGAGCTGTAGGAAGTAAAAGCACTGCACTCCGACGCAGACTGGAGCTGTGGATGTAAAAAACTGTCGCATCTTCCGACAAAACTAGACTAATACCAGGTCTAAACCAGGTCTAAACCAGGTCTAAAACCAAGTCCAAACCAAGTCTAAAACCAGAGCGTCTAACACCACTTGAGTCTAGTAACCAAAGTCTAAACCAGGTCGAAACCAGGTCGAAACCAGGTCGAAACCAAGTCGAAACCAAGTCGAAACCAAGTCGAAAACCAAGTCGAAACGAAACAGGTCGAAACCAGGTCGAAACCAGGTCGAAACCAGGTCGAAACCAGGTCGAAACCAGAAACCAGGTCGAAACCAGGTCGAAACCAGGTCGAACCAGGTCGATAAAGACTAAAGATACTGACCTTTGCAGGCGAGAAAAGCTTCAGTTTTGGGAACTTCTCGCAGCTTCTCTCTCCTAAAGTCTTCAACATCAGACCCCATTATAAACTTTAAACTCAAGTCTTAAGTCTGAGTTCTGGATTTGTCGGCTGTTTTCAGTCTTTGAAGATCGGAAAGTCCCGTTGAGTCAAAGCCAAACTTGTTCCAGATAAAGATGCAGGACATTTGATACACTTGATATTTCATCTTTCATCTTTATTTTATTACAAAAACGTGTTATTATTCAAATTAGTTTATTATAAGTTGTGCACTTGATGTATCTGTAGTAACTGGATACTGCGGCCAGGGAGTGGCGCTGTTCACCATGAGAAACTCACGCTTCAAAGACAAGTTGTTGTTTTTTTTTAACATAAAAATTAACATTTAAAAAAGAAATCAGGATTATTTTTGTACCTGATTAAACTTGTCTCGAAAAGCTCTTGAACAGACGATTTTTAACTAAATTTGGCCGAGAAGAAGAAATTATTATTGTTTCTTTTTTCATTACAAACCATGTTTTTGTAATTCCTGGTGTGTGTGTGAGTCGGAAAGCATCTCTGAGCAAATGGCATGTTGTGTGTGTAAGCTCTAAACTCTAAATTGGGTTATTCAATGATGGTTCTTCTCATCAATACGCGGATGACCTCGTTTCGGGCCTAATCAAAGTGTGAAAGTGCAGTACGCTCATCATCATCAGTCGGAGTGTTTTCTACTGTCTATGCAAACGTTTCTCTGATGTAAAACCACTATATGAATCAAAGCTTGAACAGTAGGGGGCGCTGTTCTGAATGTAGTTTGAGTCTGTTCCTGTGTTTAAGTTATTGTCATTGAAAGTGCCTTAAGTGTCGAATAAAGACAAATGTAAAGTCGTCTTACTTTATTTCACCCGTTTTACAGCACAAAGAACCTGGGAACCAAAGAATGGAACTTACCGTGTGTTTAATACAGAACTGCACCCATTGCTCCAGTCAAAGGAAAGCGACGGCCAAAACGCTTTATTTTAAATGTGAGCGAAGCGCAAATGAAGCCATAACTTCTGTATTTTAGTCTGTGACGAGTTAAAGAGTCCTTTATACACATGTATACACATGTATATACACGTATACACATGTATATATTCTTTACACGCAGAACTGTTTGGACTGAGGTGAAATGTTGCTGTTTTGGGAACAAATGTATGTGAAATTAAGAATAAAATGTGTTATTTTAAGCAGAAACTCCATTTGTTATTTCTTACGATGAACTATAATGTTTATTTAAAAACATGATTAATATGCTTTTAAATGGTTTGCAAAATGTACCGATTGATCGAAGAAAATAATCAATATACTCGATTACTTAAATAATCGATAGCAGAAGCCTTAATGTAATATATTCATGAGGTTTTAAATGAAGAGACTGTGTCGGAGACTGTGTCGGAGACTGTGTCGGAGACTGTCGGCCTCTTTAACATGGACAGGAGCTGATTCCACAACACAGGAGCTTGGGAGCTAAACGCTCTACCTCCTACTGTGCTTTTAGAGACCCTTGGGACCACCAGAAGTCCAGCATTTTGAGAGCGAAGTGCTCTGATTGGATGATAAGGTCCTATAGCATCTTTGAGGTAGGATGGGGCGTGGTCATTTATGGCTTTGTAAGTCAGGAGGAGGAGTTTAAATGTGATTCTGAACTGAACAGGAGCCAGTGAAGAGACTCCAGCACCGGCGTAATGTGCTCTCTTCTTTTAGTTCCTGTTCCTAATCTTGCTGCTGCATTTTGAACCAGTTAAAGCTTTTCATGGAGCTTTTTAGGACACGCTGCAGCAGGAGTTACAGGAGTCTAATCGAGATGTTACAAACGCATGGAGATGTTCTTCAGCATCACTTGTTTTACAGGCTTGATTTTATGTGGCTTTGAATGAGAGCTCTTGGTCCAATCAGACTCCAAGGTTTCTTCCAGTGGAGCTGGAGGCCACACTGACGTGGTCCAGTGGGACCATCTGCTCAGATAAAGGGTCTCGTACATGTCCATTCACACACTAACGTATAAATAATAACGTGTTAAAATGTATTCAAAAGGTCGATTGTTTCACAGAGAATGTACAGCTTTTATTTTATTTGACTTTAAGATGAAATATGACAAACGTGAGAAAACACGACGCAGGAGTTTGGTCTTCAACCTTCAGGAGAAAAACCAGTCCTGATATTCATGAATGAACTTTCATGAATGGAGCGTTACAAAAGGAGTCTGAGCGTTAAAGATGTGATCAGAGGTGAGTGAATGAATGAATGAATGAGTGAATGAATGAGTGAATGAATGAGTGAATGAATGAGTGAATGAATGAGTGAATGAGTGAGTGAATGAATGAATGAATGAATGAGTGAATGAATGAGTGAATGAGTGAGTGAATGAATGAGTGAATGAATGAGTGAATGAATGAGTGAATGAGTGAATGAATGAGTGAATGAATGAGTGAATGAATGGATGAGTGAATGAATGAGTGAATGAATGAGTGAATGAATGGATGAGTGAATGAATGCGTGAATGAATGAGTGAATGAATGAGTGAATGAATGAATGCACACACTCTGAAGACCAAAGCTTTTACAGAGGTGAAGCAGCAACAGAACAAACGCGTCTCTAAAGTGTTCCATTGGAGTCTAAAGTTGGTGAACGTGAACAGACTCCGGGGGGCCGCGTCACGCACACGTCACTCCATCTTTGACCCTGATGTGGAAGAAGAAGCGCGTGCGTTTGCGTCGCGGCCGCAGCAGCAGCATCAGCAGCATCAGCAGCAGCAGCGCCACCTCGCGCCCGCCCCGCGTCATCGCCCCCCTCAGTTTGTGTGTGTGAACAAGACTTCCGGTGGTGTGTCATGGCGGTGGCATGGTGAATCCTGCAGAAAGGGAAAAACACTCGCCCCTCTCGTGCTGCTCTCCCGTCGGCCGCGGACACTGTCGGATGCAGAAGTGAGGCGCGTGCGAGCCGCGGAGCCCCCGCTCGCCCCCCGGGACCTGGCAGCGCAGCGTCATGGCGGCTCACAAGCCCGTGGAGTGGGTACAGGCCGTGATCTCGAGATTTGATGAGCAGGTATGAAGCCTAATATGATTCAGTGATGGGTGTAGCAGAGAGGAAAGCCCAGGCATTTGGAGGCGAGGGGCGGGGTCTGCCGCGCGTCACTGCAGCGCGTCACTGCAGCGCGTCACTATAACCCTCTGATTCACTGTTCAATATGGATCCAGATATTTGACATTCCAATGACAATAAATGCATCAGAAAAATGTCTTCTTCAAAAGAAACTCATAAAATCATAAAACAGCCTCGATATTTAAATAGAGATAAATCCTTCCAAATGATGTAGGCTTTGTATAAACGGCATTAGACAGGACAGTGAGAGGAGATGGAGCATATATATGTATATGTATATATGTATATAATAAATAAAATAATGTATGATATATAGTAATAGTTATTAAAAGGTGGATTAAATCGTGTGTGTATATATACATTCATACATACAAATATATTTTAAATGCTCATAAAGGCACACATGGATGGAAGTTTGCAGTATTAATGGGTAAACAAAGGCTTGTTGTATTTTCTGATCTGAACTGTTAAATGTTTAAGTGTAAAACCACCACTTCTGCTCCTAAACTCGAAACATGTTATTCTGACTCTTAACCGAACCCCAGTCTCTTCTTACGTCCGAACCGAACCTTAACCACGGACAAACTCGCATTTAAACTTTAGTTTGAACATGAATTTAAACGTGAATTGTCCAAATGAGTGCGTTTTCCACGTAAACCACGCCCACCCGGACCAAACGCCTTGGATCGTGAGTCCCGGGTGTAGCTAGCACCAGGGCCGTTAGCATCAAAGCTAACGCTACATCCAAGCCTCTTTTACTCCATTTAAGCCCCCGCGCTCATGTTTTAGGCACGGTCAAGCACGTCCTCAGCCGGATGGTGCCCGTGTCCGTCCCCCAAAGCCGCCCGCACAGCGCAAAAGGATTAAACATTAGCACGATTAGCTCACATCTGTGTTTAGCATTGGCTTTGTGCTCAGCCTTAACCTGGACCGACACGTTTGGCCGCACCTGCCGCGGCAGAGGGCTTTAAACCCCGGCCACAGCTGCACAAGTGTCCGCCGTGCGCGCGCTGTTGTTAGCCTCCGGAGCTAGGCGGCTAACGGTAGCATCAGGCCTTTTCTCATTAATGTAAACAAATGGGCTGTGATGGTGGGTGCAGAGGAGACGCGCTTCTGCCCCCTTTCCACCGGAGGGTAGCCCCCCAGACGCCCTCAGATCAGCTCCAAACAAGCCCACCGTTTGGACTGCAGCGTTACTCCGAGCTGCCACACACGGTGGTCCGATAAAAAGTGCAGTTTCTTTGTGTTAAAGTTGTTGCATTCCGAGTGTATCAGTTCCAACACTTTTGTGCCCATTTATTCTGTGTATTTATATTCAAACCGACGATCATATTTGTAGTGTAACGATTGACACGTTCACACGGGGGCCGCCGGTCGGTCGATTAATCGGTCCAAAATCCGCCTGCCGTTTCCTTGTACGATTTAGTTGTGGTCGACTGCAGTCCCATTGAATCCATCACAGGACATTCACGACCGAAGTGTGTTACTATTGAAAATGTTTAGTCTGTTTCTGACATTTGGATTTAACGATGCCGTTGCCCAATCGCGGGGGCCGTTTTGAATAGCCCACGATAACGGGGTTGAGTGAGTAACTTCTGTGGCTAATTATTGTTTCTCTTTATTTGCAGCACGTCGTGATATTTTCACTATTTTGAGCCCGCGACGGGCCAAACTCTCAGTGAATCCCTGAAATGACCTTGTGTATATTCCATTCTTAAACCTCATGATTCATCGCGGTCGAATCGAAATGGCGATATTCAAAGTGCCGTCATGTCCTTGTCCGTTCTCCTGCGTGTGGTTGAATGGCTCCGTTGCACGTGCCCGAGCTTAGATTTAATTGGAAGATCTTGGGTTTTTATATCGCACAAAAACAATGGGTTCACGTGGAATTTGCAGCTCGGACTTCGCTTGAGTTTGTCCCCGAGTTTCTTTGAAAACATTGCACTGCTTTTGTATTCGGCTGTAAGTTTCTTGTATTTGTCCTGAGTTAGTCCTGAGTTAGTCCCGGTTCGGTCTCAGTTCGACCGCGCGCCGCCACAGATTCCAGTCGGATTTGAGAGTTGTCATTTAAAAGTCGTTACGGCCGGCGTCTTAACCGTGTGTGTGGCGTTTAAGGGGATTTGGGCCGCTTTAGTGGCTCTGAGCCGATTTACGTCTGCTACAAGAAAGCGGCATTAGAAACTGGAGCCACTTCCTGATTATTGTTTCAAGTCCATTAAACCGGCAAAAGGGAGGAAGCTGTCATCCCCGGGACTGAGCGCGGCGTCCCGAACCCCGGGACTGAGCGCGGCGTCCCGAACCCCCGGGACCGAACCCCCGGGACCGAACCCCCGGGACCGAACCCCCGGGACCGAACCCCCGGGACCGAACCCCCGGGACCGAACCCCCGGGACCGAACCCCCGAACCCCCGGACCGAACCCCCCTGGCCGTCCTTGATTACAGAATAAAAGCCCTGGTTTAGGCCCTGGTTTAGGCCCTGGTTTAGGCCCTGGTGGTTTAGGCCCTGGTTCGGCCCTGGTTTAGGCCCTGGTTCGGCCCTGGTTTAGGCCCTGGTTTAGGCCTGGTTTAGGCCTGGTTGGGCCCTGGTTTGGCCCTGGTTTTGGCCCTGGTTTGGCCCTGGTTTGGGCCCTGGTTGGGCCTGGTTTTGGCCCTGGTTTGGCCTGGTTTGGCCCTGGTTTGGCCCTGGTTTGGCCCTGGTTTGGCCCTGGTTTGCCCTGGTTTTGGCCCTGGTTTTGGCCTGGTTTTGGCCCTGGTTTGGCCCTGTTTTGGGCCCTTGTTTGGGCCCTGGTTTTGGCCCTTGTTTGGGCCCTGGTTGGCCTCGGTTGGGCCCTGGTTGGGCCCTGGTTGGGCCCTGGTTTGGCCCTGGTTCGGCCCATGGTTTTGGCCCTGGTTTGGCCCTGGTTGGGCCCTGGTTTGGCCCTGGTTTGGCCTGGTTTGGCCCTGGTTTCGTGCAGTGGTGGCAGGTGACACTTTGTCCATCACTTTAGACGCTAAAACAGATTTTTCTTCTGTGGAGTTTTTTACTCTTTTAGTTCAGTACTTTAGTCCTGTCTTTGGCTGAGCTGAGTGAGGCCGCTCTGGGCCCAGACAAAGGCCCAGTGACGGACTGTTCTGGTCACATGACTGTTGTTTGTGACCATGGTCTGTTTCTGGTCACATGACTGTTGTTTCATGGTCATGGTCTGTTCTGGTCACATGACTGTTGTTTGTGGCCATGGTCTGTTCAGGTTCACATGACTGTTTGTGGTCATGGTCTGTTCTGGTCACATGACTGTTGTTCATGGTCTGTTCTGGTCACATGACTGTTGTTCATGGTCTGTTCTGGTCACATGACTGTTGTTCATGGTCTGTTTTGGTCACATGACTGCTGTTTGTGGTCATGGTCTGTTCTGGTCACATGACTGTTGTTCATGTGGTCCTGTTCTGGTCACATGACTATTTCAATGGTCATGGTCTTTGGTCACATGACTGTTGTTTCATGGTCATGGTCTGTTTGGTCACATGACTGTTGTTCATGGTCATGGTCTGTTCTGGTCACATGACTGTTGTTTGTGGCCATGGTCTGTTCTGGTCACATGACTGTTGTTCATGGGTCTGTTTTGGTCACATGACTGTTTGTGGTCATGGTCCTGTTCAGCGTCACATGACTGTTGTTCATGTCTGTTCAGGTCACATGACTGTTTGTTCATGGTCTGTTCAGGTCACATGACTGTTGTTTGTGGCCGTGGTCTGTTCTGGTCACATGACTGTTTGTTTGTGGCCGTGGCCATGGTCTGTTCTGGTTCACATGTGTTGTTTGTGGCCATGGTCTGTTCTGGTCACATGACTGTTGTTTGTGGCCATGGTCTGTTCTGGTCACATGACTGTTGTTTGTGGCCATGGTCTGTTCTGGTCACATGACTGTTGTTTGTGGCCATGGTCTGTTCTGGTCACATGACTGTTGTTTGTGGCCATGGTCTGTTAATTCTGGTCACATTTCTGTTGTTATTGTTAATTCATTTCAGAAACGACAAGTACAGTATTATACATTTGTATAAAACCCCGATGTTGTGATATCAGGATTATTCGGCTCGTTATGATTATTCCGGTCACATTATAATTGTAATAATGAATACATTAAAATCAATCCCAATGCCATAAAGTGAGTTTATCATGAACGTTCTCATTCAGACGGCGTGATTTCATAAAACTGGTCACAGTCCACAAGACTTCTATCAGACCGTAAAGGATTTCACTGTCCTTCGTAGGGCTGAGGGCTAAAACGAGCCCCCTGCATTCATTCATTTACGGGGGCATGGCGCTGGCAAAAGCCCTCAACATGATTAAAACTACAACGTATACAGAAGTATGAGTAAACTCTTCTCCTTTCTGCCGTCATGTCAGACGCACGCGATCGATTCACCCTCGAAACGACTCATGCTTGTCTTGTGAACGTGTGATGTTTCCTCTCACACAAACCAGAACATTAAACCTTGATTTATACCATATTTTGGCCATTTACCGCTCATAAACGTTCTCATCCCTCATTCATTTTTCTGTCTTTTTGAACTACTTCAGGCCAACTTGGTGTCATTTTATATACAGATTTTGTTATTTTAAAATATCCAAAATGTCCTGTCTCTGCGGTTTAGTTTGGTCCAAAAGTTTGTTGTTTTGGCATTAGGTGCGTTCCATTTCTCAGTCTTCTCTCAAACGCGCCTTCACGCTCCTGTTGAAAACGTGCACCGCGAGTCGAAACCCGAACACCGCGTTTGTAAAGTTTGGTCTCATTTGGTTCTCGTGTGTCTCCGCAGCTTCCCATCAAAGTGGGACACCAGAACACTCACACCAAAGTCAGCACCGAGCACAACAAAGAGTGTCTGATCAACATCTCCAAGTACAAGTTCTCCCTGGTCATCAGCGGCCTCACCAACATCCTCAAGAATGTCAACAACATGGTGAGACTCTGCGGGGCGGGCTCGGCGGGGCGGGCTCTGCGGGGCGGGCTCGGCGGGGCGGGGCTTCTGCGGGGCGGGCTCTTGCGGGGCGGGCTCTGCGGGCGGGCTCTGCGGGGCGGGCGGGCTCTGCGGGGCGGGCTTGCTGCGGGGCGGGGCGGGCTCTGCGGGGCGGGCTCTGCGGGCGGGGGGGCTCTGTGGGGCGGGCTCTGCGGGGCGGCTTCCTGCTCTGCGGGGCGGGGGCGGGCGGGGGCTCTGGGGGCGGGGTGGGCGGGGGGGCTCTGCGGGGCGGGCTCTGGGCGGGGCGGGCTCTGCGGGGCGGGGTCTGCGGGCGGGGTCTGCGGGGCGGGCTCTGCGGGGCGGGGTGCTTGCGGGGTCGCGGGGCGGGCGCGGGCTCGTGCCGCGGGCCGGGGCCTTGCGGGGCGGGGGGGGGCTCTGCGGGGCGGGGTGGGCTCTGCGGGGCGGGGTCTGCGTGGGCGGGCTCTGCGGCTGAAACTGATCGATCTTAGCTCTAATAGTTGGGAGTCTTCTCCGATCAGTTTTGTCACTTTCTGCTTTATTATTCGAAGTACGAATAACAATGCTGACGGTTTTAGGTTGTATTTAGGGCGGCAACAAGTGAATCGATTAATCGCAGCTTGTCGATAATGTTTTGGGCATGGAATAATCGTTAGTTGGTCTATACGGGCTCCAAAACCGGCCTCAAGCAGACCCGAGTTGAGCCGTAAATGGGGAAAATGCTCAACATGAGTGAAGTCTTCCAAACGACTAATCGGTTCATCAAACGAGCAATCGCTTGATTGATCCATGCTCAGCGATGGTTCATTCCGGCCGGGGATGATCGGGAGACTAGTGGATGTTTGGGGTAATACAAAGTGCAGTGAGAGAAATCAGATTACTCTCATCAGAACAGGACTTTTCAATGATCCGACAACACCCAGAAATCAGATAATAATCAGATTGGAGTGATTTGTCTCCATGGAGAGGTCATTGCTTTGCCCTGGAATGTTCCGCAGTGTTTCTTTAACAAGGTTTGCATCATTGCTGGGAGGAGGCTTGCCCTTCCACAGATCTCACCTGTAACTCGGTGCTTGTCCCCGTGAAGAGGGCTCTGTTTAATGCCGTACTGTGGAACATTTGATAACCTCTTCATGCCGACCAGCAGGTGGCGCACCCTTGTCGTGTTCGTTTTGTTGACTCTGTTTTTGTTTTTCAGCGAATATTTGGAGAAGCGTCAGAGAAGAACCTCTACCTCTCTCAGCTCATCATCCTGGACACGCTGGACAAGTGTCTGGCCGGGGTGAGGAACACCAGTCCTGCTTTAGCCCTGCTTTAGTCCTGCTTTAGCCCTGCTTTAGTCCTGCTGTAGTCCTGCTTTAGACCTGCTTTACCTGCTTTAGTCCTGCTTTAGACCTGCTTTAGTCCTGCTTTAGACCTGCTTTAGTCCTGCTTTACCTGCTTTAGACCTGCTTTAGTCCTGCTTTAGACCTGCTTTGGACCTACTTTAGACCTGCTTTAGTCCTGCTTTAGACCTGCTTTAGTCCTGCTTTAGTCCTGCTGTAGTCCTGCTGAGTCCTGCTGTAGTCCTGCTTTAGTCCTGCTGCTGTAGTCCTGCTGTAGTCCTGCTGTAGTCCTGCTGTAGTCCTGCTTTAGACCTGCTTTAGTCTGCTTTACCTGCTTAGTCCTGCTTTAGACCTGCTTTAGACCTGCTTTACCTGCTTTAGTCCTGCTTTAGACCTGCTTTAGACCTGCTTTAGACCTGCTTTAGACCCGCTTTAGTTAGACCTGCTTTAGTCCCTGCTTTAGACCTGCTTTAGTCCTGCTTTAGTCCTGCTTTAGACCTGCTTTAGTCCTGCTTTAGACCTGCTTTGACCTACTCCTGCTTTTAGACCTGCTTTAGACCTGCTTTAGTCCTGCTTTAGACCTGCTTTGGACCTACTTTAGACCTGACCTGCTTTAGTCTGCTTTAGACCTGCTTTAGTCCTGCTTTAGACCTGCTTTTACCTGCTTTGGACCTGCTGCTTTAGACCTGCTTTAGTCCTGCTTTAGACCTGCTTTAGACCTGCTTTAGACCTGCTTTAGACCTGCCTTTAGTCCTGCTTTAGACCTGCTTTGGACCTACTTTAGACCTGCTTTAGACCTGCTTTAAGACCTGCTTTAGACTGCTGCTTTAGACCTGCTTCCTGCTTTAGACCCTTTAGCCTGCTTTAGTCCTGCTTTAGACCTGCTTTAGACCTGCTTTTAGACCTGCTTTAGTCCTGCTTACCTGCTTTAGTCCTGCTTTAGACCTGCTTTAGACCTGCTTTAGACCTGCTGCTTTAGACCTGCTTTAGACCTGCTTTAGTAGACCTGCTTTAGTCCCTGCTTTAGACCTGCTTTAGACCCTGCTTTAGTCTTTAGACCTGCTTTAGACCTGCTTTAGACCTGCTTTAGACCTGCTGCTAGACCTGCTTTAGACCTGCTTTAGACCTGCTGACCTGCTGCTTTAGTTCCTGCTTTAGTTTAGACTGCTTTAGTCCCTTTGACCTGCTTTGGTCCTGCTTTAGACCTGCTTTAGACCTGCTTTAGACCTGCTTAGCTGCTTTAGTCCTGCTTTAAGACCTGCTTTAACCTGCTTAGACCTTGCCTTTAGAACCTGCTTTTAGACCTGCTTTAGTCCTGCTTAGACCTGCTTTAACCTGCTTTACCCTGCTTAGACCTGCTTTAGACCTGAGACCTGCTGTTTTAGACCTTGCTTTAGACCTGCTTTAGTTTACCTGCTTTTAGAGACTGCTGCTTAGACCTGCTTAGTCCTGCTTTAGACCTGCTTTTAGACCTGCTTTAGACCCGCTAGACCCGGCTTGTGCTTCTAAAAGCGTAATTGTGTTTAATCAATAATAATCAAAACTCTTGATAAAATTATAATATTATAATATCTGTTGGTAGAATCTAAAAGTAACTTGGAAGAATAATGATCTGTCTGAAACCTGAAAAATGACCTGTCTGACCTCTGTCTGACCTCTGTCTGACCTCTGTCTGACCTCTGGTCTGACCTCTGTCTGACCTCTGTCTGACCTCTGTCTGAACCTCTGTCTGTCTGACCTGCTTTTGACTCAGAATTTTACTTGTTTTTCTCTGAGTGACCTCTGTTTGCCCTGGTCCAAATTTCTCTGGTTTGGCCTGAACCTGGTTTTGGTTTTCTCTGAGTTTGCCTGTCTGGCCCTGGTTTGCCCTGGTTTGGCCCTGGGTTTTGCCTGGTTTTGGCCTGGTTTGGCCCTGTTGGCCCTGGTTTGGCCCTGGTCTTGGCCCTGGTTTTGCTCTGGTTTGGCCCTGTTTGGCCCTGGTTTGGCCCTTTTGGTTTTGGCCCTGGTTTGGCCTGGTTATGGCCCGGTTTGCTGGTTTGGCCCTGGTATTGGCCCTGGTTTGCCTGGTTTGGCCTGGTTTGGCCCTGGTCTTGGTTTGGCCTGGTTTGGCCCTGGTTGGCCCTGGTTTGGCCCTGGTTTGGCCCTGGTTTGGCCCTGGTTGGCCCTGGTTTGGCCCTGGTTTTGGCCCTGGACTGAGCAGGACATGAATGTAAAATGACACACAGAAAACATTTTTTTTGACCAGAATTATTATTCAAGCAACTTTTTGCAATCGAAACATGAATTGATTAATTGAAAGAATAATCTCTAGAATAATCGATCAGCTTGAGATGAGTGACAGCGCTGCACCCACGATACTTCCAATCTGTTTTTGAGATTGAGAGGTTTTGACTCAAAATCTGATTATTACGGAATATTTAAATTTGTGTTTGCCTGTTCTTCTGAAGTTCTCGAGTTTGTGCCCTTAGCTCGTCTGTGAGCATGTTCTTCTGAAGTGCTTAGCTCGTCTTGTGAGCTGTTCCTGCTGAAGTGCTTAGCTCGTTTAGTTTGTGAGCTGTTCCTTCTGAAGTGCTTAGCTCGTCTGTGAGCTGTTCCTTCTGAAGTGCTTAGCTCGTCTGTGAGCTGTTCTGCTGAAGTCTTGCTCGTCTGTGAGCTGTTCTGCTGAAGTGCTTAGCTCGTCTGTGAGCTGTTTCTGCTGAAGTGCTTAGCTCGTTTAGTTTGTGAGCTGTTCCTTCTGAAGTGCTAGAGCTCGTCTGTGAGCTGTTCCTTCTGAAGTGCTTAGCTCGTCTGTGAGCTGTCCGCTGAAGTGCTTAGCTCGTTGTGAGCTGTTCCTGTGAATGTTAGCTCGTTTAGTTTGTGACTTCCTTGAAGTGCTTAGTCGTCTGTGAGCTGTTCCTGCTGAAGTGCTTAGCTCGTCTGTGAGCTGTTCCTGCTGAAGTGCTTAGCTCGTCTGTGAGCTGTTCCTGTGAAGTGCTTAGCTCGTCTGTGAGCTGTTCCTGCTGAAGTGCTTAGCTCGTCTGTGTGTTGTGCTGTGTTAAGTGCTTAGCTTCGTCTGAGCTGTTCCTGCTGAAGTGCACTTAGCTCGTCTGTGAGCTGTTCCTGCTGAAGTGCTTAGCTCGTCTTTGAGCTGTTCTGCCTGAAGTGGCTTAGCTCGTCTGTGAGCTGTTCTGCTGAAGTGCTTAGCTCGTCTGTGAAGCTGTTCCTGAAGTGCTTAGCTCGTCTGTGAGCTGTTCCTGATGCTTAGCTCGTCTGTGAGCTGTTCTGCTGAAGTGCTTAGCTCGTCTGTGAGCTGTTCCTGCTGAAGTGCTTAGCTCGTCTGTGAGCTGTTCCTGCTGAAGTGCTTAGCTCTCAGTATTCCATGAACATGAAGTCAGACTTAACGAGACAATCTTCTGCTCTGAACTCTGAACTCTGATTAAAAATGACAAAACATCGTGTTGTAAAACTAAATGTATTTCTGAACTTTTGTGATTCATTTTTACAAACATTTCACTTTTGTCTGATAATAAACCTCATCCAATATGTCCTCGAGCGACATCTTCAGAACGACAGTCACCATATGCTCTACATTTGGATGTGTGACGGCCCCTGTGAGGATCTGATTTACCTCTTCTGACCACCTGACCTCATGTTCTGACCTCATGTTCTGACCCGACGTTCTGACCTGACGTTCTGACCTGATGTTCAGACCTGACGTTCTGACCTGATGTTCTGACCTCATTTTCTGACCTCATGTTCTGACCCGACGTTCTGACCTGACGTTCTGACCTGATGTTTGACACGTTCTACCTGATGTTCTGACCCCGACGTTCGACCACGTCTGACCCGACGTTCTTGACCAGACGTTCTGACCCGACGTTCTGACCTGATGTTCTGACCCGACGTGCTGACACCGCACGGTCGACCTGATGTTCAGACGACGTTTCTACCTATGTTCTGACCCGACGTCGAACCCGAGTCTGGACCCACGGCGACTGATTTCAGACCTATGTTCAGACCTGATGTTCTGACCTTGATGTTCTGACCTGATGTTCGACCTGATGTCTGACCCGACGTTCTGACCTGATGTTCGACCGGCGTCTGACCTGATTTCTGACCCGACGCGTCGGACCTGATGGCAGACCCGATGTGCGACATATCCGACATAAGTTCCGACATGAGTTCTGACCTGATGTTCTGACCGAAATGTTCTGACCTGATGTTGACCTGATGTTCAGTTTCTGACCTAGAAAAAAACAAGCATCTGACTGCATGTTCTACGATGCAATTCGATTCGCCAGCAATCGAAGGACTGCCTGCCGCCTGACGAAGACGAAAGTCTGGTCAAAAATGGGTTGCGGAGTTGTCACTTCGATTCTACACTCAAGAAGCCAGCAGCACCGTAGAGCTCCGCGCCTCGCGCCTCCGCCTTCCGTCTCTCCGCTCAGCTCAACAACTTCCAACGCCGTCTTCAGCCGCATCTACCACAAGTAACGCCGCTGCCTGCTGGTGCTCCAGTGCAACTGGATGCCCAGTGCTCCGGAAGCTCCGAAGCTTCTGTGCTCCTGATGCTCCAGCTTGATGCCTACAAACGTGTGTGTATTATCTGTTTTCAGGCTACAGGAGCTGACTGTGTGTTCAGAGGACAATGTGGACGTCCACGACATTGAGCTGATGCAGTACATAAACGTGGACTGCTCCAAACTCAAGAGGCTGCTGCAAGGTCTGAGGAGCCCTCACACACTGACACACAACTCAGGACTTTGGTTTCAATTTCTGCCCTGTCGTTGCAGAAACCGTCCTGAAATTTCGAGCCCTGAAGAAACCGGCCCAACTCGCAGTCATCAACAGTTTAGAAAAGGTTTGAGTTTATGCTTAGTCCTGGTTCAGTTCTGGTTCAGTTCTGGTTCAGTTCTGGTTCAGTCCTGCTTTAGTCCTGCTTTAGTCCTGCTTTAGTCCTGCTTTAGACCTGCTTTAGACCTGCTTTAGACCTGCTTTAGACCTGCTTTAGACCTGCTTTAGTCCTGGTTCAGACCTGCTTTAGTCCTGGTTCAGTCCTGGTTCAGTCCTGCTTTAGTCTTGTGATCAGATGGCCTGACTCTATTAGAACGCTAGCGTTTAATCCACGCTTTGAAACCTACCTGTATCCTGCCCTTATAGAAACCTGAGGTTCTGAACTACATTCGAAAGTGGTTTTCTCCTGCAAGCTCTGTTTCTGGAACTGCGCGTGGAGAATTGATTCCATAGATGAGATACAATGGCAGGCAGTTAACCAGAGACTCAGGCGACACGAGGTTACAGTCCAAGCTCCTAGGCTTAGTGCCCTTAGGGTCGCAGTCTTGTAGTCCCAGGCTGCAAGAAGATGACAACAAGATAACATGTACTTTCTTCAGATGCTGATAGTATAGTTTGGATGGTAGGGACAGCCACACTGTGCCGTCGTACCATTCTGTGAGGACCAGGTCATGCAAACACCATGCAAAGTCCACTCTTCAAAGCTCAAGGAACAAACCCTGCTTTTCACACCGCAAAACTAGAGCATTAAGGCAGCAGAAGAAAGACATGCAACAGGGCTGGAACAGAGGCGCTACAGAAGAAGGCGCTAAAAACTATGAAATTTAGCAAAGAAGGCTTCTCGAGCGAAGATCACACAGAAGCGTACGAGTAACGCGTATGACAAGGAGACAGGTTCTGTGACAACCAACACCCGCCTCCGATGTGGAGGGGAGCGTCCGACCATCGAACCACCACCACACAGGAAGCCTCCCGACCCCCCACGCCTGCTGCAACATCGGAAAACATGGCTGAGCAACAGAGCATTTAGACTTAACAACCTTCTACTCCAGGTTGAGCCACACCCCCTCCCCCACGGTGCCACCTCCGCCACCCCAAACCCTGGTCCCCCCCATCCTCCCCACCACTCTCTCAGCTTCAGGAACAGTGATGTTCAAGCAGGCTATTTCGAAATCCAACCGCCGAAAAAGCTGTGGACCAGACGGAGCGCTCTCTTTGACCCGCTAACATTAACGACCATTGCGCAGGAGCAACAGACCCCCGTGACTCAACGAGTTATTTATAGACACCTCCATGAAACGTCATTGCAACAGTCTATGCTCTTCAACTAGCCCAGAGAGTGCATTGTCCCTGTCCCCAAGAGGCGGGATCCTGGAACTTAATGGAGCACAAGCATGTGGCGCAACGTCTGTAGTCATGAGTTCAATTTGAGCCTGTCCTGCCCCACCTCAAGAGGATCCGTCAGTCACCATCCTTGCCTCTGCCGGAAACGCCCTGACAACTGGACCCCCTGAGCTGACACCCGCTGCATGTTCCGTTAACATTGAGCCAACAGGTCTGTAGCTACGAGCAGACAATCACATCTTGGCACTCCACTTCATCCTGCAGATCTGGACTCCCCCAGAGAACCTACGCCAGATTGCATGTTTGTGGCCAGTATCAGACTCTTCATCAACACCATCCTCCCTGGCTACGTATTCCAGCGAACAAGTCTCTTACACAAGGCCTCTCTGAGACACGGTGACTAGACCCCACTGCAGCGTGGAGCACTGATCTTCCTGACGGATCGGAGGCAGTGGCGAGCGCTGTGAGTAAGAATGTCTCAGACACACGATCGAGATATCTCCTGCCGAGGGGAGTTCCCACGAGGAGCTGGATCATAGCGTTTCTTCCTTCGCTTTCTCCCTGGACACAGAACATGCGTGCGACGACTCCTGCACACAAAAACGACACCTGCCCTCATCGGGCTCATTCTTCGGCTGAGTAGGAGCCGAGGGATGAGAGTCTGTATACTACAGATAGGGAAGGTGGCGTTCCTGGAGTGCGCTAGCCAGCTGGCTTAAGCGACCTGGAGTTCAACGCCCAGAAGAGTTGAGATGAATCGATGGACCTCAGAAGTCACAGCCCCCAGGCCCCCCCTCTCATGACAAGGACTCCCCCGATCACACCAACCCTACCGCTTCCTGGCACACCACTCACCCAGGAGAGACTCGAGTGAGACCCCTCACTCAGCCTAGCGCCTCATGAAAGAAGACCCAGCAGAGGATAACGTGTAACTTCCTGACAGAAGCCTGAAGGAAAAGCCACAGCTGCCGTGAGAATGATGGCATGTCAGTTATACTACTAGCCATCAGAGAGCGCCCTCGGTAGCTGGAGCCCAAGCAGCGTAGGACGACAGCACTGAGGAGGACATGAACAGCGAGGACAAAACAGAGATCGGGATGTACTTCCTGCAGCAGCTGAGGAAAGCCAAGCTGCAGTGCAGATGATGGTGCAGTTCTACACGGCCATCAGAGCGCCCTCTGCTGGAGCCACAGCCAGGGACAAACAGAGATTACAGCGCCCTCTGCTGGAGCCACAGCTAGGGATAAGCAGAGACTACAGCGCCCTCTGCTGAGAAGGTGATCGGCTGCAGACTTCCATCTCTGCAGGACCTGTACGTCTCCAGGGCTCTGGGACGAGCAGGTGGGATCACAGCTGACCCTTCTCACCCTGGACATGGTCTATTTGAACCACTCCCATCAGGCAGAATGGCTACGGTCCATCCGGACCAGAACCTCCCGCCACAAGAACAGTTCCGTTCCGTCTGCCGTTGGAGTCATGAACACTTCTTAAACACCTGTCACTTTAACTTTATCACTCACTGTCACTTTCTGTACATTTTACTGTAAAACTGTGTACATAGTAAGCCTATTTGTATTTTTATCCTCTAGTAGATTTAAATAGTTTCTTTTGATTTCATATATGTTGTTTCATCATTGTTTCATGTTGCACTGAATCACCAAAGCGAGTTCCTTCTGACACACACGTGCTCTTCAGATTTAGGACCTGACCGCCGCAGACACAATGACTGGACTAACAAATGTCTATCTCGTCTGTTCAGAAGCTGCAGAGAAGCTTTTCGATCTGGTGGACAGTTTTGCAGAAAGCGCCAAAAGGAAAGCAGCGGTTTGGCCTCTTCAGATCATCCTCCTGGTCCTCTGCCCCGAAATCACACACACCATCTCCAAAGACACGGTGGAGGACAGCAAAGCCAACAAGGTCCGGGCTCAGACTGGGTCCTGGTTTAGGTCCTGGTTTAGACCTGGTTTAGGTCCTGGTTTAGGACCTGGTTTAGGACCTGGTTCAGACCTGGTTTGGACCTGGTTCTATCCTGGTTCGGTCCTGGTTTGGACCTGGTTCAGACCCAGTTCAAACCCGGTTAGGACCTGGTTCTGTCCTTGTTCGGATCCGGTTCTGCCCTGGTGTGTACCCGGTTCTGTCCTGGTTCATCCCTGGTTCAGACCCGGTTCTTCCCTGGTTCTGTCCTGGTTCGGACCTGGTTCTGTCCTGGTTCGGACCTGGTTCTGACCTGGTTCGGACCCGGTTAGGACCTGGTTCTGACCCGGTTAGGACCTGGTCCTGACCCGGTTAGGACCTGGTTCTGACCCGGTTAGGACCTGGTTCTGTCCTGGTTCGGACCTGGTCCTGACCCGGTTAGGACCTGGTTCTGTCCTTGTTCAGACTTGGTTCGGTCCTGATTCGGACCCGGTTCTTCCCTGGTTCTTCCCTGGTTCAGACCCGGTTCTGCCCTGGTTCTTCCCTGGTTCAGACCCGGTTCTTCCCTGGTTCGGACCCGGTTCTGTCCTGGTTCTGTCCTGGTTCGGACCCGGTTCTTCCCTGGTTCTTCCCTGGTTCGGACCCGGTTCGGACCCGGTTCTTCCCTGGTTCTTCCCTGGTTCTGCCCTGGTTCTGCCCTGGTTCTTCCCTGGTTCTTCCCTGGTTCAGACCCGGTTCATGTCTGTCTCTGATCTTTGTGCAGAAGTTGTTCCTGGAGAACCTTCGTAAAGCTCTGGGTGGAGGGAACAAGCAGCTGACGGAGAGCGCTGCCGTGGCCTGTGTCAAACTGTGCAAAGCTTCCACCTACATCAACTGGGAGGACCACTCCACCATCTTCCTCCTGGTGCAGTCCATCGTCATCGACCTGAAGGTGGGCTCAGTCTGGGGCTGCACCGAGTCTTGAATTTGTTAAATCTCAGACTGAGGACGAGGACAAAAGGACTGAAGCCGTTATTTTACAAATAACTGTTAAAATATGCAGTTTACTGATTTACGATTATTAGTGTTCATGAAAATCACACATTCTCCTCTTCACGTGTAATAACGCCGCTGTCTTTGTGATAAAAAGGTCGTTCCGTGTGTTTTGGAGTCTGATTAGTCCAGATAACGATGATCAAATTACAACTACAATTATTTTTCATCGGCGATTAATCGTTGCAGCCCAAGTTTACAAAGGTTCAACCTGATCCTCATCAATTCTGCAAGTCACTGTCTGACGCTGAAGTGGTTTAGTCCTGCTTTAGTCCTGCTTTAGTCCTGGTTTAGTCCTGGTTTAGTCCTGCTTTAGCCCTGGTTTAGTCCTGTTTTGAGCTCAGTTTAGTCCTGTTGTAGACTTGGTTTAATCCCGGTTTAGTCTCAGTTTTGATGTGTTTATAAGTTTGAACACACTTGAATTTAGCACTGGTTTCACTCTTCTGTTTCACTCTTCTGTTTCACTCTTCTGTTCTTCTGTTTCACTCTTCTGTTTCACTCTTCTGTTTCACTCTTCTGTTCTTCTGTTTCACTCTTCTGTTTCACTCTTCTGTTTCACTCTTCTGTTCTTCTGTTTCACTCTTGTTTCACTCTTGTTTCACTCTTCTGTTTCACTCTTTTGTTTCACTCTTTTGTTTCACTCTTTTGTTTCACTCTTTTGTTTCACTCTTCTGTTTCACTCTTCTGTTTCACTCTTCTGTTCTTCTGTTTCACTCTTCTGTTTCACTCTCTGTTCACTCTTCTGTTCTTCTGTTCACTCTTGTTTCACTCTGTTTCCACTCTTATGTTCACTCTTTTGTTTCACTCTTTGTTTCACTGTTTCACTCTTCTGTTCACTCTTGTTCTCACTTTCTGTTTGGTTCACTCTTCTGTTTCACTCTTCTGTTTCACTCTTCGTTTCACTCTTCTGTTTCCTCTTTTTGTTTCACTCTTCTGTTTCACTCTTCTGTTTCACTCTTCTGTTCACTTTTCTGTTCTTGTTGGTTCTCTTGTTTTCTACGTCTTCTGTTTCACTTTTGTTTCACTCTTCTGTTTTCTGTTTCACTCTCTGTTCTTCTGTTTCACTCTTCTGTTTCACTCTTCTGTTCTTCGTTTCACTCTTCTGTTTTTTTTCACTCTTCTGTTCTCTTTGTTCTCACTCTTCTGTTTCTCTCTTGTTTCTTTGTTTCACTCTTCTGTTTCTATCTTCTGTTTTCACCTTGTTCTTGTTCTCTGTTTCACTCTTCTGTTTCACTCTCTGTTCTTCTGTTTCACTCTTCTGTTTCACCTTCTGTTCTTTGTTTCACTCTTCTGTTTACTCTTCTGTTCTGTTCACTCTTCTGTTCACTCTTTGTTCTTTTCACTCTTCTGTTCACTCTTGTTTCACTCTCTGTTTCACTCTTCTGTTTCACTCTTCTGTTTCACTCTTCTGTTCTTTTTTCCTTTCTGTTTCACTCTTCTGTTCTGGTTTCACTCTTCTGTTCTTCTGTTTCACTCTTCTGTTTTCTGTTTCACTCTTCGTTTCACTCTCTGTTTCACATCTTCTTTCACTCTTCTGTTCTTCGTTTCACTCTTCTGTTTCACTCTTCTGTTCTTCTGTTTCACTCTTCTGTTCACTCTTCTGTTTCACTCTTCTGTTTGTCATTGCAGTGACTTTACGGGTGATTTGTTTCAGGCTTTGCTGTTCAACCCGGCCAAACCGTTCTGGAGGGGCACGGGAAGTCAGAACGCAGACGTGGAGCTCATGATGGACTGTTTCGTCTCCTGTTTCCGCATCAACCCTCACAACAATCAACAGTTCAAGGTCCAACTGCACCTCAGGCACAAGCCTAACCAAAAATAATCATGAAACCCACTGGGGACCCCCAAAATAATCGTGAAACTCACTCGGGGACCCCCATAATAATCATGAAACCCACTCAGGACCCCCATAATAATCATGAAACCCCCTCGGAACCCCGAAATAACCATGCAACCCACTTTGGACCCCCAAAAATAACCATTGCAACTGTCATTGGAACCCCAAAATAACATATAACCCACTCTGGACCCCAAAATAACCATGCAAATGACTTAAGACCCCCAATATAACCATGTAACTGACTCGGGACCCCCAATATAACTATGTAACCCACTCGGGACCCCCAAAATAACCATGCAACCCACTCTGGACCCCCAAAAAATAACATGCAAACGACTTAAGACCCCCAATATAACCATGTAACCGACTCGGGACCCCCAATATAACCATGTAACCCACTCGGGACCCCAATATAACCATGTAACTCACTCAGGACCCCCGAAATAAACATGCAACCCACTTTGGACCCTCAAAATAACCATGCAACCGGCTCGGGACCCCCAATATAACCATGAAACTGTCATTGGAACCCCAAAATAACATGCAAAACGACTTAAGACCCCCAATATAACCATGTAACCGACTCGGGACCCCAAATATAACTATGTAACCACTCGGGACCCCCAATATAACTATGTAACCCACTCGGGACCCCCAATATAAACTATGTAACCCACTCGGAACCCCCAATATAACCATGCAACCCACTCTGGACCCCCAAAATAACCATGCAAACGACTTAAGACCCCCAATATAACCATGTAACTGACTCGGGACCCCCAATATAACACTGTGAACCCACTCTGGACCCCCAATATAACCATGTAACCCACTCTGGACCCCCAATATAACCTGTAACCCACCTGGACCCCCAATATAACCATGCAACCCACTCTGGGACCCCCAATATATAACCATGTAACCCACTCGGGACCCCCAATATAACCATGTACCCACTCTGGACCCCCAATATAACCATGCAACCCACTCTGGGACCCCCAAATAACCATGTAACACCACTCGGGACCCCCAAATAAACCATGTAAACCACTCGGGACCCCAATAAACCATGTACCCACTCGGGACCCCCAATATAACCATGTAACCCACTCGGGACCCCCAATATAACCATGTAACCCACTCGGGACCCCCAATATAACCATACCATGTAACCCACTCGGGCCCTCATGAACAGTCCAAACTGACGTGTTAAATCCGTCACGTGTTCCTCTCGTTCTTCTTCGTTCCGATCCTTGCGTGTCTCTTCTCCAGGTCTGTTTGGCGCCCTCGTCTCCCTCCACCTTCCACTTTGTCCTGGTCAACTCTCTGCACAGAATAATCACAAACGTAAGTCCGTTTCCTTGACGATCCCGTTCACGATCGCACACGTCTGACGTAACGTTCCCGTTCTTCTCTCGCTCAGTCTCACTTGGACTGGT
This sequence comes from Chaenogobius annularis, assembly GCA_015082035.1. Lineage (NCBI taxonomy): Eukaryota > Metazoa > Chordata > Actinopteri > Gobiiformes > Gobiidae > Chaenogobius > Chaenogobius annularis. The sequence goes on from BJKM01000873.1 coordinate 98,981, forward strand.
GGCCCAAGATCGACACGGTTTACTGTTACTCCGGAGAGCTGCGCGTCATGTTCGCTGACACGCTCGCCAAAGTCATGCAGGGGCCGGCCACGCACCCCTCGCTCAGGATGACCACGGTAAGACGCGCCCAAACGTGCCCCGGTGGTTTTACCGTTTGGCCGGCGTGAATCGTAACGTTGCTCAAACTTGATGTTCTCCAGAGTCTGACGTTCAAAGGGAAGATGTCGACGAGCCTGAAGTTCAAGGAGAAGGCCACCGACCTGGACACGCGCAGCTACAAGTGCCTCCTGCTCGCCCTGGTCAAGCTCATCCACGCCGACCCCAAACTCATGCTGCACGTGAGTCCGGCGGCCACAAGGGGGCGGCGTTCTTCTGTGGATAAAACGTGCCGAGAGATGTGTCTTGAGGTGTAGATTTGACATTTGGCCGTGAAAGACCCTCATGGTTTGGGACGTCGAGATGATTTGTTCAAACGATAAACTTGAATTGTGATCATTTTAGAAGCTAAATGTAGTCATTTCGATCCAATCTGTCCTCCAAAAGAGACAATCTGAATGGAAAGTTATTTTCATCAGCCTCTTGAGGTCTCATTAACTTTATTTCATCATTCACAAAGTTCATAAATCTAGTCACACACTGTGTGTGTGTTACTGTGTGTGTGTGTGTGTGTGTGTGTGTGTGTGTGTGTGTGTGTGTGTGTGTGTGTGTGTGTGTGTGTGTGTGTGTGTGTGTGTGTGTGTGTGTGTGTGTGTGTGTGTGTGTGTGTGTGTGTGTGATGCTGTCTTCTGTTGTTCGTGTGTGTGGATCTTCTTCTTTGTTCGTGTGTGTGGATCTTCTTCTGTTGTTCGTGGTGTGTGGATCTTCTTCTGTTGTTTCGTGTGTGTGGATCTTCTTCTGTTGTTCGGTGTGTGTGGATCTTCTTCTGTTGTTCGTGTGTGTGGATCTCTTCTGTTTTGTTCGTCGTGTGTGGATCTTTCTCTGTTGTTCGTGTGTGTGTGTGTGGATCTTCTTCTGGTTGTTCGTGTGTGGATCTTCTCATGCTTCTGTTGTGTGTGTGTGTGTGTGTGTTCTCATGCTTCTGTTGTGTGTGTGTGTGTGTGTGGATTCTTCTCATGCTTCTGTTGTGTGTGTGTGTGTGTGTGTGTGATCTTCATGCTTTGTGTGTGTGTGTGTGGATCTTCTCATGCTTCTGTGTGTGTGTGTGTGTGTGTGTGTGTGGATCTTCTCATGCTTTTGTGTGTGTGTGTGTGGATCTTCTCATGCTTCTGTGTGTGTGTGTTGTGTGTGTGTTGTGGATCTTCTCATGCTTTTGTGTGTGTGTGTGTTTTTGGATCTTGGTGGATCTTCTCATGCTTCTGTTGTGTGTGTGTGTGTGTGTGTGTGTGTGTGTGTGTGTGTGTGTGTGTGGTTCTGCAGAATCCCGTGAAGCAGACGGCCGAGATGCAGAGCAGCACGGCGGAGCTCATCACGGGCCTGGTGCAGCTCGTGCCCCTCACCAACACCACGCAGCTGTCCCAGGAGGCCATGGAGGTCAGAGGAACCTCACTTTTGTCTTACTCGAGTAGACGTAGAGGTCCAAGAAATGGCTTTAGTGGTAATTGTAGACGTAACATTTGATTTATAATTAGGAGGAAAAACACACAAAAGGCAGAAAATGTAGTGTTTTTAAAGGATGTTTAACAAAAATGAGAAAAACTGAAGGAGTGATGCGTTTCTCACGAGTTATTTAACATTACGATTAAAAGTACGGCGTCTGAAGACCACTCTGAGAAGAACACGCGTTTTCAAAGGGTACTGGAGTAAATGTACTGGAGTAAATGTACTGGAGTAAATGTACTGGAGTAAATGTACTGGAGTAAATGTACTGGAGTAAATGTACTGGAGTAAATGTACTGGAGTAAATGTACTACGTTGTGCTGAGCCTAAGCGAACAGTCGGGTGAGTTTGGTGTGAGACGTGTCTGTGTGCAGGCGCTGTTGGTGCTGCATCAGCCCGAGACCATCGAGCTGTGGAACCCTGAAGCCCCCATCGAGACCTTTTGGGACATCAGGTGAGTGCTGGGCCGAAGCTGCTCTGAAGACGGGCACGCGGGCACCAAGGCGGGCACGCGGGCACAAAGGCGGGCACGCGGGCAGAATCTGAACGGCAACGACAATATCCACAAAGGGTCACAAAGGGTCACAAAGGGTCACAAAGGGTCACAAAGGGGCAGGAGTGTGCGGAAAGAGAAGTGTGTGTGTGTGAGGTTTAAGAGTCACATGAGCCGCCACATGAGCCGCCACACGAGCCGCCACACGAGCCGCCACACGAGCCACAAAACGAGCCACAAAACGAGCCACAAAGGGCAGAAATGTCACTTTGTCACTGCTTTAGAAGATTCCAACAGATTTTGAGCTCATTTTTAATCGTTTTAATTCCAGAAACACACAATATTTGTAATCCCCAAACATTCCAGCCGTTTGATACTTAATGTGTCAAACTTTAGAGCCGGGATTATTGTGAGAACAAATATTCTGATTTTCCAGTCATTGTCTTCATGACTAAACTCTTTTTCATCACACTTTTGAAGCGATCAGCTGATGTTTATGGCCTTTATTTAAGCTCTTTCTGATTTATGAAATAGTTTGACAAAAACAGACGGATGAAAAGCCCTTTACATTTCCTTTGATTCTGCTTCTGATAATCAATCTAAATGTTTTAATTCTTCTGATTTGACTGTGATCTGAATAATCACATTGACAGATTGAACTGAATAATCTTGACATCTTTATTCGACCCAAAGCGTGGCTGTAGTGGGCGTGTCCGGGGCGGAACATATTACATACAAAAGAATGTGGTTCCATTGGTTCCACATTCAGCACTCTTATTGATAAAAGGCACTGACCAATCAAACGGCCCACAGAAGATAAGAACATGTAACTTTAACTACAGCTTTACATTCAAAAAGAAGCCCAGAGTGGATTTGAAGAAGTGGTCTTTGCATCCCCCCGACTCCAGACTGAGGCGTGTGTGTGTTTTTGGTCTCCAGTTCTCAGGTGCTGTCTATGATTTGCCGGAAGCTGATTGGTCAGCAGATCGTGAACGGGACGGAGGTCCTGAAGTGGCTCAGGGAGATCCTCATCTGCAGGAACAAGTTTCTGCTCAAGAACAAGGTGAACCTCCACAGCAGCGGGCTCAGGGTGGGCTTTACCCAGGCCCTTTACCCAGGCCCTTTACCCAGGCCCTTTACCCAGGCCCTTTACCCAGGCCCTTTACCCACCCTTATTGACAGCCCCCAGGCCCTTTACCCAGGCCCTTACCCAGGCCCTTACCCAGGCCCTTTACCCAGGCCCTTTACCCAGGCCCTTTACCAGGCCCTTTACCCAGGCCCTTACCCGGCCCTTACCCAGCCCTTTACCAGGCCGTTTACCACAGGCCCTTACCCAGCCCTATATTCACACCCCCTTTCCCCATTGACCCAGGAGCCCCTTACCCAGGGCCCTTTACCCAGGCCCTATACGCCCGTTACCCAGGCCCTTTACCCAGGCCCTTTACCCAGGCCCTTTACCCAGGCCCTTTACCCAGGCCCTTTACCCAAGCCCTTGCCCTGTTACCCAGGCCCTTTACCCAGGCCCTTTACCCAGGCCCTTATACCCAGCCCCTTTACCCAGCCCCTTTACCCAGCCCCTCTTACCCAGGCCCTTTACCAGCCCTTTACCCAGCCCCTTTACCCAGCCCCTTTACCCAGCCCCTTTACCCAGGCCCTTTACCCAGCGCCTTTACCCACCCTTATTGACGCCCTTTACCCAGGCCCTTTACCCAGGCCCTTTACCCAGGCCCTTTACCAGGCCCTTACCCAGGCCCTTTACCCAGCCCTTTACCCAGGCCTTTACCCAGGCCCTTTACCCACCCTTATTGACAGCCCCCCTGGCGCCCGGGCTCTACAGAACGCGTCCCAAACGTTCCCCTTGTGTGTGAACGTTGGCCTTTACCCAGGCCCTTTACTCAAGGCCCTTTACCCAGGCCCATTTACCCATGGCCCTCTTACCCAGGCCCTTACCCCCCTTACCCAGGCCCTTTACCAGCCCTTTACCCAGCCCTTTACCCAGCCCCTTTACCCAGCCCCCTTTACCCAGCCCCTTTACCAGCCTTTACCCCCCTTTACCCAGGCCCTTTACCCAGGCCCTTTACCCAGGCCCTTTCCAGCCTCTGACCCAGGCCCTTTACCCAGGCCCCTTACCCAGGCCCTTTACCCAGGCCCTTTACCCCAGGCCCTTATTACCCAGGCCCTTCCAGAGCCCTACATTTACCCATGGGCCCTTACCAGGCCCTTTACCCAGGCCCTTTACCCAGGCCCTTTACCCAGGCCCTTTACCCAGGCCCTTTACCCAGGCCCTTTACCCAGGCCCTTTACCCACCCTTATTGACAGCCCCCCCTGGCGCCGGGCTCTACAGAACGGTCCAAACGTTCCCCTTGTGTGTGCGTTTCCAGGAGTGTGCGACGGTGGGCAGTGCCATCCCCGTGTGTCGCCAGGCGCAGACGCAGCTGGAGGTGTGTCTCTACATGTTCCTGTGGAGCCCGGACACGGAGGCGGTGCTGGTGGCCATGTCCTGCTTCAGACACCTGTGCGAGGAGGCCGACATCCGCAGTGCGGCCGACGAGGTCCCGGTCCAGAACATCCTCCCGAACTACGCCACCTTCAGCGAGCTCGCCTCCGTCAGCAACATGATGGGCACAGGCCAGTGGAGACTCTATGGGCGCAGCACTTAGAGCTAAACTTAGAGCCAATCTGAAAGGGAGTGTGGGAGGGATGAGGTTTAAAATTAAAGGGGCTGTACCCAATGCCATGTAGTAAAGTAAAACGCAGACTATATCTCTATCTGTATAATCTATAACTAATCTCTATAAACGCACCAGTTAGAGCTAAAGTTAGAGCTAATCTGAGTATGTCAAAGCATGAAAGGGAGTTTGGGAGGGATGAGGTTCAAAATTAAAGGGTCTGTACCCTAATGAATGTGATAAAGTAAAGTCTGCATCTAATTATAGAGCGTTTTATTCTCTACAGAACAGGAAGTGCGCCGTTAGCATGCTAATATTTGTTTATCGTGATAAGTGATGGCAGTGAAGTATTTTCGGGGCTCTGGAAGGTGTGAAAAGTGTTTTATTTTCCGTTGGTGGCAGAACATCTTGTCAGTTTCAAGCAGACGTTGCTGTTTTATTGATTTACCGCAGTAACAAGTTCAAACCGACATTAGCAATAGCGTCTGTAGCCGTAGGAGGAATGTTCGCGGCACAATTCTTACCGTTTGTTCCTCTTTTGTAATTCTTTCCGTGCGTTCCTCTTCTCAGGTCGGTCCACGTTACAGAAGAGGGTCATGGCTTTGTTACGGCGGGTCGAGCAGCCCACGCCCGGAAACATCGAGGTAACGAGCCGCCGCCGCCGCCGACAATAACGCCGCTTTAGCTGTTAGCGCTAACCGTTTGTCTGCGTCTGCTTCTCCAGGCCTGGGAGGACACTCACGCCAAATGGGACCAAGTCACAAAACAGATCCTGAACTTCCCCAAAAACAAAGCGGACGACGGACAGGTGAATATTACAATTTTAGTCGGGTTTTTTTTGCCAGACAAATCATGACTGAAATTGTGCTTCTGCCGAGCTCAAAATGACCTCCTTCACATGGTCATTCAGAAGGTCAGAAGAACAATCATGGTCTAAACATTTGAATAAATACAAACATTTCATTACTGTTTTAGATTAGTTTAGTTTATTTGCCATTTGCAGTTAAAAACCACATTAGAAAGAGATGTGTTCAAATTTAGCAACAAAACATCCAAAACAACCACACAAACAAAAACACAAACAACCACACAAACAACCACACAAACATAAATTACAAAACACTTAATCGAGCCAAAAAGATCAAGTTAATGTGATTTAAATCACGTGTAATAGGTTAAATCACGTGTAATAGTTTAAATCATCACGTGTAATAGTTTAAATCATCACGTGTAATAGTTTAAATCATCACGTGTAATAGTTTCATGTGTAATAGTTTAAATCACAGTGTAATAGGTTCACAATCACACGTGATAGTTTAAATCAATCAGCGTGTAATAGTTTTAATCGGATCACGTGTAATAGTTTAAATCATACAGTTATAGTATCGTGCCTTTGATAAATAGTTGTAAATCAGTTCAGTGTGTAATGTTTAAATCATCACTGTTTTAACTGTAACGGTTTAACATCATGTAAAACATTTTAATTATCATTTGTGTAAATATAGTTTAAATTCACTTTCACGTGTATAGTTTGAAATCATCACGTGTAGATAGTTTACATCATCACGTGTAAAAGTTTTAAAGCATCCGTGTACATGGTGGATATCAGGTTTTAATAGTTAATAAATCATCATGGTAAATAGTTAAATTACAATATCGACGTGTTTAATAAGATTAAAATTATCAGTAGTAATTGTTTTTAAATCATCTACGTGTAAATAGTTTAACATCATCACTGTAATAGTAAAGATGTAGTTCGTTTACAACTCACGTTGGACGTAATAGTTTAAATCATTCTGACTAGGTGTAAATTATACGTGTTATTTTATACTACGATGTGTAATATGTTAGTAGATAATCTATTCCACGTGTAATAGTTTTAAATCATCACATGTAATAGTTTAAATCAATCACGTAATAGAATCTAGTATAGTTTAAATCATATCACGTTAATACAGTTTAAATCATCACGTGGTTAGATGTTAAATATCATTCGTTAATTAGTTTAAAATCACTCGGACACTGTAATTAGTTTTTTAAAATCATCAATGTAATAGTATTAAATCATCATGTGTGAAGTAGGTTTATAATCAATCAACGATGTAATAGGTTTAAATCATCACATGTATTATGTCTAAATATCATGTGTAATAGTATTAATCACCACGTGTTAATAGTTTAATCATTGATGTAATCGTTTAACACACATAATACGTTTTAGATACATTTATGAGTTAACTGTAGTATTGTATTAAATCATCACGGAATAAATTCACTGTGTAATAGTTTAAAATCATCAGTAGATAATAGTTTAAATCGATCGCTGGTATTTCTTTTTAAACATCAGTGTAAAAGGTTTATAATCAATCCACTGTAATAGTTAAATCATCAGTGTAAGTAGCTTTAAATCATCGGTAGGTGTAATTATCTCCGTTAAATCATGTGTAAATCATGTGTATAATCATGTGTAATCATGTGATGTATAGGTTAAAGTCATACACGTGTAAATAGTTAAATCATGTGTAATTAGTTTAAATCATGTGTAATAGGTTAATATCATCACGTGTAAGAGATTAAATCACGTATAATAGTTTAAATCATCACATGTAAGTTTTATGAATCATCACGTGTAATAGTTTAAAGCATGCTGTAATAGTTCAAATCATCAATGTGTTTATAAATAGTCACGTGAACACCTGGCGTCCTCAGCCTTTCTTCTTCTTCGTCGTTTCGTTCCCAGGTGATTAGTTGTTGTCGTGGTAACCTGACTCAATGATAACTAACCGTTAAGCTCTTGCAGCAGGAAGTGGATCAACATGACCGGCTTCCTGTGCGCTCTGGGCGGAGTGTGTCTGCAGCAGCGTTGTACCCCCGGACCCGCCACCTACAGCCCCCCTAGATGGGAGCCCATGTCCGAGCGGAAGCACTCCATGATCTCCATGGGTCTGTGCGACGGCTGTCAACATCGGCCTGGGCTCCTCTCTGCTCCTCCTCGGCGGCTCCAGCGAGAGCCCGGTCAGCAGGTTTCTGGACCGACTCCTGGCCCTGTTGGTCTGCGGACACGATCGGGGGTCGGACTCCACGTCAGGACTAACGGTGAAGGACCTCCTGGGCCTGGAGCTGAGTCCGGCGCTGTATACCCAATGTGGCTCTTTCAATAAACTACAGGAACAGCATCGGCAAATTCTTCGACACGCAAGGCCCGGTGAGTTTGGACTGGAGCTGCCGCCGGTTCATGTTGGAATTTCAGGAACAGAATCTGATTTTTACTAAGTGACAGGAAACGGAGATCGGGCCAGTGAAATGTGCCTGAATAAATATAAAAAACGATAAATTCCAATGAATAGAAATGAATAGAAATAAAAGTTCCATATCCTGCCTCTGATGCCAACAGTAAATTAACTGGTTTGATGCTAACAGATGCATTTATTTATTTATTTTTGTGTATGTGTGTGTGTGTGTGTATGTATATATTGTGGTGTGTATATATATATATATATATATATATATATATATATATATATATATATATATATATATATATTACAAACACTTGCACTAATGCAAACGCACTCATAGAAGTTACCCTAGAAGTTATTTTGATATTTATTTAGATAATTTAATGACTGTTTGAAAATGTGTGAACTATAGTAAGTATAGGAACTTATACTAAAAGATGAAAGTTATTTCTGCACTTTTGTGATGAATTTGACATTTGTTTTATAATTAAACCTCAGAGAATTAATGATATTTTGTCAGTGTCGCCCTGAAACCTCCTGTTCAGACGTGTTGAATGAATTAAACTCCCCTCCCTCTCTCCCCCTCTCACCTCCTCTCCTCCCACCTCCCCCTCTCCTCCCCCCTCTTTAGGTTCCCATTAACGACACAAACACTCAGTTTGTGGAGCAGACCATCGCCATCATGAAGAACCTCCTGGACAACCACACGGAGGGCAGCTCGGAGCACCTGGGCCAGGCCAGCATCGAGACCATGATGCTGAACCTCGTCAGGTCAGACACGTTCTCTCCAGGTCCAGACACACAAACACCTTCAACTTCTCGTGTCGTGACGGACGTGAAACGTTCTGACCGATTATAGAGGTCTCCAAAGACGCGCGGTGAAGAGCTGCACCCGAGTCCTAATTATCCACCAGGAGGAGTTTGTGAGCGCGTCACGAAAAGCACTTAGAAACAGGATGTGAACAGTGCACTTCCTGTTTCTCGGACCATGATTATGAGCGTTTCACTCACGTGGACCAAGATGAAGCTGCGTTTGTGTCATTTGGGGTGATTACTGCCTCACGCCGCCGCCTTCAGTCTGTATAGTCTTATAAAACGCTCTAATCGGATGCAGACAGCGCACAACCAGCTGCTTTTAACTAGTTCAACTTAAATACATGGATGAAAACGGGTCCGGCCTCTTTCAATGAACACATGAAATGTAACGACATGTCGTAATACAGTTGCTGTGTGTTTGTGTTGTCATGACATCTGATGGTGCCTTTTGTACAAAGAGTTAATGGTATTTGTTTATTGCTGTAGATATGTGAGAATTCTGGGAAATGTAGTCCATGCCATTCAGATCAAAACCAAACTGTGCCAACTCGTGGAGGTGATGATGGAGCGCCGGGACGACCTGTCCTTCTGCCAAGAGATGAAGTTCAGGTACGAGACGTCAAGACTGGGTCTGTGCCTGGGTCTGTGCCTGGGTCTGTGCCTGGGTCTGTGCCTGGGTCTGTGCCTGGGTCTGTGCCTGGGTCTGTGCCTGGGTCTGTCTGTGACGGGTCTGGGTCTGTGACTGCGTCTGTGACTGGGTCTGGGTCTGTGACTGGGTCTGTGGATTGCGTCTTGTGACTGGGTCTATGTCTGTGACTAGCGGGTCTGGGTCTGTGACTGCGTCTGTGACTGGGTCTGGGTCTGTGACTGGTCTTGACTGGTCTTGGTCTGTGCGGGTCTGTGATTGCGTCTGTGACTGGGTCTAATGTCTGGGGCTGGGTCTGCTGACTGTGACTGACTGCGTCTGTGACTGGGTCTGCGACTGGGACTGCTGCGTCTGTGACTGGGTCTGTGACTGTGTCTGTGACTGGGTCTGTGACTGTGACTGCGTCTGTGACTGGGACTGGGTCTGTGACTGTGTCTGCGTCTGTGACTGGGTCTGCTACTGGGACTGCGACTGCGTCTGTGACTGCAACTGTGACTGGGTCTGTGACTTGGTCTGTGACTGTGACTGCGTCTGTGACTGTGACTGGGTCTGTGACTGGGTCTGTGTCTGTGACGGGGTCTGTGACTGGGTCTGTGTCTGTGACGGGGTCTGTGACTGGGTCTGTGTCTGTGACGGGGTCTGTGACGGGGTCTGTGACTGCGTCTGTGTCTGTGACTGGGTCTGTGACTTTCTACAAACCTAAACAAAGAAAAACACTTACATGACTTAAAGTTCATACGGACAAATGTGTAAACCTAAAAACTGGCTGCAGGAACAAGATGGTGGAGTATTTGACCGACTGGGTGATGGGAACGTCCAATCAGGCGGCGGACGATGACATCAAGTGCCTGACGAGGTGAGTCACATGACTGACCATATGGTGGTTTATAAAGGTTTATTCTGTCTCGCTTCAAAACCACTGAGAAGCACCTTTTCTTTAAGTTTAGTTGAAGTTTGTAGCGCCCAAAGTGCGGCTCGCGGGCCAGACCTGGCCCTCCAGGGGATCTAATTTGGCCCTTGAAGGGGTGCTGAGGAGACCACATCAAGTCTGTTCCCCTGAAAACATGTTCCCAAAAGACATTTATCATCTCTTTAACAACTAAACTTTTTAAATGCACAAAATGAGGTCTGTTCAAATCCTTGAAGTCTGTAAAAGGAGCTGGGGTCTTTGTCCTTTATGAACTCTAAAACACAGCGTTCACAAAAGGACAAAGACCCTCTGAGACGTTGTGGTTCTGACCAGGACTCGGCAGGTCTCTGACTGACCTCACATTGGCCCTTTGTGTTTGCAGAGACCTGGACCAGGCCAGTATGGAGGCCGTAGTGTCTCTTTTGGCTGGTTTACCTCTGCAGCCTGAAGAGGGCGACGGCGTGGAACTCATGGAGGCCAAATCTCAGCTCTTCCTCAAGTAAGAGACCAAAACCTGCTCCGTCTGAACCGTCCAAACGTCCTCACAAGTATAAGAAACGGGATATATAAATATCAAAATGTGTTGTTTTATAGTCAAAAGCAGATTAAAGTGTTGTAACCTGAAGCGTCTAAAGTTCTGCTGGTTGAACCTGAGCGCGTTTGTGTTGCAGGTACTTCACTCTGTTCATGAACCTGCTGAACGACTGCTCGGAGGTGGAGGACGACGGCCAGGCGGTGGGCGGCCGCAAACGGGGCATGTCCCGGCGCCTGGCGTCCCTCAGGCACTGCACGGTCCTGGCCATGTCCAACCTGCTCAACGCCAACGTGGACAGCGGCCTCATGCACTCCATCGGTAACGGCCGCCGCCCAAACCGGCCTCCGGGGACAAACACCAGCTCTGAGACCGTTCCTCACGTTTGTGACCGACTTTACCGAACTTCATCAAAGACCAAATCAAGTTAAATGTGAAACAGAGAAATCAGGTTCTTTACATTTAAGTCTGATTTTTGGGCTTTAGATTGAACAAAACAGACTTAATTTTGCTTCTAAAATTCGCCACGATGATATTGTGCGCTGAATCGATTCATCTAATCATCTTGACCTCCATCGTTCATAATATACTCCGTTTGTAATGCCAGATCTTTACTTTGATCTAAAACTGTTTAAATGTGAACTTCTTTAGTTGTTGGGGTCTCATTTACAAAGCGTTATGCTTCTGGAACATGTTCATAGAAACGAGTGGTCTGTGCGCTCGGGGGGTTTCAGAGACGAGGATCTGTCCCGTCGTGGTCCGTCAGGTGGAAATCAGCATTATTTAGTCTTTTTAGAACAATAAATATCACAATTTCAAATGTCTAAAATAACGAGCCACAGGAAGATTACGTCGAGACTGTTGGGGTCAGAATATAAGTGTAAAGACTTTTTTAGAAGAGTTTATTATGATTTTTATTCCATTCATTGAAAAGTGACGATTTTAGAAGCAAAATGAAGTCTTTTCTGCTCAAAACAGTCGATCTAAATGTTTTTAATCATGTTTATGTCAAATTCAGAAAGTTTGATTTCCTGAAGCGAGTCGCACGCTGAGGAGCGGACGCGAGTCAGAACTGTCTTCAAAACGTCTGTGTGTGGTTGTGTTGTGGTTGTGTTGTGGTTGTGTTGTGGTTTCACCAGACTGAAGTGCAGTGTGTCTTTAAAACGTCTCCGTGTGTGTGGTTGTGTTGTGGTTGTGTTGTGGTTGTGTTGTGGGTTCACCTCAGTGTGTCTTTAAAACGTCTCCGTGTGTGTGGTTGTGTTGTTGTTGTGTTGTGGTTGTGTTTCACCGCAGTGTGTCTTTAAAACTTCTCCGTGTGTGTGGTTGTGTTGTGGTTGGTTCACCTCAGTGTGTCTTTGAAACGTCTTGTGTGTGTTGTTTGTTGTGGTTGTGTTGTGGTTGTGTTGTGTTTCACCTCAGTGTGTCTTTTGAAACGTCTCCGTGTGTGTGGTTGTGTTGTGGTTTGTGTGGGTTCACCAGACTGAAGTGCAGTGTGTCTTAAAACTTCTCCGTGTGTGTGGTTGTGTTGTGGTTGTGTTGTGGTTCACCTCAGTGTGTCTTTGAAACGTCTGTGTGTGTGGTTGTGTTGTGGTTGTGTTGTGGTTTCACCGCAGTGTGTCTTTAAAACGTCTCTGTGTGTGTGGTTGTGTTGTGGTTGTGTTTCACCGCAGTGTGTCTTTAAAACGTCTCCGTGTGTGTGGTTGTGTTGTGGTTGTGTTTCACCGCAGTGTGTCTTTAAAACGTCTCCGTGTGTTGGGTTGTGTTGTGGTTGTGTTTCACCGCAGTGTGTCTTTAAAACGTCTCCTGTGTGTTGGTTGTGTGTGGTTGTGTTTCACCGCAGTGTGTCTTTAAAACGTCTCTGTGTGTGTGGTTGTTGTGTGTTGTGTTTCACCGCAGTGTGTCTTTAAAACGTCTCTGTGTGTGTGTTGTGTTGTGTGGTTTCACCTCAGTGTGACTTTGAAACGTCTCCGTGTGTGTGGTTGTGTTGTTGTGTTTCACCGCAGTGTGTCTTTAAACGTCTCTGTGTGTGTGTGTTGTGTGTGTTTCACCTCAGTGTGTCTTTAAAACGTCTCTGTGTGTGTGGTTGTGTTTTTGGTTTCACCTCAGTGTGACTTTGAAACGTCTCCGTGTGTGGTTGTGTTGTGTGTTGGTTTCACCGCAGTGTGTCTTTAAAACGTCTCTGTGTGTGTGGTTGTGTTGTGGGTTCCAGGTCTCGGCTACCACAAAGACCTTCAGACCAGAGCCACGTTCATGGAGGTCCTGACCAAGATCCTCCAGCAGGGCACGGAGTTCGACACTCTGCGGGAGACGGTGCTGGCGACCGGTTCGAGCGTCTGGTGGAGCTGGTCACGATGATGGGGGACCAGGGCGAGCTGCCCATCGCCATGGCGCTGGCCAACGGGTGCCGGGTCGCAGTGGGTCAGTGTGCGCGTCATTACACAACAGCTCAGCACGCCACAGTCCAGAAGTCATCAGTAATATGACTCGAGTAGAAGTACGGCGCAGCGTTAGTTTCACTTCATGTCCGGCCTTTAACGAGTTTTCATTTAAAGTTTGTGTAACTGGACAAAAATAATCTGGTATTTCAGAATCTGCATTTTTTATTCAAGGGCCACCGTTAGTCCACTACAAGGGGGCGTGTCCCTGTTGTGTCCGAGGGGGCGTGTCCCTGTGTCAGAGGGGCGTGTCCCCGTGTGTCCGAGGGGGCGTGTGTCCATGGGCGTCTGTCCCTGTGTGTCCGAGGGGCGTGTCCTTGGTGTCCGAGGGGGCGTGTGTCCGAGGGGGCTGTGTCCGAGGGGGCGTGTGTCCGGGGGGCGTGTGTCCGAGGGGCGTGTGTCCGAGGGGGCGTGTGTCTGTGTGTCCGAGGGGCGTGTGTCTGTGTGTCTGAGGGGGCGTCTCTGTGGCTGTGAGGGGCGTGTCTCTGTGTGTCTGAGGGCGTTCGTGTGTCCGAGGGGGCGTGTCTCTGTGTGTCCGAGGGGGCGTGTCTCTGTGTGTCCGAGGGGGCGTGTCTCTGTGTGTCCGAGGGGGCGTGTGTCCGAGGGGGCGTGTCTCCTTGTATCTGACAGAACTGCACAAATATTTATACACAAAAGTACTTGTATTTTTATGTTCGATGTTTCTTAGATTAAACTTCATCTTCTTGTCGTCTCAAATATAAAAACGTACAGACCCCAAAGAAGAAATGATAAAGAAAAGAAGAATAAACGTGTTAAAAATAAGAATCTAAATGAAAAAGTATCTTAGTAGAATAACGTGCAGTAAATCAACAAAATACATGTTATTACAATCTAGTATAAATATAGTAAATACAACATTACGTGGGTCGAGGACAAAGACGCGACACACGGAACACAAATGTTTAAATCACGGTTAAACGATCACGAGTTTGTGAGAAAAGTACTAAAGTAAATAACAGAGTACTTCACACCTCTGCTGCAAGTACTACTGACTTTACATCTACTGTTACAAGTACTGTCATTACTACTACCAGTACTTGTGTATTTCCTCTGCGGCTTGATGATAATAGTCGTCTCTTATTCCGTTTGGAGGCTGCAATATTGAAAACATCTACAATCTGTTTTTGTCAATAATTGTGACAGTCTGTAACATTTTAAAGCCCTCCTCCTCCTGGTCAGAACGGCGTTGAGTTGACCTGTTGTGTGTGCGTTTGCAGGACGAGTTGGCGCGCGTTCTGGTCACGCTGTTCGACTCCCGACACCTTCTCTACCAGCTGCTGTGGAACATGTTCTCCAAGGAGGTGGAGCTCGCCGACTCGATGCAGACGCTGTTCAGAGGAAACAGCCTGGCCAGCAAGATCATGACCTTCTGCTTTAAGGTAGCGTCCTGCTTTAAATCCACCATGGGGCTCCCCCTGCTGCTCAGTTGTGAAAATACACTGTCAAGAGAACGGACGCGAAAAGCTTTTCTTTCTTTCTTTTTTTTTATCGTAGTAAGTCAGAAGAATCACATACAAGAACTTGTCACGTTAATGAATGTATAAAAGCAGAGCGAGGGTTTCTCAGGAGAGTTTTCTTCAGCGCTGCTTTTCCGCTCTGAGACAGCAGGGGGCGACGACGGACACACCACACACCCCCGAAAACGCACATTTAACCATCACGGGGACTTACAAAGACTTAAGAGAAGGTGAAAATGTGACTTAGTTCAGCTTTTAAGACTCTTTTTAAGAAACGCGGGAAGAAAATGTACAAAAACGTATGAAACGATAGTTCAAAATGCGGTGGAGGCGGTTGGGATCTCTGCACTGCAACAGAGCGCGCTAAATCTGGCGAAACGTTTCACCAAAAAACCTTCACACTCGATAAACACCAGCCCTCAACGAGCGCAGATTTAGTTTGTGTGAGTTCTGCATAAACTGGAGTGTCCCTGGTGTGATGTCACTTCCTGTTGTCTACAGATTTCCCCCCAAACAGCCGCTCGATCGGTGTAAAACTGTCCCTTATATTTACAGCAGGCGTAAATACACCAAATAATGTCAACATTAGAAACTCGTAAAAACGTGTCACGCTCGGAAATATAAAATAAACACATTAAACTCTTCGTCGTGAAGCCACAAAAGTGACACAGTGCACCTTTAAACGCGGGCGTAAATGTGTGTTGTTCGTGCTGCGTGTGATTCAGGTCTACGGAGCGGCGTATCTGCAGAAACTCCTGGAGCCACTTTTACGAGGCGTGATCACGACACCTGAACACATCAGCTTCGAGGTGGACCCCACCAGGTGAGCGCCCTGTCCACCAGGGGGAGCTGTGGTTTCGCTCTTCCACCGAAACAGAGCGTTTGGTTAAATCTTTAATTACGTTTGACATATTTTACTAATGCTGTTTTCAGAACTATGAACTGTAACATACAACTATGAATAATAATAATAATAATAATAATAATAATAATAATAATAATAGTTTTATGGCTGTCACAACTCAACGTTTTACTGTTACTTTTACTGTGAGAAAAAAACAATTGATTATTCATGAACATTAAGACACGACTAAACAACAGGAACGTTTTTTTTGTAAACATTACTAAAGTTTGAGACTTATTTTTTTACGTTCAGAAAGTTTCATTTCATAAAGCTGTCAGATAAAGTAGTTTTTCGATGTATTTTTGAACTATAAATTGAAGTAAAAGTGTTCTTTGCTTGTCATGATTATTATGTTGCGGTTCTTAGGATTAATTACAATCAAGAAAACACTTTATATTTCGTACATTTTCCATCTCTGGCTTGTTCTTTTTGTATTTGCTGTTATGTATTCTAAAATGCTGGTTGTTGTCTTCAGACTGGAGCCGGGCGAGAACCTGGAGGAGAACCAGAGGAACCTTCTCCAGATCACAGAACGTTTCTTTCAGGCCATAATCGGCTCGTCCAGCGAATTCCCACCGCAGCTCCGCAGCGTCTGCCACTGTCTCTACCAGGTACACGCCCCCTGACACTGCCACGCCCACTAACGACACTGCCACGCCTGACCTCTGCCACGCCCCCTAATGACATCTGCCATGACCTCCGCCACGCTCCCTAACAGACCTAACTTACCCCCGTGCGACCCCCCCCACCGACCCCCAATGCGAGAACTTTGTGTGACTCCGTGTGACCTCCGTGAAGACCCCCCGTGTGAGACTGTGTGACCTCCGTTTGCCAACCTCGTGTGACCTCCGTGTGACCTCCGTGTGACCTCCGTGAGACCCCCTGTGTGACCTCCGTGAGACCCCCGTGTGAGACTGTGTGACCTCCGTTTGCCAACCTCGTGTGACCCCGTGTGCCCCGTGTGACCTCTGTGTGACCTCCGTGAGACCCCCCGTGTGAGAATTTGTGTGACCCCCTGTGGACCCCCGTGCGACCCAACTCGTGTGACCCCTGTGCGACTCCTGTGTAACCCCCTGTGTGACCCCCTGTGTGACCCCGTGTGTGACCCCTGTGCGACCCCCGTTGTGACCCCCATGCGAGCTCCAGTGTGACCCGATGTGTGACCCCCATGTGCGACCCCGTGCGACCCTTTGTGTTTGGCATTTCAATAATATTAAAGGTCCAGAAATGGCTCTGGTTTGAAAAGTTTAGTCTCAGTTTCATTCATTTTTATGTTTTGTATTACTGGAAACTCCTCACATCATTCCTTCTGTGAGACTTCTTCACACAACTGGATCTTACGTCATCCTTCTGTGAGATCTTTACACACAAACTGGACTTTACGTCATCCTTCTGTAGGATCTTTACACACAAACTGGACTTTACGTCATCCTTCTGGTGAGATCTTTACACACAAACTGGACTTTACGTTATCCTTCTGTGAGATCTTTAACACACAAACTGGACTTTACGTTATCCTTCTGTGAGATCTTTACACACAAACTGGACTTTACGTTATCCTTCTGTGAGATCTTTACACACAAACTGGACTTTACGTTATCCTTCTGTGAGATCTTTACACACAAACTGGACTTTACGTCATCCTTCTGTGAGATCTTTACACACAAACTGGACTTTACGTTATCCTTCTGGTGAGAGCTTTACACCCAAACTGGACTTTACGTCATCCTTCTGTGAGATCTTTACACACAAACTGGACTTTACGTCATCTCTCTGTGAGATCTTTACACACAAACTGGACTTTACGTTATCCCTTCTGTGAGATCTTTACACACAAACTGGACTTTACGTTATCCTTCTGTGAGATCTTTACACACAAACTGGACTTTACGTCAATCCTTCTGTGAGATTTTTACACACAAACTGGACTTTACGTTATCCTTCTGGTGAGAGCTTTACACCCAAACTGGACTTTACGTCATCCTTCTGTGAGATCTTTACAACAACAAACACTGGACTTTACGTTATCCTCCTTCTGTGAGATCTTTAACACACAAACTGGACTTTACGTTATCCTTCTGTGAGATCTTTACACACAAACTGGACTTTACGTTATCCTTCTGGTGAGATCTTTACACACAAACTGGACTTTACGTTATCCTTCTGTGAGATCTTTCAACACACAAACTGGACTTTACGTTATCCTTCTGTGAGATCTTTACACACAAACTGGACTTACGTATTCCTTCTGTGAGATCTTTACACACAAACTGTGGACTTTACGTCATCCTTCTGTGAGATCTTTACACACAAACTGGACTTTACGTCATCCTTCTGTGAGATCTTTACACACAAACTGGACTTTACGTCATCCTTCTGGTGAGATCTTTACACCCAAACTGGACTTTACGTCATCCTTCTGGTGAGATCTTTAACACACAAACTGGACTTTACGTTATCCTTCTGTGAGATCTTTACACACAAACTGGACTTTACATTATCCTTCTGGTGAGATCTTTACACCAAACTGGACTTTACGTTATCCTTCTGTGAGATCTTTACACACAAACTGGACTTTACGTCATCCTTCTGTGAGATCTTTTACACACAAACTGGACTTACGTTATCCTTCTGTGAGATCTTTACACACAAACTGGACTTTACGTTATCCTTCTGTGAGATCTTTACACAACAAACTGGACTTTACGTTATCCTTCTGGGAATCTTTACACGCAAACTGGACTTTACGTTACCTTCTGGTGAAGATCTTTACACACAAACTGGACTTTACGTTATCCATCTGTGAGATCTTTACACACAAACTGGACTTTACGTCATCCTTCTGTGAGATCTTTACAGACAAATTGGACTTTACGTCATCTTTCTGTGAGATCTTTACACACAAACTGGACTTTACGTCATCCTTCTGGTGAGATCTTTACACACAAACTGGACTTTACGTCATCCTTCTGGTGAGATCTTTAACACACAAACTGGACTTTACGTCATCCTTCTGGTGAGTCTTTACACACAAACTGGACTTTACGTTATCCTTCTGGTGAGATCTTTACACACAAACTGGACTTTACGTCATCCTTCTGTGAGATCTTTACAGACAAACTGGACTTTACGTCATCCTTCTGTGAGATCTTAACAGACAAACTGGACTTTATGTTATCCTTCTGTGAGATCTTTACAGACAAACTGGACTTTACGTTATCCTTCTGGTGAGAATCTTTACACACAAAATGGACTTTACGTCATCCTTCTTTGAGATCTTTACACACAAACTGGACTTTACGTTATCCTTCTGTGAGATCTTTACACACAAACTGGACTTACTTTAATCCTTCTGTGAGATCTTTACACACAAACTGGACTTTACGTTATCTCTTCTGTGATCCTTCTGGTGAGATCTTTACACACAAACTGGACTTTACGTTATCCTTCTGGTGAGATCTTTACACACAAACTGGACTTTACGTTATCCTTCTGGTGAGATCTTTACACACAAACTGGACGTTCTCATCTCATTCACGATAAACCATTCCAGAGTATTTCTTGGCTTCACAGCTGCTGCTTCTCGGTGCTTTTCACTAACGTTCCCGCGCGCTGCGGCGACGAGAGTCCTGGACGAAGGAGGTCAGAGGTTACTTTGAAATTATATGACTCGAGTAGAAGTCCAAAGTTGTGACTCTAGATGAGGCCAAAGTCGGTACGCAGAACCCAGAGGCGGCTCGTACTCCGTCACATCTGCTCGAGTCACATTTAGCTCAAAGTAACGATGCTCTTCACTATGTTGGTTCCTCTTCTCACTGTAGATAAAGCAGCTCCTTCAGGAAGTTCTTTTTTGGGTTTATACCTTCAGAATTCCTTCAGTCGTGTCCTTCAGATTTCACAAATTTAAAAATGATAATTCTAATTACGTCCTGACATTGACTCTTTTAGTGGCGGCAGTTTTTACTCTTGAGTCGTTTCTTGGACCACTTCTTTTGACTTGACCCTTGAGTGCAGTTTACGGCCGATCGACCTCAGACTTGTTTATGAGTGAATTTCGTCAGACAAGTCTTTAAATGACGCACGGATGCTGGAATGTTCGTGAAAAAACAGACGCAAATGTTTCAATCATTTCATACTTTATCGACATAAAGCTTTTGTCACTTGTAGATTTACTCAGTGAGAAGAGGAACCAAAACCTTTGGGCGAAGAGCAGTTTTATACAAAATAGAAGTGTCAGAAAATTACTAAACAAAGATACTGAAGTAAATGTAACTTAACACCACCGCTGCGCTTGCTTAAATAACACTTATAAACAGTATGTTGTAAAGGAAACCCGCCGCATAACCAGAGCCTCTGTAGACATAAAAAGAACATGCAAACTCCACAGCATCTGACCCAAACCCAGGACCTCGAGCTACACGCTAAAGCCTCTTGAGCTACACGCTAAAGCTTCTCGAGCTACACGCTAAAGCCTCTGGAGCTACACGCTAAAGCCTCTGGAGCTACACGCTAAAGCCTCTGGAGCTACACGCTAAAGCCTCTGGAGCTACACGCTAAAGCCTCTTGAGCTACACGCTAAAGCTTCCCGAGCTACACGCTAAAGCTTCCCGAGCTACGCGCTAAAGCCTCCGGAGCTACGCGCTAAAGCCTCTTGAGCTACGCGCTAAAGCCTCTTGAGCTACGCGCTAAAGCCTCCCGAGCGACGCGCTAAAGCCTCCCGAGCTACGCGCTAAATCCTTCCGAGCTACACCCTAAAGCCACGAGCTACATTCTACATGCTAAAGCTAACTGCACAGCACGCACAGACCTTCTCTCCGCTGAGCAGTGAGCCACTACAACAGTGCGTTTTCTTTCCACCCGGTCGTCCTCTGCAGCTTTAGCGCCACCTGCTGCCTGTGTGTGTGTGTGTTTTTTGTGGTTCGCCGGTGCTGTGACCATTTTGCCATCTCTGTTCTGTAGGCTACTTGCCACTCTCTACTGAATAAAGCTACCGTAAAAGAAAAAAAGGAAAACAAAAAAGCAGTAAGTTTTTGGAGACACTTGAAACGACCAACTTTTAATTTATTCATTTTTATTTTTCCCATTTGAGTTTTGATTGGCGTTGATTTGGTGTCTTCTGGAGCTGGTTCTGTTTTTATTCTTTGATATAAGTTTCCATACGTTTCCCATCATTTGGAATCACTGTACTAATATCGGCGTCATGATTAACAGTGGGAACAGTGGCTCTCTCTTTGTCTGTTTGCACTTCAGGAGACATTTTCTCAGAACATCTCAAACAAAAATAACAACAAAAAGAGTCTCTCATTCTTATCAGTTTTTACAAAAACCATCATCACACTGCTTCCTTTCATGTAATCATTGTCTGTTCTTTTTACATGAAATTCCTGCTCTTTGAATGAACCGTAAAATGAACCGTAAATAGAAAGATCACTTTACTCTCTCTTTAGGGAGATTACACTACCAGTTTAGGGCCATTTTTAATCGTTTTGATTATCGTTTTTGATTCATCTCCCGCTTCAGTCCCGGCCAAACATTTGTCAACGATGGTAAAGTCTTCGTTAAGTAAGCCTCTGTGTAAATCATGAATAGGCTTGTAACAAATGATAAGTAAATGAATAATTGCTGAAATAATTAACTAATAATCTCTCAGTGTTGGATCATTGCAGATGTTTAAACTGGAAATGAAGGTGGATTAGAAACGATGCCATTATTAAATCCAAATAACATAAGAACATTGAAGTCTCCAGAAAAAGCTGGTTAATGCGCTCAAATTTGACCTGAGTCCGGTTCAAAGCGGCGGTCCAGACTCAAACCGGCTCGTCAACGGTCTCGCGGCACGTTCCGGGTCTGCGGCGTGACGTCGTGCTTCCTGCTGTGCTTGTTCTATCTGGTACTTTCTGTGCATTTCCTCATTTCACGTTCCTCAAGTCGCAGCAGCTGCAACAGTCACAGGACGACTCTGGGCCAGAACCAGAACACCACAAGCACCATCTGAACACAGTTCTACAGAGTAATAACATGAATATAACAACTTTTCCCACTCTTGTTTTGAACTGTTGAACTCTTTAGACTTTTTAATTTGTCCAAAAAGAAGGATTTACAGACTTTACATTTGTCATTCCACTTTATTTTACGGTAATGTCATACTTTATCTTCGTTATTACCATCACTCTGCGTTTACCGTGCAATAAAGTAAAGCGTCGGTTCCTCTCTCCGTTTGTTGACCGCACACGCCTGCAACGCTGTCCTGCGACCTCGCCCTTCCTCTTCATCGACACAACTCCGCTCTTCCATTCTTCTCTGCGTTTCTGTGATTTGAGCTCTTGACGATTTGTCTTAGAAAATGCTCTCCTGTAAAGAGTGGGACCTCGAAGGCGGCTGGTCCGTTGTGCATGCTCCCGGTCCCGGTGAACGTCCGGCTGCGAATCAGACAGAATGCGAGGTGGACTTTGGGTTTGTCATTGAGCTTCACGCCGGGTTTGGCCACGGCACAAATCGCCCACGTTTTAACCATTATTTAACTTTAAAATGTCAATGGAAAGGGGCACGTTTTGAGCGTTTAACCGCATTATGACATTGTTCTCGCATGAAAAACAGACCCGGAGTCGTTTTTCGCTTCTTTTAAAATCACGTTTGCCAAGTCCTCTCCCCGTTGAGCCTCAGAAAAACACTCCGTTTCAAATTGCCCCGCTTCACAAGGTCGAAGTTCGGCGTTCTCCTGTGCGTCTCCATGGAGAAATGTTACTCACTGCACCTTTTATATGGCACCATTTCTTGTTGTTACAAATGCATTGATTACTCTTAAAACCGTGATACGTTTGTGACTTATTATGGAGTTTATATTGTATTGCGAGCTACATTTCATTTCTCTCGTGTGAATAAAGAACGCGTGTCTTAGTCTGAGCGGGCATCTGGTTTAAAACGTGACAGATCTGTGTAAACCATGACAAACCTGCGCCGCTTGTCTGATCGGACACGTTTCACCGCGGACGCTCCCATCTTTTTTTTTTTTTGCTTTTGGGGTTGTTGTTTTTTCTGGATTCACGCTTTCGCTCGTCGCCTCATCGAGCTCCGCCATCGTCGTCAAAACTGTCTTCTCATTTGTCATAAACCGGCTTCAGATTCCGCCGCTCGGCTCCCGTCGGCGGTGTGCGATCGCCGGGTGTCGCTTCGCTCTCTCATCCCGAGCTGTAACGGGAGTTTTCTGAGCTCTCGTTACAACACAAACGTCTGGGATTTGATGCGTCCGTGGTAAAAATGAATGGACAAACGGCGCCGCAGATCTTCTGTCGTGATTTGTCTGTTTAAAGCAGATCTCAGTTGAGTTAAAAACGGAACGGTTTGAATTTGGGCTGCGACTAAGATAGACGTCGACAATGTGATTATTTCTGTCGCGTATTGAGACTTTAAATACATTATAGACCAAATACATTTTGAAAAAACGCTTATATATTGAGAATATTTACAAAATAACGTTTATTATAGGTGAAAATCACAAATGGTTTATTCTTTTTTTGACATTTTGATTGAACAACGCCACAGTCTGTTATAAAATGGTCTTTCCGCATGCGCATTGAAGTCTACCGAAGATAGCGATAACAATATATATTTTAAAGTCGACTAATCACAAAACGTACAGGAAAGTTGCCATCGTGCGGCTTTAACTAAAACCAACAATCTTGACTGTTAAAATGAACTTAGTAACTCCAAGTGCAATTCTAATATTAGTTTTTTCCCGAAAGTTGATTCTTGCCGTTCTTTTTAATCTCGTCGACACCTTTACTTAGGTTAGCATTGGGTGATTTTCCGTCATTAGAATTAAAACGATAACATGGTCGTCGCGTCATTAACCGCGATTATTTCTGAGTTCTGCTTTAAAAACGATGTCGATCTTTGAACCCACCCATTCATTTCTACCGTCTGAACTGTTTCAGCCGTTCATCCGTGGCTCGTTTTGGCTCATTTTAACTCTCACACACACGAACACCTTTACCTTTTTTAATCTCTTACGCTGTGTCCGTCTCTCCGTGTGTCTAAACCCGTCTAAACCGTCTACGTTCTGTCCTCCTCCTGTGTGTCTCTATGTCGTCCGTCCGTCCGTCTTCGCAGGTGGTCAGCCAGCGCTTTCCCCAGAACAGCATCGGCGCCGTGGGCAGTGCCATGTTCTTGAGGTTCGTGAACCCTGCCATCGTGTCGCCGTACGAGGCCGGCATCCTGGACAAGAAACCTCAGCCGCGGATCGAGCGGGGGCTGAAGCTCATGTCCAAGGTGAGGCGCGGGGCCTGGAGAGCGCCGGGGCGTGTGTGAAACGAGGGTCCCCATCTTACACCGGGGCCTCCTGTGAGTGGAGCGTTCCGGGTTCAAACGGGGTACAGTGAAGTGCTTCCTTCCCTCCCGGCTGGATCCTGTTCCTGTCTGGGCCTACAGACGAGCGCACATGTGCCATTTCTGTTTTAGGATTCTTTTTTACTAGATTCTTCTTTTTTCAAACTTGAAGACAAAAGAACATGAAACAAAGGCGTGGCCAGTGAGTGAAACTAGAAAAGCCTTTATCAGGCAAAGTCGACGTGGCTCTTTACATATTTGTGAAGGATGTTTTTGGACAGATGTTTGATGTGTTGTAGCAGATGTTTTTAATCTGCTACGACACAAAGATATCATGGTAATGATTGACTATAGATTTATACTTCGTTTTGTCCAGTAATGATACAAATATGAAACACACAGAAGACAAACGACACCACACCAGTTCTGTGACCTCCTCCTGTGCTTCCTGTTTTTCATTTTAAGTTCTGACAAACCTCAGGGCGACGTGAGACCAAAGACAGTTTTAATGAACCAAAAGAGTCAGAAAGAACGACATTCACAAAGTCGGATTTGCTTAGGCAACATAAACTGCATAAAATAAGTGGAAATAAAATGACACTGAACGTGTGGCAATATTAAGACAGAACTCAGAGATGCATTGTGAAGGGTTTGGGGATGAACTAGACTTGACCGGTTTGTCTGTTGTCCAGATTCTGCAGAGCATCGCTAACCACGTCCTGTTCACCAAAGAAGAGCACATGAGGCCGTTCAACGACTTCGTGAAGAGCAACTTTGACGCCGCCAGAAGGTGAAGTCTCAAGAGCCGCTTAACGCCGTTTCATGTCCGTCGTCTTGTGTCCGTCCAGTGTCTCGGGCTGTCGGTCAGTCACTCGTTCACGTCTGATTTGGACCTTCTGTTTGTGTCGCTGCAGGTTCTTCTTGGACATCGCGTCAGACTCTCCTCCCAGTGACTCGGTGAACCACAGTCTGTCGTTCATCAGTGACGGAAACGTTTTGGCTCTGCACCGTTTACTGTGGAACAACCAGGAGCGCATCGGCCAGTACCTGTCCAGCAACCGGTACTGACCACAGAAACCCTAACCCCCGAGTCCAGACGGCCCTAACCCCCCCCGACTTAATCGACTAATGAGTGCGGTCTCATTAGTCGATTAATTATTTTATCAACTTCAAAGCTTTTGTCTTATAAACCACAGCAGAACGGAGAAGGCCGTTTTCAGGACAGTTTTGGCTTGAAATGGGGATGAGAAAAGGGAGGACACGCATCAAACATATCAGGATGTTTTTAACGCCTCTCTTCCTGCAGCGACCACAAGGCGGTGGGCCGGCGTCCGTTCGATAAGATGGCGACTCTTTTGGCCTATCTGGGACCTCCGGAACACAAACCCGTGGCCGACACCCACTGGTCCAGCCTCAACCTCACCAGCTCCAAGTTTGAGGAGTTCATGACCAGGTGACCACAGCTCCGCCCCTCCAGAGAGGGACCCTTTCAGGAGACTCCTCAGATGCATTTGTTGGTGGGATTTGGGCGATCTGTGAAGTTCTAGCGTGCTTTGCTAAAGGGTTTCCTGAACCCGAGATCTAAACCCCTACAATCCACCAGTGTTTGTTTAGTGCCCAGTCCGCGTCGCTCGCCTTCACGCAGCGATAACGACGTCGAGCTCATTCAGTTCATGGGTAATGGTTACGAGTCAGGTCACAAGATCAGAGTAAGGACCAGAAAATAATCATCGTGAACATTTTACAAGCAAAATGAAGTCTGTTTTGTTCAATTTTAAGCACAAAAATTGTCTTAAATGTAAAAAAAAAAAATTTTATCTGGATGTTTTTGTCACTTTTAACTTCATTTCGTCTTTGTCACGTGTCAGACTCGATAATTACGAAGAGTCGTTGAATCGTGATGGGTTTTTTTCGTCACAATAATTGTCCCACTAAAGTTTGTGTTTCCATATTGAGCCCCATAAACCATGAAACGGTTATACACAAAATGAGCGATAAACACGATTGTTCAGTTCATCATTTTAATCAGCACTTTTCTTTTGCTATGTCCCAAGTCATTTCCCACCAAGAGTACACAAAATACATAATCGGAATACTCATTTGGAGGAACTGCGTCAAATGGAGTCCAGAACTAAACAAGTGAACTCTTTTTATGACGGCGTATACAAACTAAACCCTCTTCACTCTTTCACGTTCAGTGTGAAACTTAGCATGTTTACACTTACAGACGGTCATTAATATATCAAATAAACGTGTGTTACTTTGTCCCACAGACACCAAGTTCATGAAAAGGAGGAGTTCAAAGCGCTGAAGACGCTGAACATCTTCTACCAGGCCGGCACGTCCAAAACGGGGAATCCAGTCTTCTACTACGTGGCCCGGAGGTAAATGCATCACCGCTTAACCAGAGAACGCACCACTCTTACACATGTGTTTATCCAGTTCCGTTTGCGTTACTCGTAATACATTTGCCGTTGTTTTCTTCGTTTTGCTGTTGGAGAAATCGTGCTGCGTCTTCTGTTTTGTGGATGGAGCTTTTGACATGTCGTTTTCGCGGCTAAAACGCTGCTACTTTCGGAACACGAGAAGAACATGCAAACGTTTCCGCCCTGGAAATCAAACCCACAACCCGCCGATGTTTAGCCCTTTATTGAGAACTGTTGAGACGTATATTTTATTGTTGTTTTTTGTTTTTTTTACATTTGCTTCGATAACTACGGAATGTGACGGATGGCGCGAGCTAGCGTTAGCACGTTTAGCGGTAGAATTAGCGGTAGCATTAGCATCACCAGTTCAAACATGCGTGGTTATGGTAGTTTCTGTTTTTTCACATATTTTATGGCGGTGGCATTGGGCAGTAACAGATGTGTGTAAACTGACCAGATGTACGCGGTCAAAATGTGCCCGTTACAAAGAGTTTGAGCTTTTATTTCATTAAATGCTTTGGAGGGCTCCAAGACTGAGCGTAACTGAGACAAAATGACAAGCTTTTGAGAGATAAATGAGCCAAAAAGTGGAAAATTATCTTGTGATGTTTTTGTTTTCTCTGGTTTACGTTCGGTTTGGATTTTTAAAACGTCTGCTGCGCTGGTCGGTTTCATCCACGGAGAAGCTGTCGTGAGAAAAACAGCTAAACATGTTCAATTAAATTCAGAATTCAACTGAACCGCACAATTTGTTCATCCTAAATGATGTTAAAATCTTGTCCAGTCTCTAGAGCAAATATATCAAAATGGAGATAATATCGTGAATGTTGGAAAATTTGAGTATCGAGTATAAATGCTACAAAACGAGCCGATTTGAAGATAAAAATGAGAGAAATTGTAATGTAAACGTTCAAACAAAGGCAAAAAGTGGTATTTCTGCACTTTTGTGATTCATTTGTCTGATAAAACGTCGTTAAAACGTGTTTGCTGAGGTGTAATTAACGCTTTCCTGTTGGAGTGACGTCACGTCGTCTGAACATCGTTATCGAGAGGTTCTCCTTCGTGTCTCGTACTCGTCTTGTGGCTATAATTATTTATTGTTTTGTGTTTTTAAAAATACCTAGTCACATTGTCAAAAAGCAATACTTGGACAGTCTTTTTTTCCTTGTCACACAGTTTTGCTAAAACAATTCAATATTTATGAAGTACAATTAGTTTAATTTGAACTCATGTTTTTGGCCAATTGTTTTGCTCCGTTCAAGTCGTCCATCAAATATATTCAAACTGCACATTTCACTGATAATAAAGTTCTGACTGATGGACTATCGCGTAGCTCGCGCTCAGAACCATAAAAACACACACACTTTGGATCTCCAGTCCGTTCCCGGCGTTTCTCGAGTTGCGTACTTTCTTGGTCGCCATGTTGGGCCTCGCCGTTGTGCTCGTTTCGGCGGGTGAACGCGTCGACTCGAAAGCCTCCACCGAGTCGTTCATTTTGTCCTGAAAGATCCCGCTTTCGAACACGGCCGACTTCGCCCCGTAGCCCGACGTCGCCCCGTAGCCCGACGTCGCCAACGCAGTCCTGGCGCTAGCCCAAAGCGGCGTCTCGGTGAAGCGGGTCGAAGGCCGGTCCGCGCTCGACGTCGCCAGGTGCGAATGTCCGCAAATGGGTTTCGTGTAACACGGGCATCCGAGTATCGTCGCGCGGGTTTGCTCCGCCCATTTCAACAATTCGCTCATGTTTTCCTCCTCTTCGCACGCCCAAGGGTTGTCCCCCAAGGTCATGATCTCCAGCGCCAAGAGCTTGTCGAACACGCCGCCGTGAAGCCAGGAAAATCTATTGTTATGCAAGAAAAACCGATGCAATTTCGTAAGTCTGTCCAGCGAACCGGGCAGGATCTGGACCAGGAAGTTGTGCGACAGATCGACGGCCTCCAGATTGTGCGGCATGTTGGTGGGCACGGTCCAGAAGCGGTTGTGGCTGAGGTTCAGAGTCTGCAGACCCGGCAGAGTGTTGTTTATGAACACGATGCGCTCCAGCTCGTTGTCGGAAAGGTCGAGTGTCCGGAGGTTCCAGTGGTACGCCGTGTCGTTCTTGTCCAGCGCGCGCAGGCGGTTCCCCGCGGCCCGCAGGTCCCACAGAGACCGCGGCAGGGCGGAGGGCAGCGCGTCCAGGCGGTTGAAGGACAGGTCCAGGCTGCGGAGGTGGACATAGTGGCTCAGCTGGCCGTTCAGAGACTGTAAACTGTGGAGAGATTTAGAACGTAAACGTAGGATCTGAGGAAGGAACATGGAACATTTAGAGTCCAGTCTCCAACGCAGAGGACAAATAACAAAGTGCACCTTTAACTTTAACCTTTAGTCATAGGTTTGTCCTTTTGTGGGTAGTTCCTTGTTTTGAACCCCTCAAGTCCTGTTGTAGTCCTGTTGTAGTCCTGTTGTAGTCCTGTTGTAGTCCGCTTGTAGACCTGTTGTAGTCCGCTTGTAGACCTGTTGTAGTCCGGTTGTAGTCCGGTTGTAGTCCGGTTGTAGTCCTGTTGTAGTCCTGTTGTAGTCCTGTTGTAGTCCGCTTGTAGACCTGTTGTAGTGGTTGTCCGCTTGAGACCTGTTGTAGTCCGCTTGTAGACCTGTTGTAGTCCGGTTGTAGTCCGCTTGTAGTCCGGTTGTAGTCCGGTTGTAGTCCGGTTGTAGTCCGGTGTAGTCTTGTAGATCTGTTGTAGACCTGGTGTAGATCTGTTGTAGTCCTCTTTTAGTCCTGTTGTAGTCCTCTCTTAGTCCTGTTGTAGTCCTCTCTTAGTCCTCTCTTAGACCTTAATTAGCCCGAGTTTAGGCCTGGAATAGTTCTCGTTTCGATCTGGTGGTACTCTGAAAGCCGGTTTATCTGCACAAACGACTTTAACTGACGGTGAATTTGAGTTTTTTTGTGCGATATTTGACTCTGACGCTGCAGTCGTGCCGCTTGAGGGCCGCTCGAGGGCCGCCGCTCGAGGGCCGCTCGAGGGCCGCTCGAGGGCCGCTCGAGGGCCGCTCGAGGGCCGCTCGCAGGGGAGGAGGATACTCTCGCCCGAGGGGGGACCGCCGCTCGAGGGCCGCTTTACAGAATATACATAAACACAAGTACTACACGTCTCTAGTGATACTTTGGGGTATTCACTTCTTTGTCTGGGCCATAAAACCTCTCCATGTGATTTGATGATTTAAATGAGTTGATTATCAGTTACAATTAATTAATTCACATTTTCGGTCCTAAACGGAGACATTTGTTTGCTTTTAGCCTTGTTCCGTGTTCGCTCGTTAGTCTGTTCAGAGCGAGGACTGGCGCCGGGATGGCGGCCGTCCCGCTCGGCTCTCACCTGTTGAAGGAGAGGTTGAGGAGTCGGATGTTGTGCTGCAGACCGGCCGGCAGTTTGGTGAGGCCCCGCGACGAGCAGTCCACCGCTCTGTGTCCCCGACTGCAGTGGCACACTCCTGGGCAGATGGACCGCACCGAGGCCCCCAAGAGCGCCAGGAGAACCGGGAGGAGCAGGCACAGGGCCGGGGCGGGGCAGCGGGGCGACCGCGGCTCTCCCCTGGGACAAAGACGGTTCAGTTTTAGTTTTCCAGAACGGGCCGAAGGCTGGATCAAAGTCAGCTCAAACTAAACCTTGTAAACCACATTTATTACAGTAAATGGACTTTAGCTGGTTGTATTTAAAGTGTTTAAAATTACACTTTGTCACATTTTGTTCATCGTAAACGGCAAAAGTGTTCAAAAAGTATTAGAAATGGGAATATTGACTTCATGTTGAATCATAGTTCCTTTTTGATCTCAGAAAGCTGTGCATTTTCATTGATTTACTTGGTTTTATTGTTTAAACTCTTTTAAATGGACGCACGTTGGTCCAGGGAGGTGGGCGGGGACAGGTGGTGGGTGAAAACGCCTCAGATGCACCACCACAGGATGACTCAAACGTGCATGGATCGATGCAAATGACACTGCTTTCAAGGCGCTTTCAAGTTTATTTGACATATTATGCCCCTTTAACACGTCCTCAGAACGTTACGCGTGAAGCTCCTCCGTGTTTTTAAAGGTCCGTACGGCTCATGTGACTCTGCCGTCAATTCAGGCTCATGTTTCTCCATCTACTTTCCTCCTTTTTAGCTATAAATTGCGACTCAAATCGCCGTTCTCAGCGGACGAGACGCCAGACTGCGAGAAGATCCTGTCCCAGTTTGGATGTGCGTTTGAGCCAATTCCAGAACTGGGCTCTGAGGTTGTGTTCCAAAGGGGGCTTTAAACGGTTGATAATAGCGCGGGTTTGAGATGTGCTGCACGTATCGAGTTCGATCGCATTTCTGAACGATTGCCAACAAAAATCATGTCGTTGTCGTCTACGTTTTCCAGCCGTTTTGTTTCTGTCGTCTCAGTTTTACGTCCAGCCTTTTCCAGATGACATCGACCTACAAAACGAGTTAAATGACAAACATCTTCCTCCAATTAATCTCAAAACTAACCACAAAGTGCATATTTCGGCCGCCTGTCGAATGATTGGAATATGTATTACATTTTAAACAGACCCACACAAAGGTGCAACGTCTGAAGAAGCATTTTTTGTCATTTTAAAGCGTCTCCGTCACATGTTCTGGAGCCCGTGTTACTGCAGTGGTGGTCCGGACGCTCTGGCTGCAGATGCGCCCGACAAACTTGCCCCCAAAGCTGCTCTTTCACTCTTCCATGAACCACATTTCATCAGTCCAAATGAAGCGTCTCCTACGTTTTGCTTCCGTGTCAAAATGCCACGTATTTGATGGGTTTAGTAAAGCACAAACTTTACATGGGCGCGAAGTCTCTGCAGAGATGTCTTTTGCTGCCGCTCAGAGCCCTCACCTCATGGTTCCTCAGCCGTGCTTAGTCATCCTTCCGTGCGGCCGCGCTCCGTCGCCTCCGGCTCGGATAAAGCGGACGTTCGGCGTGTTTTGTTTTTTTTAAAGTCTTTTTATGTGATTGTTGTGGTTCTCCTTTCGCTCTGCATTGTCCCGTCGCAGCGGCATGTGTTTGGTTAGAAGAAGAAGGGGGGGGCGGAGAAAGGCGAGGGGAAGGGAGAGAGAGAGAGAGAAGGGGAGGGAGAGAATTGCAGCAAAAGTGCCCCTCTTCTGCTGATCGGGCATCTCTGTGTCTTTGTGATACTCGCCGGACCACCGCGAGATGAACTGCTTTGAAAGGAACAATGCACGTCTTAAAGGGCACGTCTCATGGCTTTATTGTGGCAAAAACGTTGTTCCTGCGTCCGGAACGTGCCGGGCGTGGTATTTACGCCTGTTTAGGAGGTCCTCTCCGCTCTGAGCCTCACAAAGCACGTCATTGTTGGCGCTCAGAGCTGGTTTTAAGTCCAGAAATCATCTCCAAACTGCGTTCTAATTGTGTTCATTACAGTTGCGTTCCAGCGTTAGTGTCGAGGCAAGCTAGGGCCTCTGCTGCCAGTAGGTGGAGCTGTAACTCAAATCCTGACGTGGAAAATGTGTTTAAATTCCCCAAATAATACAGATAATGCATGTGTCTTCTAACTTGAAGCTCCTTTTGTTGACTGTAGTTGTCAGGTATGTTTTTGTTGTCCTCCCTCAGGTGCTTTATCCCAAAAGCGCTTCTCGGTGTTTTTAAAGAGCAGTAGGACAAAAAAAACAATCTGTAACTCAAAAAGATGCACAAATCATTCAAAATAACATTTGGAATTATGGACAAAATATAAAATGCACAAATCACAGCGAGATCAGTTGAATGAAAGGTTTCAGTCATGTAATTTCTCCAGACTAAAGTGCTTTTCTTTCCAAACCCCCAAATGAAAACTCCGTTTCCTTAAGTTATAGACACAGAAATACCCCATGTATTGTCTTTATTTGTACGACTCATCGTCTCTAAACACGAGGAGACTTCAGTGATCACAAAATGACACTTTCATTCCAAACGAATGTATTGATATCTTTTAATATCAACGCAGTGCCAGAAGGTGGCAGCACCACTCCATGTCTTGCGCTCCCTGCGCCCTCTGCTGACG
Organism: Chaenogobius annularis; assembly: GCA_015082035.1. Taxonomy (NCBI): domain Eukaryota; kingdom Metazoa; phylum Chordata; class Actinopteri; order Gobiiformes; family Gobiidae; genus Chaenogobius; species Chaenogobius annularis. The sequence continues at coordinate 131,483 of BJKM01000873.1, forward strand.
TTGCTGTTCATAGAAACGTCATCTCCATGTGTTGCCGTCCAGCCCCTCTTTTGTGGTGAAACGTCTCCCAAAATAAACATGTTTTCACACATTTCACGACCACAAACTGGGCAGGTCATGAAGTGTGGGCTGAAGACGTGCGACTGGCTCATCCCCGCCTCACTTCCTCTTCTCCAGAGCAACAATATGTATCTTTATGAAGTCGGCGAGTCGAAAGGCGAGCGCGGGCCCCTCAAAATGACATCACTGAGCTGAATAAATGCCCCAAAACGTTTCATTTTGGGGGCATTTTACGGCACTTGCAGTTGGGGTTCATCCAGCTTTTCTGTTTCTAATAAACTGTAGACTAAAGCGTTTAAAGTCATGACATTTGTGGATAATATGCTCGTTAGCTGCAGCCGTAGAAAATAGGGTTCTTTTTTGTAACACCGTTTTGTACCTTTGTCATTTTCTTTTTAAGTCTTGTTCGAGGCCAAAGGAAAACACTTTTACGCTTGATCGGCTCGAATCTCAGGGAGGTTTTTACGCGGCAGTAAAGAAAATCCATTTTAGGTTTAAGTTCAATGGGCAACAATAACTCAGAGGAGGAAACAAGGTGAACGCCGCTCTGTCGGATGTAGTGCCGTTTAAAATGCTCTTTGCTTTTCTTCGGCCTGTTCAGAGGTCTGACAGTAACGACGGACACAATCCTGCGGGAAACGAATCAGACTTTAATCATGTGGTCAAAAGGCAGCGTGTTGGAGATAAGACACGTGTTTAGAGTTTGGTTCTTCACAGTTTAGCTTCTTAATGATGATGAAGGTTAAGTTCATGTAAAACCTGACAACTGCACTCTGACTGACACGATCTTTCCCCCAAAGCTTTATTTACCTGAGGAGGAGGAGCTAAAGCTTTATTTACCTGAGGAGGAGGAGCTAAAGCTTTATTTAACTGAGAAGGAGGAGGAGCTGAAGCTTTATTTACCCGAGGAGGAGGAGGAGCTAAAGCTTTATATGGAGCTAAAGCTTTATTTACCTGAGGAGGAGGAGCTAAAAGCTTTTTATAACTGAGAAGGAGGAGCGAGCTGAAGCTTTTATTTTACCCGAGGAGGAGGAGGAGCTAAAAGCTTTATTTACCCGAGGGGGAGGAGGAGCTAAAGCTTTATTTACCCGAGGAGGAGAGCTAAAGCTTTATTTACCCAGAGGAGAGGAGCTAAAGCTTTATTTACCCGAGGAGGAGGAGGACTAAAGCTTTATTTACCCGAGGAGGAGGAGGAGCAAAGCTTTATTTACCCGAGGAGGAGAGGAGCTAAAAGCTTTATTTACCCGAGGAGGAGGAGCTAAAAGCTTTATTTACCCGAGGAGGAGAGCTAAAGTTTATTTACCCGAGACGGGAAGGAGCTAAAGCTTTATTTACCCGAGGAGGAGGAGCTAAAGCTTTATTTACACCCGAGGGAGGAGAGAGCTAAGCTTTATTTACCCGAGGAGGAGGAGGACTAAAGCTTTATTTACCCGAGGAGGAGGAGCTAAAGCTTTATTTACCCAGAAGGAGGAGGAGCTAAAGCTTTATTTACCGAGAAGGAGGAGCTAAAGCTTTATTTACCCGAGGAGAGGAGGAGCTAAAGCTTTATTTACCCGAGAGGAGGAGGAGCTAAGCTTTATTTACCCGAGGAGGAGGAGGAGAGCTAAAGCTTATTTACCGAGGAGGAGGAGCAAAGCTTTATTTACCCGGAGGAAGGAGGGCTAAAGCTTTATTTACCCGAGGAGGAGGAGCTAAAGCTTTATTTACCCGAAGGAGAGGAGCTAAAGCTTTATTTACGCCGAGGAGGAGGAGCTAAAGCTTTATTTACCCGGGAGGAGGAGGAGCTAAAGCTTTATTTACCCGAGGAGGAGGAGCAAAGCTTTATTTACCGAGGAGGAGGAAGAGCTAAAGCTTTATATCCCGAGGAGGAGGAGGAGCTAAAGCTTTTATTACCCGAGGAGGAGGAGGAGCCTAAAGCTTATTTAAGCCGAGGAGGAGGAGGAAAGCTAAAGTTTAACTTTACTGGAGCTAAAGCTTTATTTACCCGAGGAGGAGGAGGAGCCAAAGCTTTATTTACCCGAGGAGGAGGAGGAGCCAAAGCTTTATTCAGAGACATCCACAGATCATGTGGATCATTTATTATTCTTACTGTTATTTACAACAACGGTTATCAAAAATACATGAATGGTTTGGTATAGAAGTAAATAAATCTAACATGTACAAAAGACAGAAAAGAACATAAAGTGACAACGATACTCTGCGACCTTTTTCTTTCATGAACCAAAGCGCGTTATTTAAGCAGTGTCATTTTGGAAAGGACTCGTGCGCGATCAGACAAGTTCATTTGTAGAGCACAAATCGTACTCAAGGCAATTCAAAGTGCTTCACAAAGTCACAAAGACGGAACTCACAAAACCTTCATTTCCATTCATTCCATTGAACACTTTTGCTGCCATGAATCATACATTTGGTGATCCGCACGCTGGCAGACGCCCCACTCTTTCCCACATTTATTTGACGTTGCCAGCGTGACAGATGTCTCCGGGATTGGACCATCGCTTTTAGATTGATTCCTTCCCAGGCGTTTTCCTTCGCTCGTTCCCGACTTTGCGCCATTTTAGAAAAGGTTGGATTTGACTCTTGGACTCGCAGTGCAGCGCGGGTCACGAGACTCGAGGCGTTTGGGGGACAAGTCTGCAGCGAACGGCTTCAAACGCTCAGGCTGCTGCAGGTTACGGCGGGGGGAGTTTGTAAGCTCTGGAAACGAAACCCTGAAGGTAAAACTCGTTGATGTCTGGCTGTTTGTGTGTTTTATTAACACATTCACGTTTTGATCCGGTAACGCTGCCCTCTGACTCGACGACATGTGATCGGCGGTCTAAAAGGCGTGTCGCAATGGTTTCGGTCGCGATGTTTTGAGGTTTCTTGAGGTTTCGGCCGTTGGTGGCAGAAGAAGTGGTCGACGCTAGCTTCTGTATTTGGAAAGGACGTTTATGACAGAAAGACGCTCCACTGCGGTCAAAAATCTGGAGCGCTCCTCGAATCTGGTCTAACTTAAGTTTATAAATGATTCAAGCGCTTTCACAAAAGGCCCTCCTCCGTTTGTGGGCCCTTTTGACCTCTTTACGTTTGTCCCACTTCAATCATCTAATGTCAAATAAGGACTGTTTTTATTGCGTCTGTCCTTGTGTCCTCGAAATGGCGCCGGTGGAAAAAGTCGCGTCACTGAAACTCACGATTGCCATTTTTACACAAACTGCGACATTATTTTACGCTCACGTTCAGTCCGCTCCTTCCTTTCCAGTTTCGGCTTCGTTTTCGTCGTTTGGCGGTTTTGGTGGCTCCCCCGCCGCTGGCGCACTTTCGGACCCTCCATTCGCTCCTTCTGCCACCTCAGCTTGTCCACTTTGATCCTCTTTGTCTTTAACCTCGCCATTTCCGCTCACCTCGTCGACGACCACCACGTTCTCTTCAGACTTGTCTACAGCTCCTTCTTTCGCGGGCGTCTCACTTTTAGCCGCTTGCGTGCCGTTCTTCTCCACCTTTCTCTCCTCTTTCCCCGCGAAGGTCGTGGGGGTGGTCAGCTCGTGCGTGTCCTGCATCTCTTCCCTGCTTTCGGCCAGCAGCGTCAGCCTTTTGGACAGCCTTTGTGGCAAGAAGCTGCTCAGAGAAATCCTATTTGCCGATCTCAAAGTCACGTGACCGTTGTTCTCGCTTCCCGTTTCTAAAAACGGCGTGGGCCCCGCCCAGTCCAGGGTGGCAACTTGGTGCTTCCTGAGTTTGTGTTGCTTGTACAGAATCACCAAGAATCCAATCATCATCGCCAGCAGTGCCGCGCCAATTATTCCAGCTACAATTTTACCGTGTCTAAAGGCTTTTACCTGATCATTGTTTTCGCCGTCGCTCGAAATGGGCGTGTCCTTTTCTGTGACCACAACTGCTGGTTTGGGCGTCGTTATGGGGACAGTTGTTGTGAGTTCCGTTGTTGACGTTTGCGCCGCAGAATCCGTGGAGTTTTCCGCTTTGGTGAACGACGTTTCGGTGGTTGCGGATAACTTTGCCGTGGGAACTCCTCGAGTCGTCGGCTTGAGCGGTCCGTCGGTCCGTCGTCGTCATGAGCGGTCCGTCGGTCATGAGCGGTCCGTCGGTCATGAGCGGTCCGTCGGTCATGAGCGGTCCGTCGGTCACTCCGTCGGTCATGTTTGCGTGTGTGCTGCTCCTGGTCAGAATTGGCTCATTAATGTAGAAGTTGTGCTCAAAAACCATGGTTGGAGCGGTTGTTTCCGTGTTGCTGGCGGTTGTGCCATCACGGACCGTTGAACTTGGATCGTTGTTGTGATCGGTTGTGGGTCCGGTTGTTTCATTCAAAGTGGACTGCGATGCCTTTTTGCGTTCAGCTTGTGGCGTAGACAGTTTCTCGTTGTGGGCGGTCAAAGGTCGCGTATAATTCGCTTCGTGAGTCGAGACGTCCAATAGCCGCAGCCGCGCTGGTCGATCGTCGTGGCGTCCGTATGAGGGTGGTCGGTGTTGCGATCGGTTGTGGGTCCGGTTGTTTCGTTGGTTGGTCGATCGATCGCGTCCGTGTGAGCGTGGTCGGTGTTGTGATTGGTTGTGGGTCCGGTTGTTTCTTTGGTTGGTCGATCGGTCATGTCTATATGAACGGTGTTGTGTGGGGTTGCCCTGGCGACCAGCCGTACTGTGCTTCTGTGGTCATCATCGGCAAAAAGCAGGCAAACGCCACCAAGAGCAGCATTTTTATTCCCTTTAGTGTCGCTCGTCGGCAGAAGTCTGTGGACAGAAAGCAGGACCTTAGAATAATCCATTTAAGAGAGTTTCAGGGAGACCTGGTCTGGTCCTGGTCTTGGTCCTGGTCTGGTCCCGGTCTGGTCCCGTCTGGTTCTCCGGTCTGGTCTCGGTCGTCTGGTCTCGGTCTGGTCTCGGTCTGGTCTCGGTCTCTGGTCTCGGTCTGGTCTCGGTCTGGTCGGTCTGGTCGTCCGGTCTGGGTCTCGGTCTGGTCTCGGTCTGGTCTCGGTCTGGTCTCGGTCTGGTCTCGGTCTGGTCTGGTCTCGGTCTGGTCCGGTCTGGTCTCGTCTGGTCCCGGTCTGGTCCGGTCTGGTCCCGGTCTCGGTCTCTGGTCTCGGTCTGGTCTCCGGTCTGGTCTCCGGTCTGGTCCCGGTCTGGTCTCGGTCTGGTCCCGGTCTGGTCTCTGGTCCCGGTCTGGTCCCGGTCTGGTCCCGGTCTGGTCCTCTGGTCTCTGGTCTGGTCTGGTCTCGGTCTGGTCCCGGTCTGGTCTCTGGTCTCGGTCTGGTCCGGTCTGGTCTCGGTCTGGTCCGGTCTGGTGTCTGGTCTCGGTCTGGGTCGTCGGTCTGGGTCTCGGTCTCGGTCTCTCGGTCTGGTCTCGGTCTGGTCTCGGTCTGGTCTGGTCGGTCTGGTCTGGTCATCGGTCTGGTCCGGTCTGGTCCGGTCTGGTCCCGGTCCCTCTTGGTCTCCTGGTCCCGGTCTGGTCCGCGGTCTCTGGTCTCGGTCTGGTCCGGTCTGGTCCCGGTCTGGGTCTCGGTCTGGTCGGTCCGGTCCCGGTCTGGTCCCGGTCCCGGTCTGGTCCTCTGGTCCGGTCTGGTCCCGGTCTGGTGTCTGGTCCGGTCTGGTCGCCGGTCTGGTCCCGGTCTGGTCCGGTCCCGGTTTCTGTCTGTCCGGTCTGGTCTCGGTCTCGGTCTGGTCTCGGTTGGTCCCGGTCTGGTCTCAGGGCTCGTGGTCTGGTCTCCGGTCTGGTCCGGTCTGCGTCTGGTCTGGTCTCGGTCTGGTCCGGTCTGGTCCCGGTCTGGTCTCGGTCTGGTCTCGGTCTGGTCTCGGTCTGGTCTCGGTCTGGTCTCGGTCTGGTCCCGGTCTGGTCCCGGTCTGGTCCCGGTCTGGTCCCGGTCTGGTCCCGGTCTGGTCTAGTCCTAAAGCAGATTCTAGTTTTCCACGCCACATCTCCAAAAGGCGCATGTTCCGTTCCTCTTGTGCTGCGATGGCCTCAGACCTGGACTAAGGCCCATGTGACTTCACAATGTGAACAATAAAGCCTGAACCCAAAGCCGTTACTAGAGCCTGATCTTTAGACGTGGCCTGTGCAACGTTGGAGGAAATGAGCTGAAGTTGGGCGTGGCGGTGTTGTGAAACGTGCCACTTCCTCTCCGCGACGCCAAATCAAACGCAAACGTTCTGTTGGAGTTTGGACCAGACTTCTACTTCTGGTTTTGTCCTTTTGCCCTCGGTTTGGCGCTTTGGTGGCGGTTATAAATGACGTGCGGTTGCCCCCGGCGGCTCCGAGAATGGGTCAAACGCATTAAAAACAGTCTTTTTGCACTTGACCTCCTTTTAGCCCCCGATTGGCCAGTTTAAAACCACAGAGCCCCGCCCAGGTGGAAATGACCCAAATGTCATGAAACCACAGTTTGGAGTTCTTTTGAAGGTTCGTTTCAGGATGTTTGATTTGAGGAACTTGAATCACTCTAGACCTGGGCTCTAATAGTGTTTGAATAAGTTCTTTTATGAATGTTTTCAACATACTTTTATTTTTTGCAAAAGCAATAAATGAGGAACTAAATCTGTGTGAGTTCTGTCCTGCTGCGACCACATGAAGCCGTGTGTTTATTTTCTCATAATGGAACAACCTATTATTTATTATTTATATTTGTTTTATTTTTTTATTATTTTATTAATATTTTTATATGATTATTTTTGTTTTATTATTATTTATATTATTTTTATTTCATTATTATTTTTAAATTATTATTATTTTTACAATATTATTTGTATTAATATTTTACTATTATTTCATTATTATTAGTATTAAATATTTAATTTTATTGTATTGTTTTTTTGTATTTTTTTATATTACTTTACTATTATTATTATTATAGTAATAATAATAATATTTTATTATTAATCATACATATTTTATTCATATTAATAATACATATTTTATTATACCGTAGAAAATACAAAGTTGCAGATTTTGTTGCACATTGATTTTTTTCATCCATTTGAAGCGAAACAATCTTCAGATTTGGAAACGCGTCTCAAACTCTTCAAACTTTTGCCAAAATGCACCGTTTAAATGTTTAAATTTCAAGTGAGATTTCCTCTTTTTGAAGCTCCGTTTGCGTTTGAAACTTGAAACTTTATTTATCGTTGCACATTTTGGTTTCGCGCCATCGTAAATGGTCCAAAATCTAGAGAGAACATTACATTTCCTTACCTTGTGTGTTCAGTGTGATGCAAGCGCTAAACGTGTCCAGTGCGGTGTGGTCCCCGTGCTGTGTCGGCGCTGCAGCAGCACTGTGCGAGGCGGCGCTGCGTCTCGCCTTTAAAACCTTCAATTCAGGAACTGTTTCTCTGCCCAAATTAGCATCGGGTCTTGCTTCACGACAGGAAGCGGCGAAATGACTGTTCACGTCGACAATATCGCGTCCAGTCTCGTGCCGCTGGAGAGAAATACGAGATACAGATCGCGTCGAAGCTTTGGTGGCGTTTAAATGAGTTTGAAATGTGTGATTTTAGCTCAGGTCAAACGGTTATTTTGACTGAAAACTGAGACTTTCAGATTTTTTTTTCACCCAAATAAAGGTTGAAATATAGTGACAGACGAAGCATATGAACGTTTTATTTTGTTTAATTTTTTTTTTAACTTTTTGATGTAATAATGCAACATACAAAGGTCTTTTCTTGCGTGTGACCCCGTAAAATCCAGATGACGCGGCGTCGAACCGTTTTAGCGCCAGACAAGCTAACAACTAGATGCACTGCGAGTTATTGTTGTCGTAGTAACGGAGACGAGTACGAGGAGACGAAAATGGGACGCGAGTTACTTCAAAATACTCTTTCGAATCAAGTAGATGTCATTTTAAGTTGTGGAATTAGAGGAACGAAACACAAAATCTGGTATTTTCAAAGCACAAAAAGGAGAAAAACTCAAAGAAACAAATCTTTACATTTTCTCAACACAATCTGACTTTTGTCACTTGTGGATGTAGTTTTACTTTTACTCAGGAGTTTTGTCACTTCAAACTAAATATTACAAAAAAGTCAAATTAAAAGTGTTTTAGATGACAAAATAATCATAAAAATCATGCTGGTTTTATTCATTTTATTTGTGTAAAAAGACATTTAAAAGCCAGTTGTGTTGATGACACGGACAGGAAAAAGCTTACACTTTTTAGTCATTAACAAATGAAAAAAGAGGGCACAAATAAATGGGTTAAAAAACAAATGAAAATCCATTTAGAGACTGAAAAACACCGTAAATGCAGTTTACACCGTTTGACTGTCATGAAATTAGACATAAAGAACCATTAATACCAAATGAAAGTTTTCGGACCATAAAAATGAGATTAAAGCGCGTCATGGAACTTTACCTTCTGAATATAAATATAGATATTATTATTTTTTAACATTTTGACACAATTATTGAATTTCGATTAAAACTAAAATGTGCACTTTTTTTACTTTTTTTTAAAAACGACTTTGGACTTTTATTTTATTCGTCTTTTATTTGTTTTAATTATTCATTTTTATTGTGTTCTCCGGGCTTGTTCTGTTTCTTGTTTTTGTTGTAATAATAATATTTTTTTTTAAATCTTAATATTCATGAAACCAAAATTAAATGAATGCCAATTTAACGCCTTTTTCATTTAAAAATACACAATTAGTATTAAAAACATGACATTTCTGCATTTAGTTTGTTTCAAAGTGGATTATTGTAAAATGGATACGTTTGTGCCCTACAAACTGTGAGTCCGATGTGCTTGTGCAAAATAAAACGGTGCTGGTTTTGAGCAGTGCTGCGGCCTCTCTAGCGCCTCCTGCTGTTACACCACCAGGGGCATGTCCTCCAGGTCTCGGGGCAGGTCAGAACAGGACTCTCTGGACTCCTCCCTCTGCATCAGGGGCTTTTCCTCTGGACTCAGGCCGACCCCCGCTGCCCCTTCCTCGTCCTCCTCTTCCTCTCGGATCTGCCCTAACTCCTCCTGTGTCGTCACTTCCTGTAGCATCACACCGTCGTCGCACGGCCCCGCCACGCCGCCCTCTCGCTCCAGCGCGGCCGCGGCGTCGGCCCAGTAACCCTCGCTCCCGGCCAAGTCCAGGTTTGAGCGGGAGCTGCGGGGAACGTACACCCGCCTCTGCAGATGATACACCTGAAAAACATGTGCGGATCAGACCGTTTTTTATTGTATTTTTTATATAGAATAAATTACAAATAATAATTTAATAAAAAAAAAAAAAAACTGGACAAAAAGAGCATCATAATAATAATAATAATAATAATAATAATAATAATAATAATAATAATAATAATAATAATAATAATACGACAGAACTCAGTCCCATTTAGTCCAAAGTTTAAATCAAATTCATTCATTTCCAAATTAAGTCTGAACGTCCTTTTTTCCATTTGTCTGATGTCTGTCCCTGTCTCAGTCCAGTTCTTGATTGTTGGTGACGTTTGTGCCTTTTTTCCTACAGCTTAAAGTACATTCCAAAGGGATCCGTTGACTGTGTCCATGGCAGGAGTTCTGAGGCCCAAGTCCAAATGATGCCTTTAAGCTTTTCTATCTTGCCTTTCTTAAAGTGCTGGTGTTTTATCTTGAAACAGGAAGTTCTGTGATATCGATCCGGAATGTTCGGGAAGAGGAGGGGCTTCTTCGAGTTTTAGCCAATCACCGCTGCCAGTTGTCCTGGGGTGGGCGTAGGCTGAAAAGTAATACTGCCATGTTATTGGAGACAGCTTTAGATTTAGATACTTAGTATTTTTACATGACGGTATGAAAGAGGCGGACCAACGAGAGAAGTGGGCGGGGAAAAGGCCCCAAATCACATGACGATGTCACCAAAACGGCGCCTTGTCCCAGGGATCGGATCACAGTTCCATGTGTTTGGTGTGACTTGGATGAATGTGTAGCGTCATTCCTTGTTACCATGGCGATGATCAATGTTTTTGTCCTGAAATATCCACGTTCTGTTGATTCTGCGTCAAACGTCGTGTGACCTCGACCGGATCAGCGTCAGACACGAGATGGAAGCTCAGACCGTGTCACAGTCCGGCTGCAGTGTGGGGTCTGCCAGAAAAGCTCCGCAGTGCACCTTTAACATAGCTGCACTCACCTGACAGGCCAGAGTGACCACAGCCACCAGCAGACACACGATCAGACCCCCCGCTGAGCCCAGCGCGATCAACCCGCTCTGATTATCCACCAGGCAGTCTGCGAGCGTCGTGTTCTGCTGCTCCGGGCTGGTCGGGGCGGAGCTGGGGGCGGAGCTGGCGTTCAGGTCATCAGCTGGCGAGGCGGTCGGGGCCGGCGTGTCTGTGGAGGTCTCAGTTTGGCTCAGGGGGAGCAGACAGAGGAGCAGGAGCAGGCGAGGAGCAGGAGGCAGCTCCATCTTCAGATCTGAAACGCATCATCAAACGAGTCACACACTTAACGAGGAGCGTGATGTCATTAATGCGAGACTAAACTCCACCCCCTGCTGCACGCCAAACCAGTTCGTCGTCATAATAATCGTAACCAGTTTAGAAACAAATTTAAACTTTTTCATTCAATCTAGAGCCCAAAAAAACATCTAAATGCAAAGTACGTTTCTGTCTGGTTGTTTTTGTCATTCAGAAAGTTTGATTTCATTAAGCTGAGCAGTAACGTGAGGAGCCGTAACGTGAGGAGCCGTAACGCGAGGAGCCGTAACGTGAGGAGCCGTAAACGTGAGGAGCCGTACGTAACGTGAGGAGCCGTAAACGTGAGGGCGGAGTAACGTGAGGAGCCGTAACGTGAGGAGCCCGTAACGTGAGGAGCAGTAACGTGAGGAGCCGTAACGTGAGGAGCATAGTAAACGTGAGGAGCCTAACGTGAGGAGCCAGCATAACGTGAGGAGCTAGTAACGTGCAGGGAGCAGTAACGTGAGGGCCGTAACGTGAGGAGCCGTAACGTGAGGGCAGTAACGTGAGGAGCCGTAACGCAGGGCCGTAACGTGAGGAGCAGTAACGTGAGGAGCGTAACGAGCAGCAACAGTAACGTTGAGAGCAGTAACGGAGGAGCAAGTAACGTGAAGCCGTAAACGATGAGGAGCCGTAACTGAGGGCAGAACGTGAGGAGCCTAACTAGAGGAGCCGTAACGTGAGTTAAGCAAGTAACGTGAAGCCGTAACGTGAGGAGCTAAGTAACTGAGGAGCCGTAAACGTGAGGAGCAGTAACGTGAGGAGCACAGTAACGTGAGAGCAGTAACGTGAGGGCCGTAACGTTGAGGCCGTAACGGAGGGCCGGTAACGCGAGGGGCCGTAACGTGAGGAGCCGTAACGTGCAGGGACGCAGTAACGTGAGGAGCGAGTAAACTGAGGAAGCAAGTAACGTGAGGGCCGTAACGTGAGGGCCCCGTAACGCGAGCGCCGTAACGCGAGGGGGCCGTAACGCGAACGTGCCGTAACGTGAGGAGCCGTAAACGTGAGGGCCGTAACGTGTAACGGCGGGAAATGGAAGAAAACAAGCGTTTTGCAAAGAAGGTTTTCTGAAGGTTGTTTCAGACAAAGACTCCAGTATTTCTCGCTGCTGCGATGGCCAACGCGCTTCATTTGACTTCATTTCTTCTTCTCTTGGAACGTGCTGTGGAAATGCACTTGTTCCATGTAGTTCATCTTCGCGTTGCCGTAGAGAACGTTATCAAATGTCATTAAAACACAGGACACAGTTCGGTGTTACGCCGCACAATGCAATACGTCGACTATTTTTACTACTTCCTCTTATTGAGTCTTTACACTTTGTTCACAATAATCTCATTTCATACACTTTATTGTTTCTAATCTCATGATATGGATTTGTTGCAGCAGCACGCTTGAATAATCACGATTTAACCTTTAGCTCAAACTGAAGGGTTCGTACACAAGGCAATTTCACAGCAGGAAAAAGAAGCATTAAAAAATCACAAAGACGAGACAGAAAATCGCAAAAACCTTCATTTCTTTTAATTCAATTTAACTCTTTTGCTGACATGAATCATACATTTGGTCCGTGTTTAGTGATCCGCACGCTGGCAGACACGCCAGACACTCTCTCCCACATTTATTCGACATTGCCGGCGTAGCAGATGTCTCCGGGATGGGCACATCGCTTTTAGATCGATTCTTTAACCATGTTTGGACCGTCCTTCAGAACACTGAAGCCCGAGGACAAAACGACAGTACGCGATCGAAACCGAAGTCGCTTTAGAAATGACGAGGTTTAGGACAATAATGCACAATGGCCCGCCGCCCAGTGCCCGCGCCGCCCAGTGCCCGCGCCGGCCCAGTGCCCGCCGCCGGCCCAGTGGCCCGCGCCGGCCCCAGTGCCCGCGCCGGCCCAGTGCCCGCGCCGGCGTGTGTACACTCACCTGAAGTCGTCCGGTCGCTTGTCTTCAAACGTGTGGCGGCTCTCAGACCTCGCTGTGATGTTTCTTCTCACAGTATTTTTGGGTTTCCGTGTTCAGACCACAGCGTCTCGAGACCTAAAACGAGACGCGCGTTTCCACAGTTACAGTCGCGTCGCCCCGGGTCACGATGTTTGCGTGGTTCATGTGTTCTGGTGGACATGTCTGCTTGTCGTTTGTGTTTTCACTGGTGGAAAGCTGTTTTAGCTCGTTTAAAGTTCAGAACGCGAGATCATTAATTGTTCTGATTTGTTGGTGGGTTTGTAACTGTGGTGGGCACGAGAGCTGAGTTTGAATCATGTGTGTTCTCTTGTCCATTTCAGTCAGTATTTCAGACATCTCAACACTGTGCAACCTTTAGTCCCGGTTTAGACCCAGTTTAGGCCCAGGGTAGACCCGTTTAGGCCCGGTTTAGTTTAGACTTCACTTTCGCTCTCTCGTTTAGAACCGTTTAGGCTCACGTTAGGCTCAGTTTAGATCTAGTTTACTTCTGGTTCCAACCCAGTTTAGTCTTGCTTGAGAGCTAGTTTTTGTCTTGTTTCGTCCTTGTTTCGTCCCTAGTGTCATTTGTTCCTAGTTTTAGTCTTAGTCTTGTAGTCTAGTTTGTCCTAGTGTTATTTTCGTCCTTCGTGTTGTTCCTTGTTGTTCGTACCTAGTTGTCCTGTTTCTTCCTTGTCTGTTTCAGTCCTAGTTTCGTCCTAAGTTCGTCGGTTTGCTCATTTAGTGCCTAGTTTCTTCTAGTTTAGTCCTAGTTTTAGTCAGTTTCCTTTGTCCTAGTTTCTCCTAGTTTGTCCTTGTTGTCCGTCGTCCTTGTTTACGTCCATTGAGTTTCTCCTAGTTTCGTCCTAGTGTTCGTCCTAGTTAGTCCTTGTTTAGTCCTAGTTTAGTCCTTGCTTCTCCTTACGTCTCGTTTTAGTCCTATTTAGTCATCTCTAGTATACGTCCTGTGAGGTTGTCATAAGTATTCGTCCTAGTTTCGTCCTAGTTTCGTCCGAGTTTTTCAGTCCATAGTTTCGTCCTAGTTTAGTCCTAGTTTCGTCCTAGAGTATGTTTCAGTTTCTCTTGTTTCGTCCTTGTTTCCCTGTTGAGTCCTGTTTAGTCCTTGTTTCGTCCTATTTTCTGTCTCTAAGTGTTCGTCCAGTTTCTCTCCTAGTTTTCGTCCTTGTTTCGTCCTTGTTTCGTCCTAGTTTCCGTCTAGTTCGTCTAGTTTCGTTAGTTCCTAGATTCGTCCTTGTTTAGTCCTAGTTCGTCCTAGGTTCGTCCTAGTTTCGTCCTAGTGTTCGTCCTGAAGTTCTCGTCCTAGTTGTCGTCACTTAGTTTAGTCCTGGTTTTTAGGCCTTGTTTCCAGCCTTTGTTTGGCCTTGTTTAGTCCATTTTTAGTCCTTGTTTCGTCCTAGTTTCGTCCTAGTTTCGGTCTAGTTTCGTCCATAGTTTCGTCCTTGTTTAGTCCTTGTTTAGTCCTTGTTTAGTCCTTGTTTCGTCCTTGTTTCGTCCATAGTTTCGTCCTTGTTTAGTCCTTGTTTAGTCCTTGTTTCGTCCTAGTTTCGTCCTTGTTTAGTCCTTGTTTAGTCCTTGTTTAGTCCTTGTTTAGTCCTAGTTTCGTCCTAGTTTCGTCCTAGTTTCGTCCTAGTTTCGTCCTAGTTTCGTTCTAGTTTAGTCCTAGTTTAGTCCTAGTTTAGTCCTAGTTTAGTCCTAGTTTCGTCCTAGTTTCGTCCTAGTTTCGTCCTAGTTTAGTCCTAGTTTCGTACTAGTTTCGTCCTAGTTTAGTCCTAGTTTCGTCCTAGTTTTGTCCTTGTTTTGTCCTTGTTTTGTCCTTGTTTTGTCCTTGTTTTGTCCTTGTTTTGTCCTTGTTTAGTCCTAGTTTAGTCCTAGTTTAGTCCTAGTTTCGTCTTGGGCTTCTTTTTATCCAGCTTTATTCTGTACTGTCTTCTTTAGTATATCTGTGCGACTCTTGGACGATGTTCAAAATCCTCATGTCCAGTTTAAACGTCTTAAACATCTGACCGTCTTCTCGTTTCGTGTTCTCTGCAGATTCAAAACGGGTCAAATTAACGGCGACCTGCTCATCTACCACGTCCTGCTCACTCTGAAGCCGTACTACGCCAAACCCTACGAGATCGTGGTGGACCTGACGCACGTCGGCCCCAGCAACCGCTTCAAAACCGACTTCCTGTCCAAGTGGTTTGTGGTGTTCCCGGGCTTCGCCTACGAGAACGTGGCGGCCGTGTTTGTTTATAACTGCAACACGTGGGTGAGGGAGTACACCAAGTACCACGAGCGGCTGCTGACCGGGCTGAAGGGCAGTAAGAAGCTGCAGTTCATCGACTCGCCGGCCAAGTTGGCGGAACACATCGAGCCGGACCAACAGAAGCTGCCCGCGGCCACTCTGACGCTGGAGGAGGACCTGAAGGTGTTCCACAACGCGCTCAAGCTGGCCCACAAGGACACCAAAGTTTCTATCAAGGTTTGTGACGAGGCGCGTTTGTCAGAGAAGTGAAGAAGAGCTTCTACAACGAAATGGTTTAATGAAAATGTAAAAAACAAGAAATACTGAACCTTCTCATCTTCTTCCATAACACATTTTCTCCATGAATATTCTCCCCAACACTGGTGACCGTCCTGACCCTTGATTGTCCCGTCTCGTCCCGTCTCAGGTGGGCTCCACGGCCGTTCAGGTCACGTCGGCCGAGCGCACGCGTGTCCTGGGCCAGCCCGTGTTCCTGAACGACGTGTACTACGCCTCGGAGATCGAGGAGATCTGCCTGGTGGACGAGAGCCAGTTCACCCTGACCATGGCCAACCAGGGCACGCCTCTGACCTTCATGCATCAGGAGTGCGACGCCATCGTCCAGTCCATCATCCACATCCGCACGCGCTGGGAACTGTCTCAGCCCGACTCCATCCCCCAGCACACCAAGATCAGACCCAAGGACGTGCCCGGGACCCTCCTCAACATCGCCCTGCTCAACCTGGGCAGCTCCGACCCCAGCCTCAGGTCACGCCTACTGCATGTCCTTGTCTTCTGACCCGTCCCAGCGCGTGACCCGCTTTATCCGGTCCAACTTTCTGAATTAGCGTTAAGTTTTCCTGTTCTGAGGAAAGGACTTGAGTTTCATTCATTTCATTTGAAAATGTTCCCTTTTTTACAAATTGAATTTATAAAAACAAAACTTTTCTTGTAAATGTCATGATTAAAACTTTAAACTTGGATCCAGATGATTCTGTCATGGATCCAGATGATTCTGTCATGGATCCAGATGATTCTGTCATGGATCCAGATGATTCTGTCATGGATCCAGATGATTCTGTCATGGATCCAGATGATTCAGGTTCAATTAAAATGGAAGAAACAAAAACAAGAGTCGAGACCGTTTTAGAAGCAAAATTAAACGTCGTTGTTCAAATATAAAGCTCCAAATCGACCTCAACGTAAAGAACTGTTTTTATCCTGTGTATCTAACTCTTCGCTCCCCCTGCAGGTCGGCGGCGTACAACCTGCTCTGACCTCTGACCTGTCTAACCTTTCGCTCCCCCTGCAGGTCTGCGGCGTACAACCTGCTCTGACCTCCGACCTGTCTAACTCTTCCGCTCCCCCTGCAGGTCGGCGGCGTACAACCTGCTCTGACCTGTCTAACTCTTCACTCCCCCTGCAGGTCGGCGGCGTACAACCTGCTCTGACCTGTCTAACTCTTCACTCCCCCTGCAGGTCGGCGGCGTACAACCTGCTCTGCGCTCTGACCTGCACGTTCAACCTGAAGATCGAGGGGCAGCTGCTGGAGACGTCGGGGCTGTGTATCCCGGCCAACAACACGCTCTTCATCGTGTCCATCAGCAAAACGCTGGCCGCCAACGAGCCGCACCTCACGCTGGAGTTCCTGGAGGAGTGCATCTCCGGCTTCAGCAAATCAAGTAAACGTTTGGAAAGAGCCGCGGCGAAAGTCGGAATGCGTTGTTCCGTGCTGTAAAACCGGCCGTTTCGAAATTTGAACCTCAAATTCTACACTTTTTCATGTTGGTTTTACGTCTTATCGGCATGAATGAATGAATGAATGAATGAATGAATGATTGTTCTGGCCCATGTGTGGACCCAGCGTCTGACAAACCAAGATGAAACTCCTCAAATCCTCCATCATTGTGGATTTGAGCTAAATGTTGGCGTTGTTTAATCATCAGCCAAATCTGAGAACGCGTTTGTTTTAAAGTGATGTTTGGTCAGTTCCGTGGCTCGTTTTAGTCTCCTTCCCGGACCCGGACCCGGACCCGGACCCCATCGGTCAGAGAGTCGAGGTTTCAGACTCACGTTTAAACACTTTTCTTTCAGATTCTAAAACCTGTCCACATTTCAGGATGCTCGGCGCAGCTCAAACGCTGAGGCTCTTCCTTTTGCCTAATTTGACTCCAGTATTAATCAGGCTCGTTTCGATAATTACGATATCGTCACGTTTTGTGTGTGTTTGTTGTGTACTTTGTCTCTGCGATAGTGGAGACGTTTTATGTGTTTTCTTGAGCGGTAAAGTGTGGAATAATTCATATCTACGACTCTTTATAAACGCGAATTCACTTATTTTTGTACTTTTTATTTCATGCAGTTGATGTTTTTTGACAGTATCGTGCTTTTAAAAGGGTGTTTGGGGATTATTCTGCTTTAAGGTCATTGTTTTAGTCCTATAAAGTCGTTCCTTTTGGGGTTTTTTTTTCTCTCAAATGGATTTTATTGTTGTGGTTATTATTCCATCTTGGTTCCGCACATCCCCGTTTGAAACCACTATTCAAGCGTTCAAACGTTTAGCTTCAGGCGCGAGCTGTTTGGAGCGAGCGCGGCGTAAAACAAACGTCCCCAAATCGGCGCCAGCGTCAACACGCCAAGAACGCACGGAAAATAAAATTAAAAAAGGAAAAAAATCATAAGAAACTGTGATTTATTCTGTTTTATCATCCGATTTTCTGCTGCGATATGTTGTCATTTGTTCTGGTTTATGGTGCCGCTCTCTGCCGCGGCGTGTGTGTGTGTGTGTGTTGGTTAAAGCTGCGTGTTCGCCCCCTGCAGGCATCGAGCTGAAGCACTTGTGCCTGGAGTACATGACGCCGTGGCTGCTCAACCTGGTGCGCTTCTGCAAACACACGGACGGACGCCACGCCAAACGCCAGCGCGTCACCGCCATTCTGGACAAGCTCATCACCATGACGATCAACGAGAAGCAGATGTACCCGTCCATCCAGGCCAAGATCTGGGGCAGCCTGGGACAGGTGAGAGCGCCACCTACAGGCTGCGTTTACGCTCACGCCCGTCATGAGTAATGCGTGTTACGAGCTCCTTGTGTTCAGATTTGATTACTCGACAGAATCGTTGACTTTTAGTCATTATTACTTCTGTTATTTTAGTTTCTGCAACATAAAACATGATGAAATATTGTTCTAAATATAACAGTGCCACGTCATATCAGCACCAACAGTCTGACCGTCTCGTATACGTTGAAATGGTCCATGAAAATATACAGTCCAAAGAAAGGGTCTAATATCTGTTATTTGAATATCTTTGACCACCTGCAGCAGTTCTCCAGTAGGAGGCGCCACCGGCTGTGTTAGTTCAGTTTAAATCCAAGAGGACACTTTCTTTTGGACAGACGGTGCTGGAGGTGGGGAACCTATAGAAATGTACACATTGTGAACCATTTGACTATTGAGCGCGTCGTTCAGAGTGAAACGTGCGACTGGGTCCGAGTATGATAATAATAATATAATAATATTATAATAATAATAATATAATAATAATATAATGATAATATGATAATATAATAATAATACAATAATAGTATAATAATGATAATATAATAATAATATGATAATATTATAATAATATAATAATATAATGATAATATAATATAATATATAATATAATAATAATAATAATAATATATATGATAATATAATAATAATATGATATAATAATATAATATAATAATAATATGATATTATAATAATATAATAATAATATATAATAATATAATATAATAATAATATAATAATAATAATAATAATATAATGATAATATAATATAATAATGATAATATAATAATAATAATATAATAATGATATAATAATGATATTATAATGATGATATAATGATAATAATGATAATATAATAATAATATAATAATATTAATATAATAATAATAATATGATAGTAATAATATAATGATAATATAATAATAATAATATTAATAATATAAAACGTTCAGATGAGGACAGAAGGCGATGATTTGTCTGATAATTCGATCAACCTCAATTTATATGTTTAAAGACGTGTTATAACCATTTTCAGTGTGATGAATGTTGAGTTATTATATTTGCTAATATCCCACTCCGAACACATGGTGCCCCCAGAGCTGGTGATTCTAATAATGTCAAAGAATGAACTTTTCTAGAAGGCTTCAGCCACTTATTCCCACTCTGAGTCGGTTGAATTGAATGTAAATACTGGTTTGGTTCCGTCTTGTTCCGTCTTGTGCCGTCTCGTTCCTCAGTCTCACGTTCCCGTCTTGTTTCCTCAGATCACGGACCTCCTGGACGTGGTTCTGGACAGCTTCATTAAGACCAGTGCGACCGGCGGCCTGGGCTCCATCAAAGCCGAGGTCATGGCCGACACGGCGGTGGCGCTGGCCTCGGGCAACGTCAAACTGGTGTCCAGCAAGGTCAGCACGCTTTCATACCATGGTGTCCAGCAAGGTCAGCACGCTTTCATACCATGGTGTCCAGCAAGGTCAGCACGCTTTCATACCATGGTGTCCAGCAAGGTCAGCAACGCTTTCATACCATGGTGTCCAGCAGGTCAGGCACGCTTTCATCCATGGTGTCCAGCAAGGTCAGCACGCTTTCATACCATGGTGTCCAGCAAGGTCAGCACGCTTTCATACCATGGTGTCCAGCAAGGTCAGCACGCTTTTCATACCATGGTGTCCAGCAAGGTCAGCACGCTTTCATACCATGGTGTCCAGCAAGGTCAGCACGCTTTCATACCATGGTGTCCAGCAAGGTCAGAGGCTTTCATACCATGGTGTCTCAGAAGGCTTTCATACCATTGAACGCTTTCATACCATGGTGTCCAGCAAGGTCAGCACGCTTTCATACCATGGTGTCCAGCAAGGTCAGCACGCTTTCATACCATGGTGTCCAGCAAGGTCAGCACGCTTGTGTCAGCAAGGTCAGCACGCTTTCATACCATGGTGTCCAGCAAGGTCAGCACGCTTTCATACCATGGTGTCCAGCAAGTCAGCACCGTTTCATACACATGGTGTCCAGCAAGGTCAGCACGCTTTCATACCATGGTGTCCAGCAAGGTCAGCAAGGCTTTCATACCATGGTGTCCAGCAAGGTCAGCAACGCTTTCATACCATGGTGTCCAGCAAGGTCAGCACGCTTTCATACCATGGTGTCCAGCAAGGTCAGCAGGCTTTCATACCATGGTGTCCAGCAAGGTCAGCACGCTTTCATACCATGGTGTCCAGCAAGGTCAGCACGCTTTCATACATGGTGTCCAGCAAGGTCAGAAGAGCTTTCATACCATGTGTGCCAGCAAGGTCAGCACGCTTTCATACCATGGTGTCCAGCAAGGTCAGCACGCTTTCATACCATGGTGTCCAGCAAGGTCAGCACGCTTTCATACCATGGTGTCCAGCAAGGTCAGCACGCTTTCATACCATGGTGTCCAGCAAGGTCAGCAAGGTCGCTTTCATACCATGGTGTCCAGCAAGGTCAGCACGCTTTCATACCATGGTGTCCAGCAAGGTCAGCACGCTTTCATACCATGGTGTCAGCAAGGTCAAGCACGCTTTCATACCATGGTGTCCAGCAAGGTCAGCACGCTTTCATACCATGGTGTCCAGCAAGGTCAGCACGCTTTCATACCATGGTGTCCAGCAAGGTCAGCACGCTTTCATACCATGGTGTCCAGCAAGGTCAGCACGCTTTCATACCATGGTGTCCAGCAAGGTCAGAAGGCTTTCATACCATGGTGTCCAGCAAGGTCAGCACGCTTTCATACCATGGTGTCCAGCAAGGTCAGAGGCTTTCATACCATGGTGTCCAGCAAGGTCAGCACGCTTTCATACCATGGTGTCCAGCAAGGTCAGAAGGCTTCATACCACGTTCATACCATGTGTCCAGCAAGGTCAGAAGGCTTTCATACCATGGTGTCATACCAGGTGTCCAGCAAGGTCTGCACGCTTTCATACCATGGTGTCCAGCAAGGTCAGCACGCTTTCATACCATGGTGTCCAGCAAGGTCAGCACGCTTTCATACCATGGTGTCCAGCAAGGTCTGCACGCTTTCATACCATGGTGTCCAGCAAGGTCAGCAACGCTTTCATACCCATGGTGTCACAGGTCCAGCAGCCTTTCATTACCAGGTGTCCAGCAAGGTCAGAAGGCTTTCATACCATAATGCAGCTATGTCAGCAGCTTTCATACCATGGTGTCAGCACATGCCAGCAAGGTCAGCACGCTTTCATACCATGGTGTCCAGCAAGGTCAGCACGCTTTCATACCATGGTGTCCAGCAAGGTCAGCACGCTTTCATACCATGGTGTCCAGCAAGGTCAGCACGCTTTCATACCATGGTGTCCAGCAAGGTCAGCACGCTTTCATACCATGGTGTCCAGCAAGGTCAGAAGGCTTTCATACCATGGTGTCCAGCAAGGTCAGCACGCTTTCATACCATGGTGTCCAGCAAGGTCAGAAGGCTTTCATACCATGGTGTCCAGCAAGGTCAGCACGCTTTCATACCATGGTGTCCAGCAAGGTCAGAAGGCTTTCATACCACGGTGTCCAGCAAGGTCAGAAGGCTTTCATACCATGGTGTCCAGCAAGGTCTGCACGCTTTCATACCATGGTGTCCAGCAAGGTCAGCACGCTTTCATACCATGGTGTCCAGCAAGGTCAGCACGCTTTCATACCATGGTGTCCAGCAAGGTCTGCACGCTTTCATACCATGGTGTCCAGCAAGGTCAGAAGACTTTTACGACCAAGATTCACTATGTCCACGCTGGGTGTGACTTCAGAACAGCGCCGCATTAAGATGATGATAACAATAATAATAATAACAGCAATACTAAGCAAGATATTCAAAAATAATAATGGTAATGATGATGATGATCATACAAAAAATAACGATACTAAACAAAATATTCAAAGATAATAGTAATGATAATAGTACTAGGAATAGTAAATATAATAATAATAATAATAATAATAATAATAATAATAATAATAATAATAATTCTAATACAAATCATGATGATAATAATTAGTACTACTAATATTTACAACGAATAATAAAATAATAAACATTTTAAATGAATTATTAATACAGAAGAATACATGAATAAAGTTAAAGGGGGATTCTCTGGACGAGGGGCTCAGACTTTTAAGACTTCAAAAACCACAAAATATCCCTTCACCGTCATTAAATATTAGTCTCGGCCTTCACTTCCTGCAATTACAATTTTTACTTCAGAAAATAAACCGAGAAATCCTTTTTTAGGTCTTTTTGCTGAAGTAGAATCTGTTTTGACTGCCCTGGTTCACATTTGTTTGTCTGACTCTTCCAAAGAGGGTTCAATGATCACAATGTCTGTCAGAGTGTATTCAAATAACCCTGACCTACACAGAGGCATCACTGGGGTCGGTGAAGGTCATTTAAGGTCAGCCGTCAGTCTGTTGTAGAAAGCACTTGTTTGTTCTCCTGCAGCAGTGGAAAATGAACCATCCAAAGTCAAGAACGTGTCTGAACAGAAGAACGTGCACAGCCCTCCACAGCACATTAGTGACCGTTCTAAGACCACTGGACTCCATCGCCTCATATTTGATCCTGTGTTCTTGAACTTTAGCACGACTTGAGCGTTTTTCCTCACATTCCGTCCTGGTTTGATCCAAAAACGTCTTGGAGTTCTTTTACGATTTTGTAAACACGACCCCCAAAAGAGCCCCCTTCTCCACGTGTCACCCGCGTCTTTCCCTCCCCCGAGTTCCGCTCAAACGCTGCAGTAACGAGGCGCCAGTACTTACAGGTCTCGGAGCGTCGTCTCGGAGCGTCGTCGCGGCGCGTCGTCGCGGCGCTGCCCTCGTCCGTGGCTGTCCAAACAAACGCACAGTGGCTCAATAGAAGACGCAGGCTCCAATTCTGAGCGTCTGAATACAGGCCTTTGTCTGCTCCAACTGCACCGGAGAGCGGCCAATGAACGCCACATCGAACTGACGGAACGGCTCTGAGCGGGTGGAGAAGTGCTGCGCCCGGGCAGCTGGCGTTTGCAGTGTGATTGGTCGTGAGCATCGGCCTCTCTAAAAACCTTCAAAGCTGGTCTTGGACTTTATTTGGTGTGTTTGTTTGTAAATATGAATCCTAGTTTTACACCGATGGAGCGGGTATTTGTGGGGAAAAGTGACAGGAAGTGACATCACACCAGGGACAGTCGAGTTTAGGCAGAATCGACACAAAAACAAAGGTCTTTTTTTTTGACGCTCTAAACGTGAATTCAACTGATTAATATGTTTGTTTGTCAGATAAATAAAGACGTTTTGGCCCGGTGGTTGCCGGGTAATTTCCGAGTGTGATGTCATCGATAACAACCAGGAAGTGAAGTCATGAACCTAAAACATGTGCTATTTTCCGGGATAAAAATGCGTCTAATTCTTTTATCAAACTGTGTCCGGCCTGTAGGGGGCACTTTGAGCTAGTCCCTTAAACTGTCAATAATAAAGGTTTAGTAGCACTTCCTGGACATTTCCTGTGTGTTCTTGATACAAGTCTGAACGCGTTTGTTGTTTTGTCACATTTGGATTGAATAATGCTTCGGTCTTTGTTCCAAAAGCGTCTGAATTGTCCAGATGATGGCGCCAAAGCGGCTGACCGCGGCCGCTCGTCTCACCTTTGCCCGCTCGTCTCACCTTTGCCCGCTCGTCTCACCTTTGCCCGCTCGTCTCACCTTTGCCCGCTCGTCTCACCTTTGCCCGCTCGTCTCACCTTTGCCCGCTCGTCTCACCTTTGCCCGCTCGTCTCACTTTGCCCGCTTCGTCTCACTTTGCCCGCTCGTCTCACCTTTGCCCGCTCGTCTCGCCTTGCCGCTCGTCTCGCCTTTGCCCGCTCGTCTCACCTTTGCCCGCTCGTCTCACCTTTGCCCGCTCGTCTCACCTTTGCCCGCTCGTCTCTTGGCAGGTGATCGGCCGCATGTGTAAAATCATCGACAAGACGTGCCTGTCGCCCACGCCGACGCTGGAGCAGCACCTGATGTGGGACGACATCGCCATCCTGGCGCGGTACATGCTGATGCTGTCCTTCAACAACTCGCTGGACGTGGCGGCGCACCTGCCGTACCTGTTCCACGTGGTGACGCTGCTGGTTGCCACGGGGCCCCTGTCCCTGCGCGCGTCCACTCACGGCCTCGTCATCAACATCATCCACACTCGCTCTGCACGTGCTCGCAGCTCAACTTCAGCGGTGAGAACACGCCACGCGCCGGAGCTCACCCGCTCTGAACGGGCACATACACACACCAGAACTCACCCGCTCTGAACGGGCACAATACACACCAGAACTCACCCGCTCTGAACGGGCACATACACACCAGAACTCACCCGCTCTGAACGGGCACATACACACCGGAGCTCACCCGCTCTGAACGGGCACGTACACACCAGAACTCACCCGCTCTGAACGGGCACATACACACCAGAACTCACCCGCTCTGAACGGGCACATACACACCGGAGCTCACCCGCTCTGACGGGCACGTACACACACCAGAACTCACCCGCTCTGAACGGGCACATACACACACCAGAACTCACCCGCTCTGAACGGGCACATACACACACCAGAACTCACCGCTCTGAACGGGCACATACACACCAGAACTCACCCGCTCTGAACGGGCACATACACACCGGAGCTCACCCGCTCTGAACGGGCACGTACACACCAGAACTCACCGCTCTGAACGGGCACATACACACACCAGAGCTCACCCGCTCTGAACATTTGTATCTAAAGATGAAATGAGAGAATGTGTTGGTCAAAACCAGCAGACCACGAGAACCAGCAGTTGTTCTTCAAACTAAAGTTGCGCCTGCTGAAGTCGTCCGGACGATGTTTCCAGACTGTTCACACGTTTCAGACACTTCCACGTAATTCCTGCTCCGTGTGAAGGAAACATCTCTCCGCACTTGTTCCCGGTTTGAATAAAGCGAGTTGAATTGTGCGTTGACCTCTTCGCTCGGCGGTTGTTTTTTCAGAGGAAACGAAGCAGGTGCTGAGGTTGAGTCTGACCGAGTTTTCCTTGCCAAAGTTTTACCTCCTGTTCGGCATCAGTAAAGTCAAGTCTGCCGCCGTCATCGCCTTCCGCTCCAGCTACAGGGACCGCTCCTTCTCCCCGGGCTCCTACGAGAGGGAGACGTTCGCCCTGTCGTCCCTGGAAACGGTCACCGAGGCTCTGCTGGAGATCATGGAGGTACCGCTCAGTTCCACAGTCCTGCACATCCGATCCGGCTCAGTTCTCGTGACTGTCGTTTGTTTTGATCCAGGCGTGTATGAGGGACATCCCGTCCTGCAAGTGGCTGGACCAGTGGACCGAGCTGGCCCAGAAGTAAGTGGACTCATCATTGGCCCAGACCAGAAACACCATGTGTGAGACACCATGTGTGAGAGACCGTGTGTGCGTGAGACCGTGTGAGGTGCGTGAGACCGTGTGTGCGTGAGACCGTGTGTGAGACACCATGTGTGAGACACCATGTGTGAGACCGTGTGTGCGAGACCGTGTGTGAGACACCGTGTGTGAGACACCATGTGTGAGACCGTTGTGCGCGAGACCGTGTGCGCGAGACCGTGTGCGTGAGAGACCGTGTGCGTGAGAGACCGTGTGCGTGAGAGACCGTGTGCCGTGAGAGACCGTGTGCGTGAGAGACCGTGTGCGTGAGAGACCGTGGTGCGTGAGAGACCGTGTGCGTGAGAGACCGTGTGCGTGAGAGACCGTGTGCGTGAGAGACCGTGTGCGTGAGAGACCGTGTGCGTGAGAGACCGTGTGCGTGAGAGACCGAGACCGTGCGTGAGAGACCGTGTGCGTGAGAGACCGTGTGCGTGAGAGACCGTGTGCGTGAAGACCGTGTGCGTGAGAGCCCGTGTGCGCAGAGACCGTGTGCGCGAGACCGTGTGCGCGAGACCGTGTGCGCGAGACCGTGTGCGCGAGACCGTGTGCGCGAGACCGTGTGCGCGAGACCGTGTGCGCGAGACTGTGTGCGCGAGACCGTGTTGCGCGAGACCGTGTGCGCGAGACCGTGTGCGCGAGACCGTGTGCGCGAGACCGTGTGCGTGAGACACCGTGTGCGTGAGAGACCGTGTGCGTGAGAGACCGTGTGTGCGTGAGAGACCGTGTGCGTGAGAGAGACCGTGTGCGTGAGAGACAGACCGTGTGTGAGAGACCGTGTGCGTGAGACCGTGTGCGCGAGAGACCGTGTGCGCGAGACCGTGTGCGCGAGACCGTGTTGACGCGAGACCGTGTGCGCGAGACACCGTGTGCGTGAGAGACCGTGTGTGAGAGACCGTGTGCGTGAGAACCGTGTGGCGCGAGAGACCGTGTGCGCGAGACCGTGTGCGCGAGACCGTGTGCGCGAGACCGTGTGCGCGAGACACCGTGTGTGAGACACCGTGTGTGAGACACCGTGTTGTGAGACCATGTGCGCTGACCTTGGCGTCCTGTGCTCAGGTTTGCGTTCCAGTACAACCCGTCTCTGCAGCCGCGCGCTCTGGTGGTGTTCGGCTGCATCAGTAAAAGAGTGACCCACGGGCAGATCCGGCAGATCATCCGGATCCTGAGCAAAGCCAGTCCTCTGCTCAGCATCGACCGGGTGAGCCACGCCTCGAACGCTTTCGATTAGGGCCGTGCATTCAGCAGAATGTGCAGGTGTAACGGTCCTTTTGTCTTCATCTTCTCAGGGTTTGGAGAGCTGTCTGAAAGGTCCAGACAATTACAACAGCCAAGTGTTGATAGAAGCCACTGTGATCGCTCTGACCAAACTGCAGCCTCTGCTCAGCAAGGTGAGGAACGTCAGAGGAGAACGTCAGAGGAGAGCGTCAGAGGAGAAACGTCAGAGGAGAACGTCAGAGGAGACGCGTCAGAGGAAGCGTCAGAGGAGAAGCGTCAGAGGAGAGCGTCAGGGCAGAACGTCAGAGGAGAGCGTCAGAGGAGAGCGTCAGAGGAGAACGTCAGAGGAGAACGTCAGGGCAGAGCGTCAGAGGAGAGCGTCAGGGCAGAGCGTCAGGGCAGAACGTCAGGGAACGTCAGGGCAGAACGTCAGGGCAGAACGTCAGGGGAGAGCGTCACAGGAGAGCGTCTGAGGAGAACGTCTGAGGAGAACGTCTGAGGAGAACGTCTGAGGAGAGCGTCAGGGCAGAACGTCAGAGGAGAGCGTCAGAGCAGAGTGTCAGTGTGATGTTCCACTCATGTTCCCCAGATCTCCTCTGTGGTGTAGAATGTAAACTCTTAAACGAGCTCTGAGACGTCCAGTGTGAGAGTAACGTGATGTTTCTGACCTTTTCTACTTCATTTTATGGTCCGTTCTCCTCTTTTGCGACCCTTGAACCTCGACAAAGACATTTACAGCCACATTTGGAACTTCGGCTCCCCGTAGTCACGTTTCGGCCCTGAGGGTCGTGCAAAGTTGCTATGATTGCCTGCGTCGGGGGGCTTCACTTGTGCCGGGCCGTTTCTGGGAGTGTAAAAGCGGCACGAGATCAGGCCGCTGCGTGCCAAGTATTGTGTATCCACGCCAACCTGGGAGTGAGAATCCGCCCTCAGCGTGTCGCCCTCTTGTGGCTGCCGTGGTTACTGTGTGTATTAATGCCGTGTCCTCTGGCGCAGGAGTCTCCGATGCACAAGGCCCTGTTCTGGGTGGCGGTGGCCGTGCTGCAGTTGGATGAAGTGAACCTGTATTCTGCCGGGACGGCGCTGCTCGAGCAGAACCTCCACACGCTCGACTCCATGAGGGTCTTCAACGACAAGGTACGCACTTTCACGCCCGCCGAACACGTTGGCCGTTTGAACGTAGCAAATTCCAATTCTGTTCTTGTCATTCAAGTCGAGCCGAGAGATATTAACTTTGCCGTGGCAAAAGGTCGCGTGATTCTGCTCGTTTGTGATGGATTTGAGTCCAATCACACTCGTGCTCAACCAAAAACACGTTTTCTCACGTTTTGGGGGGATTTCCAAAGGACGAGCCCCAGAAACGTTCAACATCTGTGCGGTTTGTTCCAGAGTCCAGAGGAGGTCTTCATGGAGATCCGGCGCCCCCTGGAGTGGCACTGCAAGCAGATGGACCACTTTGTCGGCCTCAACTTCAGCGCGAACTTCAACTTTGCCCTCGTGGGACATTTGCTCAAAGGTCGGTCTTAAATCTGGTGTTGTCGAGTCCGATGGCACACGGGTTTGTTTTGAACGGTTGGCATGGTTATCGCGGCACATCCACGGGGCAAAGGCCAGAAATGTGACGAAGCTGGACTTTACAACCGCAAGTGTGTGCGAGTGTGTGTGTGCGAGTGTGTGTTTGTGAGTGTGTGCGACTGTGTGTGAGTGTGTGTGTGAGTGTGTGTGTGAGTGTGTGCGACTGTGTGTGAGTGTGTGTGTGTGTGTGAGTGTGTGTGTGTGTGTGTGTGTGTGTGTGTGTGAGAGAGAGTGTGTGTTTGTGAGTGTGTATGTATGTATGTGTGTGTTTTGTGTGTGTGTGTGTGTGAGAGAGTGTGTTTGTGAGTGTGTGTGTGTGTATGTGTGTGAGAGAGAGAGTTTGTGTCTGTGTGTGTGCGACTGTGTGGGTGGATGTGTGTGAAGTGCTTCGTGCGTTCCGTAGGCTAGGCTTCAGACTCTCGTGCGTTCCGTAGGCTTCAGACTCTGTTCTCGTGCGTCCGTAGGCTCAGACTGTTCTGTGCGTGTAGGCTTCAGACTCTGTTCTTGTGCGTTCCGTAGGCTTTCAGACTCTGTGCTTGAGCGTTCCGTAGGCTTCAGACTCTGTTCTTGTGCGTTCCGTAGGCTTCAGACTCTGTTCTTGTGCGTTCCGTAGGCTTCAGACTCTGTTCTTGTGCGTTCCGTAGGCTTCAGACTCTGTTCTCTGTGCTTGGCGTTCCGTAGGCTTCAGACTCTGTTCTCGTTGCGTTCCGTAGGCTTCAGACTCTGTTCTGTTCGTTCCGTAGGCTTCAGACTCTGTGCTTGTGTGTTCCGTAGGCTACAGACTCTGTTCTCGTGCGTTCCGTAGGCTTCAGACTCTGTGCTTGTGTGTTTCCGTAGGCTTCAGACTCTGTTCTCGTGCGTTCCGTAGGCTTCAGACTCTGTTCTCGTGCGTTCCGTAGGCTTCAGACTCTGTTCTCGTGCGTTCCGTAGGCTTCAGACTCTGTTCTCGTGCGTTCCGTAGGCTTCAGACTCTGTTCTTCGTGCGTTCCGTAGGCTTCAGACTCTGTTCTCGTGCGTTCCGTAGGCTTCAGACTCTGTGCTTGTGTGTTCCGTAGGCTTCAGACTCTGTGCTCGTGCGTTCCGTAGGCTTCAGACTCTGTCTTGTGCGTTCCGTAGGCTTCAGACTCTGTTCTCGTGCGTTCCGTAGGCTACAGACTTCTGTTCTTGTGCGTGTTCCGAGGCTTCACTCTGTTCTCGTGTGCGTTCCGTAGGCTTCAGACTCTGTTCTGTCGCTTCGTAGGCTTCAGACTCTGTTCTCGTGCGTCCGTAGGCTTCAGACTCTGTTCTCGTGCGTTCCGTAGGCTTCAGACTCTGTTCTCGTGCGTTCCGTAGGCTTCAGACTCTTTTCTCGTGCGTTCCGTAGGCTTCAGACTCTGTTCTCGTGCGTTCCGTAGGCTTCAGACTCTGTGCTTGTGCGTTCCGTAGGCTTCAGACTCTGTTCTTGTGCGTTCCGTAGGCTTCAGACTCTGTTCTCCGTGCGTTCCGTAGGCTACAGACTCTGTGCTTGTGCGTTCCGTAGGCCTTCAGACTCTGTGCTTGTGCGTTCCGTAGACTTCCAGACTCTGTGCTTGTGTGTTCCGTAGGCTTCAGACTCTGTTCTTGTGTGTTCCGTAGGCTACAGACACCCGTCTCCTACCACAGTGGCGCGGACAGTGAGGATCCTCCACACTCTGCTGTCGCTCATCAGTAAAAACCTCAAATGTGACAAGTTTGAGGTGAACACTCAGAGCGTGGCGTATCTGGCAGGTACGCTTCTCTTCATCAACGCTTCACTTCATCAATGCTTCACTTCATCAACGCTTCACTTCATCAACGCTGTCAAGGGGCGGGGCTTATCACTTGTGCACTTTTGAACAGGAAGTCACTGGACCTGGTTCTGTTCAGGTGAATGTTTTACACTGACCAAAATGTGAGTGTGACTAACTCTCTCTCCCCTCCCTCTCCCCCTCTCCCCCCTTCTCTCCCCCCTCCCCCTCCTCTCTCCCCTCTCCCCCTCCCCCTCTCCCCCCCTCCCCCCTCTCCCCCCCTCCCCTCTCCCCTCCCCCTCAGCCCTGCTCACCGTGTCGGAGGAGGTGCGCAGTCGCTGCAGCCTCAAACACAGGAAGTCTCTGCTTATGTCAGACCTGTCCTTGGACCCCGTTCCCATGGAGACGTACTCCAGCCACGCCCCCGACCCCAGCTGCAGGTCGGCCATCTTTAACTTTAATGAGACTATAATAGACCTGAGTTCAGAACGGACTCCATTCTGTGGGATTTGTGCTCGTCTAAACTGATCTCTCGGTAAATGCCTCTCTTTCCAGGACGCTTCGAGAGACTCAGCCGTGGCCGTCGCCGCAGGTGTCGGAGCGTTACCTCTCGGCCCATTACCCCATCGTGGGACAGATCAGCCCCAGGACGAGAAAGAGCATGAGCCTGGACATGGGCCAACCGTCACAGGCCAACACCAAGAAGCTCCTGGGTAAAGCTCCACCGCTGCTCGTGTGTTCATGAACATGTTTGTGGTGGTCTCTACTTCCAGAAAAAGACGGGACGTTTAGATCTTTGAGTTCTTTGCAGAGCTCGTTCTGTTCTGACTACTGGCCTTTGTAGTGGACTTAAAATGTAACTTGTACTTCTTTTGTCCAACTGTTTTCAGGGACCAGAAAGAGCTTTGACCACCTCATTTCAGACTCCAAAGCACCAAAGAGGCCGGAGATGGAAGCCGGGATGACCACTCCGCCCAAAATGAGGCGAGTGGCAGAGAACGACTACGAGATCGGTAAGAAACGGTTGGCTAGCATAACAAACGGTTGGCTAGCATAATAAAAAACGGTTGGCTAGCATAATAACAGTTCGCAAGCATAGTAAAAAACGGTGGGCTAGTATAACAAACGGTGGGCTAGCATAGCAAATGGTTGGCTAGCATGGCAAACGTTTGGCTAGCATAGCAAACGTTTGGCTAGCATAGCAAACGTTTGGCTAGCATAGCAAACGTTTGGCTAGCATAATAAAAAACGGTTGGCTAGCGTAATAAAAAACGGTTGGCTAGCGTAATAAAAAACGGTTGGCTAGCGTAGTAAAAAACTGTTGGCTAGCATTGTAAAAAACGGTGGGCTAGCATAGCAAACGGTTCGCTAGCATAACAAACGGTTGACTTGCAGAGCAAACGGTTGGCTAGCATATAAAAAAAAAAGGTTGGCCAGCATAATAACAAACGGTTGACTATAGCATAACAAACGATTGGCTAGCTCAACGCAGCTTCAGTGTTGTCTTGATCTTTTTCCGTAGCAGGATGTGACACTTCAAAATGTGCCGTGAAGCTTTGACTAGACACAGATTTTAGTGTGAATTGTGCGACTTGTTTTGTTACAGAAACGCAAAGACTCGCAAACTCACATCTACGCAAAGTTTCGGTTTCGGAGTCGAACGTTCTCTTGGACGAAGAGGTGCTCACGGACCCCAAGATCCAGGCTCTGCTGCTCACTGTGCTGGTGAGGCCTCCGGAGGGCAGAACCGATGTGATGTGTTAATGTAATGTGTGACTGTGAGGAAATGTTAAGTGTGCGATGCGCTAACGATCTCATGAAGCTCAAATAAGTGGTGTGTGTTTGTGTTTTCAGGCGACACAAGTGAAATACACCACTGATGATTTCGATCAGCGGATCTTGTACGAGTATTTAGCCGAAGCTAGCGTCGTCTTCCCAAAGGTTTTCCCTGTGGTGTAAGTAGCCAAATGTCATCTTATTTATTCATTTCAGGGACTTGTACGTGTTGTGTCACGTTTCTGGTTATTTTTCATCTGCAGTCTTGGATTTAACTAGTTTAACCATAGTTTTCTCATCTAAAGCGTTCCTACATTGACATAAGTCCTCTCCCTCTGAGCCTCACAAATTCCAACATGTATGACAACAGAGATCTGGAGGTCTGCTGTGCAAAGGTCCTCAAGAGCATGTTCTCAAAGGCCAATAACAATACAATAATGTGTTCCTTTAATACAAGCAGTTTCATGGGAAGCAAAGCTTTTTCACAGCTTCTGCTTTTTTGGAAAGTTTTCTGATCAATAATATGGCCTATTCAATGTCGTAAGCGTGTAACATTTCAGCCATATCAGGCACATTCAAGTTGTTTTATTCCTTGTTTCAGCCACAATCTGCTGGACTCAAAGATCAACACTGTGCTGTCCATGTGCCAGGACACAAACCTCCTGAACCCGGTCCACAGGCATCGTCCAGAGTGTGGTTTACCACGAAGAGTCGCCGCCGCAGTACCAGCCTTCATACCTGCAGAGTAAAGCACCAAAACACTCACATGTCACTGTGTGAAGCACCAGGCAGTTTAGACCGAGGGGCACCAGCCTAACCAGGCAGTTTAGACCGAGGGGCACCAGCCTAACCCGGCAGTTTAGACCGAGGGGCACCAGCCTAACCAGGCAGTTTAGACCGAGGCTCCGAGGGGCAACCACTAACACCAGCCGCAGTATTACGCGGGGCACCCAGCCTAACCAAGGCAGTTTAGACACGCGAGGGCCACCAGCCTAACCAGGCAGTTTAGACCGAGGGGCACCAGCCTAACCAGGGCAGTTTAGACCGAGGCACCAGCCTAACCAGGCAGTTTAGACCGAGGGGCACCACCCTAACCAGGCAGTTTAGACCGAGGGCACCAGCCTAACCAGGCAGTTTAGACCGAGGGGCACCAGCCAACCAGGCAGTTTAGAGCCCGAGGGCACAGCTAACGCAACCACAGCTTTAACGACCACGGGGGCACCCACGCCATAACCAGGCAGCTTCCAGACACCCGCAGACCGCGGCGACCGAGCACGCAGCCATAACCAGGCAGTTTAGACCGAGGGCACCACGCTACACAGGCAGTTTAGAGCCCGTAGGGGCACCAGCTAACCAGGCAGTTTAGACGAGGGGCACCAGCCTAACGCCGAGTTAACGAGGGGCACCAGCTAACAGCAGTTTAGATCGAGGGCACCAGCCTAACCCGGCAGTTTAGACCGATTCTAAAGTATCTCTGTGTGTGTTGTGTGTGTGTGTGTGTGTGTGTTGCTCCCTCTGCTGGCCCGAGCGCCTCATTACATCTTGTGTCAGTCGTTTGTTTATGACATGTGGTTTCTCTTGATTCACAGGCTTTGGGTTCAATGGGCTTTGGAGGTTCGCTGGGCCTTTCTCTAAGGTAAAGTCACTGTTTCAGCTGACGCGCATTTTCTACAGATCACCAGGATTTAAGGGGGCCGGAAACTAGGACTCAGCCAGGTCTAAACGAGGGCTCAACCAGGTCTAACCGTAGGACTCAACCAGGTCTACCGGGACTCAACCAGGTCTACTTAGGACTCAACCAGGTCTACCTTAGGACTCAGCCAGGTCTACCTTAGGACTCAACCAGGTCTAAACGAGGACTCAACCAGGTCTACCTTAGGACTCAACCAGGTCACCTTAGGACTCAAGCGTACTAGGACTCTAGCCAGGTCTATAGAGATCAGCCAGGTCTAAACGAGGACTCAGCCAGGTCTAAACGAGGACTCAGCCAGGTCTAAACGAGGACTCAGCCAGGTCTAAACGAGGACATCAGCCAGGTCTAAACGAGGACTCAGCCAGGTCTAAACGAGGACTCAGCCAGGTCTAAACGAGGACTCAGCCAGGTCTAAACGTACGAGGACTCACGGCAGTCTAAACGAGGACTCAGCCAGGTCTAAACGAGGACTCAGGCCAGGTCTAAAACGAGGACTCAGCCAGGTCTAAACGAGGACTCAACCAGGTCTTGCGTCATTTGAAATGACCGACTCGCCAAAACACTTGTAGAACCACATATTTGTTGGTTATTTCTCATTTTGAACCGTTACTTTACTACTGTACTACTCACATCTTTAAAAAATCTTCAAATTCAATTATTTTCTTGATTAATGCCTGGAAAAATGCTGAATGTCGTTCCCAATTTGATTTCTTGTCAAAGTTTTTGATCTGACATTGGAGTGTTTGGTGAATGACCGTGTTTCCGCTCGCCGCCTGCAGCAAACCCAGATCCCGGACTACGCCGAGCTCATCGTCAAGTTCCTGGAGGCTTTGATTGACAGTTACCTTCCCGGCGGCGGAGGAGGAGCGAGGGGAGGAGCAACTGAGGACCCCACCTCCCCCTACCGCCCACCAGCCAATCACAGCTCAGCATCACTGCCAACCTCAACCTGTCCAACTCCATGACCTCCTCTCGCCACGTCGCAGCACTCGCCAGGTAAAACCGACTGACCTCTTGTCACATGACCGGCGGCGTTCAAAACGTACCTGGAGTTAAATCACCGTCGAAGGGCCTCTCGCTGTTTTTAAAGTCCATGAATCCTTCCCAGACTGGTTCTGAGCATTACATCATTACAAGTGCTCGTTTATTATTCTGTTCTTACACTTTATTATTCTAGTAATATTTGAAGTTCTAAAACGTGTATTACAAACGTTCTCCGGAGCTCGTTTAAAGGCACTGAACGTTTCCCTCCCGTTTCAGGAGTGGACAAAGAGAACGTCCAGTTGTCGCCCAGCTCTGCTCTGTCCAGCGGGGGGCGCACTCGTCACGGGTCGGCCAGCCAGGTCCAGAAGCAGCGCAGCGCCGGCAGCTTCAAGAGACCCAGCATCAAGAAGATCGTCTGACCTTTGGTTTGAGCGTCCTCGGAGCCTGACGCCTGACCCCTGACCCCTGACCCCTGCTCTCCGCCGCCTCAGGCACCATGCTGCACTCCTCTCTCCTCCTCCTCCGATTTCTACACTCATTCAAAAGAACTTTACGTTCCGTTTTCTTTTTGTTTCACGGAGGAATATTAATAATAAGGGCAAACTTGAATCTGTGATGCTTGACGACCGGACAAACGGGCTGGACACTCGACGTGACCCACGACAACCCGGACGGACGGTGGCTGTCCGGGACGACTGACGGCCTTAAACGCACCGCCGCGCCCAGCCCTGTACATATGTGAAATAGACAAATGATGTATAACTTAGTCCCTCGTGCTAATTTAGGTGTTGCCGTTTTTTCCATGGTGTGCCTTTTGTCAGGGTTTTTCAATGTGTAAAATTTGTACAGCAAAAGAAAGCGGCCCGGTACGAGTGGTCCGGCCCGCGCTCAAGCCCGCGAGCTCCGCCCCGTCGCCTGAAAGTATTTATCCTGTACCACTGACCGGAGCGACACGCCCTCGGAAACGTGAAGATGGCGAAACGCTCGTGGAAGTTCTCCTCCTCCTGGTTTTTTCATCGGTTTTGGTTTGATTTCCTGCCTTTTTTTGCTCACATTTTCCAGGGGGCAATAATCCCCCACCGACACTTTATTTCAGACCTAAAATGGCCGCCGCGAGTCCACGGCGCGTTAAAACTGACGAGTTTTATTTGTCTAAAAGTCAACTCAAATGGACGCGTTCATATTTCAGCCAGAATCATGCACTGACACTAAACTTAATGCATTTTTAGATTTGAACGCGTCACTACTGCCACCTTGTGCTTTTAATGCAAACTATTTAGAGTTTTCAAATTTGACGTATTTATAAAGGGTCATTTGCAATAGTGCGCCTTAAATAAACTAAAATATTGCAGAATATTTGCATTCATTTGGGAACATTACAATAAACGTGTTTGGAGTAAAGCGAGTCCTTTTACGGCTTTGCAGTTTTACAATAAAAAGATTAAACTCGAACCGTAAATCCATTTTAGATGTAAAAGAACGGCAAATAAAGTCGAATTCAAACCAACGTTTTTCCATTTAGCACTTTTTAAATGATGTTTTTAGTGATCGTTTTTTACCTGAACCATTTCTATTTGAATTGACCTCATTATTATTCTTTATTTATCACTGTCCAGTTTTTGAAACCTTCAAACGTGTTTGAATATTCAAAGGGCTAAAGAAGCATCGGCGCTCCTGAACACAGCTGCTCGTCTTCATCTTGTATTCACTCGTCCAACGCGGAGTATTGCAGTTCTTCGGGTGCGATGGACTGAAATGGCACTTAAGTGAAGGTGCAGACACAAAGCATTCACTTTTCCTTCTCATTTGAGCTTTTCAGATGTTTCAAACTCGACCTTCACGCAGCCTGAGAAAGGACTTGTATCGCGCTGATATCAAACTTCCTCGCTCTTATCGTGTTCTGGCCGTTATCTGGAAGTGAGCGTGACCCGCAAAAACACTATTATTATATCTGTGTTTTCAAAGCTGCACCGTGTAACTTCGGCCACCTTCTTCGTCTCCGTGGCGATTTCATGACTTCGTTTGACAGTCGTTGTCGTTTCGAAATGCCTTGAAAAACAGAGGCGTTAAAAAAGCGGTCGCGTCTCCGCGGAGTGCGTCGGGGAAAGTTGCGTAATCCCGATGGGCGAGGTTTTCGACCACATTTAAACCAAACGCATCACGACGACGTTTTGAAGCGTGTCGGAGCCAAAATGGCGGCTCTGGCGGCCTCTAGTGCGCAGCTTCTGTCCGAGCGAAAGAACCGTTTGCGAACAATATACAAGTCCAAAAGATCCAATCGGCTCGAAGGGAACGCCGCGTCGCAGCCAATGAACGGCTTTAAACGAGTCCAACAGTATTTTTACACTAAACGAACACCAGTCCTTCAGTTCTTGCTTCTGATTGGATGGAACCCGAACCAGGAAGTAGATTGTGGTGGAGCTTTCCCTTTCCTTTAAATATTTACGCGCTTATATTTATTGCAATCATGTAATGGAAAGTATTACCGGCTTAGAAACTCGATCTGATAAACCTCAGCCAACAACGACGGACATTTAACACAATAACACAACATTTACATTTGTCTAACTTTGTATTCTTTTATAATAATCATTTTGCAGATTGAAGGATGTTGTTTTTGTTCTTGTTTTAAATGCCAAATACAAGTTTACTTTCATGGTACGATTCTCACCTTGTGTAATGTTTGTCGCTCACGTTTACCCCAGAGTACACAGTTTTGTGCCAAACGAGGGCCAAAACCGTGCGATTGTTTCCTGAGCCTGTGGAGGGCCACATGTTTTGGGAAGTGCACCGTTTCGAGATGTTGACGATTGGAAAATGAAGGAAACGTTTGCCTTGTTTTAAAGTCGATTTTACCGCAGACACTTTATCCTCTTACGACATTAAAAAACCCACACAAAATGTTTTTATCGACTTTTTTTTTGTTTTTGTTTTTTTTTTCGAAACGCGGTTGACTTGCACTAAAGAAAAAGTCCTGGGAAGAAAAACCTCAAATGTGGCATGTTTTATTATTTGATGTTATGCAAATTGGCGCGTCTGTCGAGTGCGTTTCGTTTTAATGCCATTGTAAATAGTTTGTGTACAAATGGAGGTGGTATATTTACTACGCTGTACATAAATGTGATATTGTATCATTTGTTTTTTGTAAAGCAGTTAGTTTCTGTATTATAATATACAAATTGAACTATTCCAGTGTTAGTAATAAAATGTTTTGCTCTCCACAGCCTGGTGTCGTGTTCATGTGCACTGTAAAACGCACTGTAAACACACTGTAAACCACACTATAAACACTGTAAACACACTGTAAACCACACTATAAACACTGTAAAACACACTGTAAACCACACTATAAACACTGTAAAACACACTGTAAACATACTGTAAAGCACACTATAAACACTGTAAAACACTGTAAACACACTGTAAAACGCACTGGAAACCACGCTGTAAACACACTGTAAAGCACACTATAAACACTGTAAAACACACTGTAAAACACACTGTAAAACGCACTGTAAACATACTGTAAAGCACACCATAAACACTGTAAAACGCACTGTAAAACGCACTGTAAACATACTGTAAAACGCACTGTAAAACGCACTGTAAACATACTGTAAAGCACACTATAACCACTGTAAAACGCACTGTAAACATACTGTAAAGCACACCATAAACACTGTAAAACGCACTGTAAACACACTGTAAAGCACACCCATAAACCACTGTTAAAACGCACTGTAAACACACTGTAAAAGCACACCATAAACACTGTAAAACGCACTGTAAACACACTGTAAAGCACACCATAAACACTGTAAAACGCACTGTAAACATACTGTACACATACTGTAAAGCACACTATAACCACTGTAAAACACACTGTAAACATACTGTAAAGCACACTATAACCACTGTAAAACACACTGTAAACATACTGTAAAGCACACTATAACCACTGTAAAACACACTGTAAACATACTGTAAAGCACACCATAAACACTGTAAAACGCACTGTAAACATACTGTAAAGCACACTATAACCACTGTAAAACGCACTGTAAACATACTGTAAAGTACACTATAAACACTGTAAAACGCACTGTAAACATACTGTAAAGCACACCATAAACACTGTAAAACGCACTGTAAACATACTGTAAAGCACACTATAAACACTGTAAAACGTACTGTAAACGCACTGTAAAGCACACTATAAACACTGTAAAACACACTCAACACTAAACACTGTAAAACGCACTGTAAACATACTGTAAAACACTGTAAAACGCACTGTAAACGCACTGTAAAACACACTGTAAACACTGTAAACATACTGTAAAACACTGTAAAACTCACTGTAAAATGCATTGCAAAACGCACGGTAAACGCACTGCAAAGCACATAAAACACAAACGCACTATAAAACTCTAAATGCGCTGTAAACGTACTGTGAAACACTGTAAAACCCACTGTAAAATGCACTGCTACACGCACTGTAAAATGTTCTGTAAAACCCACTAAACGCACTGTAAAAACACACTGTAAAAGACGGTGTAAACGTGGAACTGGACCTGGCAGCGTCTCTTGCGCGTCGCCATGGAGATATTGAAGGCACAACTCATCTTTTTGCTCCGTTTGCTTTTTCGGCGTGTTGGCTTTCGTGTGGAAACAACAAAATGCTCCAATCTGATCCAAACAAACGTATTTCATTGAATCCACATTTCTCTGGGACATGCTCCTCCCACAGAGGCATAAAGATCGGGCCCTAAAGCGGCCCCTACACACACCAGACTGTACAAGAGTCTGACAGAACCACACGAGGACCTTTTGGAGGGTTTAATCAAGTTTTAAGTCTAAAAAAAAATTAGGCCAATTTTTAGAGCCAATTTCAGTCAGATTGAGTTTACGGAAAACCAAAAGAACTCCAAAAAACCAAAAGAACTCCAAAAAACCCCTCCTTTCTGTGTCTAATCCGTCAACAAAATAAACCGTGACATTTGAACCCGTCTGTCCATTTTTCAGATCCAAACGTCCCAAATATGTGACATTGTGGCTGTTTTTACACATCTTTTCAAATTGATGTATTTAAATGTGAAAAATGTAGTGCCTGGACTTAAAGGGGCGGTTCATGTTATTACGTTTTGCCCCGGTTTTGCCCCGGTTTAGAGATGGATTTTCGGGTGAAAATTAGATTGATTTAGCACTAATTACGCAGCGTTTTATTCTCAGTCGAGCAGGAAGTGCGCCGTTAGCATGCTAGCTGTTGCTCGCTTTAACGTGAACGGCGCCTTTAATGCCACGCTGCGGAACATTCCGGGCTCAAATATGCACCTTAAAGTTGTTGTTCTGCGTTGCAAAACTGAATAATGAGCTTTCAGGTAAAAGTGCTGTTTCCTCGTGGACAACGCGAGTGTTTCTTCACATTCTGTCTCAGTTCCAGTGTTCAGAAGCTCTTCTCGTCTTCTCTTCTTCATCGTTACCAGAACGTTGAAGAGCTCGTCTTTATCTGGAGCGGCTAAAGTCCTGAAGACGAGCTCGAGCTTCTGTCCCTCTCGTGGCAACGCTGGAGAAGATGTGACCTTTAATGTCTGATACAGAGTTATATCATTGGAAAGTTACATGAAAGATTAGAGGACCTGGACCTGGACCTGGACCTGGACCTGGACCTGGACCTGGACCTGGACCTGGACCTGGACCTGGACCTGGACCTGGACCTGGACCTGTCCCAGAGACCGACTGGACTGAAGTGAGAGTTACACTTTAATTAATATTATTATTCTTAATTATTTCTGGATATTAGATGAAGCGGGGAGAGAAAGTCTTGTTCATTATGTCGTTGTTCTGTTCCCAGTGCGTTTTATCGCCGTAGCGACAGTAAAAAAGACCAGATGCCGACAGAGGGAGCAGTTCAGATCATGCTTCTACAACGACCTTATTCAGGAACTCAGGCTCCCAACATTCTCCCCTCCCCCTCCCTCCCCCCCCTTCCCCCCTCCCTTCACCTCCCCCTCCTCCCTCCCCCTCTCCCCTCTCCCCCTCCCCCCCTCTCCCCTCCTCCCTCCTCCTCCTCTCCCCTCTCCTCCCTCCCCCCTCCCCTACTCCCCCCCCCTCCCTCTCCTCCCCTCTCCCCTCTCCCTCCGCCCCTCCCCCCTTTGTCTCAGTGAATGAAATATGAAACGTTTCAATCCCTCCACAAACATTCCTGCTGTGGCTGCGTGTGGAAATCCTCGGAGTTCGCGCTTGTCTCAAACTTTGCCCGTGGTTCTGGTTTATCTCGTGGTTCTGGTTTATCTCGTCCTCGTCCTTGGTCCAATCTGTGAAGACGGGTTAAACCGCTCGTCTTAATCGTCCGACCAGACTTCTGTATCTGACACTATCTGAAGTTCTGCCATTTACTTTTAGGTCTCGGAGTAGAATGGGACTTTTCTGCCCGTGCTGCTGCTTTGCCTGGCATGTTCCGCAGTGTGGCATTATCCGGTTCTATGGACGCGAAAAGTGAGAGAGACAGACGTGTTTAATAATGTGTCCACACTAACAAGTGGGCGGCGGCTTTAGATTCAGGATTCAGCTCAAATATTTGAGTGTGACATTAACGATTGAGAAAAAGCAATGATATTAAACAATTAAAATAAAAACCAAACAATTATTATAATAATAATAATAATTATTATTATTATTATGTTTTGCTTTGTTGTCTTTGTTGTTCTTTGTTCGAGAAAACAAACATACATAAAAAAAGAGAAAAGACAATGATAATAAATAAAATACAATAAAACGTTTTATTATGTTTTTCTGTTTTTGCCCTGTTGTTTTTTTGTTCTCATAAAAAAGGCAATGAAATATGAACTGCTAAAATAAAATATAAAACTTTAAAAAAATGTGAAAAGTCGAGCCGCTTCAGTGCGAAAGAGCCCGGCCTCTGAAGCTGACCCAGTATTGTTCATATCACGTCCTTTTGTGGCCGCAGATATGAAGCGCATCATTTTGTTCATAATAACGAGATGATATCTTCAGGCTGTATCAGAATCCACCGACAGATTGCATTGTGGGAGCAGATACGAGCCTGACTTACAACTATTTAAGCCGGACACTGAGTGACTTCAGTGAGTGACGAACACACTGCAGCCACTGGTGAGTGACTTTCTGTTTTACAAAGAGGCGATCACCACGGAAACCAGGACGCGAACTGAAGCTCCACAAACGTGTCGTTTAAGAGTCAAACAAAGACCTTTTTAAAATAACAGTTCAGTTGTAAAAACATGAACATTTACGCTTTGTTTTTCTTATCATTTTCTACAGATTTGATCAGTGAAAAGAATGAATTATGAGCAGAATTTAATATTTTGGTTGCAGTAAATACGTTTGTCTTTTGAAAACACTGAGGAACAAAAGAGTAAAACACAAGTCTCCGTTTAATGTCACTTTTCTGTTGCAAAGGTCAGTTTTATCCATTAGAACCTTATTTTGAGTTGAATTCATTTAAAGTATCCGATGTCTGATAAAGCGTGTTCTTTCACCAGCAGAAAAGTGAGGATGGTACTTCCCAATTGTGGTCAAGTAGAAGTACTAATAATAATCAACATCCTATTTACAATCTGACGTTAATCTAATTGGAATTATAATAATGCAAAAAAATCACATGTTTAATGGTTTTATTCTCACAAAAACTCAAAGAAGAACTAAAACCTCTACTTTTGTGGTGTCTGAGTGTTGCTATGTGTTTCCATGGAGACAGGCGCTCATCTTTTCCCTCTCCACAGATCCCTGTAAAACACCTGTAAACATGATCAAATGGGTAATTGCTTTAAATTATAATTAAACGAATGATTGCAGTTTGAGAGTCATTTATTGTCCTTGTTGTGTTCGTGCAGCTCTTCCTCTTGAGTCCCGCGCTGCTCGTCGGTGAGTTCATTTATTTCATCTTTATTACTCATTATTTAGTTCTTATTTTATTCCAACACGTTTATGCTCGTGTAAGAGGCGCAGACACAGACATGTTTTGTGTGTGGAAAGTTGCAGTTGTTGCTTTTGTCTGCTCTGAATGATTGTGATTTCGTGCCTTCACAGGAAGTCAACGGAGCGACGAGTTTGTAGCGATCGGCACGACGACACAGGCTCCTCCCACAAACTCGTTATGGTTGCGCTTCCCCGGTAAGAAAACAGCCCTTTTTTGACTCCTCGTGACATTACACGGTCACGCCCACTTTCCCCTCTGAACTGAAGAAGCTACTGAAGTAAAAGTAAAGTAAAGTTTAACAAGTACACATTTTAATCATACTTCCTGAGCGGAGTTTGCATGTTCTCCCTGTCTCTGTTTAGGTGCTCTGCTTTCCCCGCCCACTAAATACATGTACAAT
Source organism: Chaenogobius annularis (assembly GCA_015082035.1). Taxonomy (NCBI): domain Eukaryota; kingdom Metazoa; phylum Chordata; class Actinopteri; order Gobiiformes; family Gobiidae; genus Chaenogobius; species Chaenogobius annularis. Next base: position 173,955 of record BJKM01000873.1, read on the forward strand.
AGGCTCCTCCCCTCTGGGCTCAGGACTGAATCTGGGACTTTCCTGGTTAAAAAAGATGAATTAATTAATAAATAAAATTCAATCAATTTCAGTTCAACAGAAACGTCTAGAATTCTATCTCTGTTTTTCTGTTTGCTCAAAGCTGGAACTTGAACCCAAAACCTGGTGGTCATCATGAGGGCTCAGAAGGAAAAGTACTTTTCAGTCCAGATAAAACATGTGGTGGAGTCAAAAGTAAAAAGTACTTCAGTCAAATCTAGAATCATTTCCCCTGTTTACTACTGTAGCCACCTCTGCCCTGGGGCAGACTGACAGAAGAGGCTGCCACTGCACCACTGACCTCCCTGACATCCTTGACCTCCCTGACCTCTCTGACCTCCCTGACCTCTCTGACCTCTCTGACCTCCCTGACCTCCTTGACCTCTCTGACCTCCCTGACGGACTCCTTGACCTCCCTGACCCTCCCTGACCTTCCCCTTGACCTCCCTGACTCCTGACCTCCCTGACCTCCTGACCTCCTACCTCCTCTGACCCCCCTGACGCTCTCCTGACCTCCCTGAACCTCTGACCTGACCCTCTCTGACGCACTCCTAATCACACCACACGCATTCACATGGGCAATGAGCAGATCCTAGTGCCCCTAAAGTCCCACTCAGAGTGCCCCCTAACTCGGGGGATTCTTTAAGTAAATAAAACTGTCTTGTTTTAATGTTACAAACGTTCATAATCTTCCCCTAAAAACATTATTATGAAAGATATAAATGTACAACATATTGACCTCTTTTCAAAACTGCATCGTCTGTCCCACATGTACAAAGTTTATTTTTACTACAAACGTATTTATGTTCATGTGGTCATATTTGTTTTCCTTTTCGTCTGCAAAAACAAGGCATTCATAAAGAGATAAGATCCTTTGTGACCCTGTTGACCCTGTTAACCCTGTGTGACCCTGTGTGACCCCTGTGTGACCCTGTGTGACCTGTGTGACACCCTTTGTGACCCTCTGTGACCCTGTTTAACCCTGTGTGACCCTGCGTGACCCTGCGTGACCTTGCGTGACCTGGCGTGACCCTCTGTGACCCTGTGTGAACCTCTGTGACCACTGTGTGCACCTTGTGACCCTGTTTAACCCGTGTGACCTCTGTGACCGCTGTGACCTTTTTGGACCCTCTGTGACCCTGCTGTGACCCTGTGTGACCCTGTGTGACCTGTGTGACCTGTGTGACCCTCTGTGACCCTATGTGACCCTGTGGACCGCCTGTGACCCTGTGTGACCCTGTGTGACCCTGTGTGACCCTGTGTGACCCCGTGTGACCCTGTGTGACCCCTCTGTGACCCTCTGTGCCCTCTGTGACCCTGTTAAACCCTGTGTGACCCTCTCTGACCGCCTGTGACCTTTTGTGACCCTCTGTGACCCTCTCTGACCCTGTGACCCTGTATGACCCTCTGTGACCCTGTGTGATTCTTTATGATGCTTGTGACCCTCTGTGACCGCCTGTGACCCAGTGGTGACCCTCTGTGACCCTGTGTGACCCTGGTGTGACCCTCTGTGACCCTGTTTGACCCTTTGTGATCGCCTGTGACCCTCTGTGACCCTGTGTGACCCTGTGACCCCTGTTTGACCCTTTGTGATCGCCTGTGACCCTCTGTGACCCTCTGTGACCCTGTGTGACCCTGTGTGACCTCTGTGACCCTTTGTGACCCTTTGGTGCCCTCTGTGACCCTGTGTGACCCTGTGTGACCCTTGTGACCCTGTGTGACCCTCTCTGACCCTCTGTGACCCTTGTGACCCTGTGTTACCCTCTGTGACCCTCTGTGAACCCTGTGTGACCCTGTGACCCTCTGTGACCTGTTTGACCCTTTGTGATCGCCTGTGACCCGTGTGACCCCGTGTGACCTCGTGACCCTCTGTGACCTTGTGTGACCCTCTGTGACCCTCTGTGGACCCTCTGTGTGACCCGCTGAGCTGACCCTCTGTGACCCTCTGTGTGACCCGCTGTGTGACCCTCTCTGTGACCCTTCTGTGACCCTCTGTGACCCTGTGTGACCCTCTGTGTGACCCTCTGTGACCCTGTGCTGACGCCTGTGACCCTCTGATGTTGCCTCTCTGTGACCCCTGTGATCCCTCCTGTGACCCTCTGTGTGACCCTCTGTGACCCTCTGTGACCCTGTGTGACCCTCTGTGACCCTCTGTGACCCTGTGTGACCCTCTGTGACCCTCTGTGACCCTCTGTGTGACCCTCTGTGACCCTCTGTGTGCAGACTGCTGGACCGACTGGTTTGACCGGGACGACCCCACTGGCACAGGAGACTGGGAGACTCTCTATGACCTGAGGAAGAAGTATCCAGGGAAGATCTGTGCCAGTCCTCTGAAGATCCTGGTCCTGACCACAGGGGGCGCTCCAGCAGCCTCAACCGGAGACGTCTTCTTTTAGTAAGTGACTGTGGTTAAAACACTGCTGCTACTTCAGGATGAACTGCACCTTTCTCCATGGATATGTTACTGCGTTGCCTGCAAAATCCCGCAGTGTGGCATTAGACATATGGTCCCGTTAGAGTCATGGCGTTCTCTCTGCGTTCTGGAGCGTTCTGCGGGATTGAACGGGGAAATGATGCGCTTTTGCTCTCAGAAACCTTGAAAAGCCACCAAACGCTACAAAATAATTGATCAAATGTGCAGAAAGTAACGAACGTTCTGACTCAGAAAGAACCTCATCTTTCTTGAGATCGAACATTTCTTCAAATACAGCTGATTTCATTGCTGTAGCTCTCCACAGATCTGACCTGTAACTGCCCTGGTGGTGGCCGTCCAGTTTAGTTTCTCTGCTCATCAAAACCAAAACAGAAATTCAGACCAAACCGTTTTGAGGGCTTGACGAGTCTTGAGTCACATGACGCTTCAGCCTTAATAAAGCAGGAGCAAAGACACTCATTAAGAATGTTCCAGGTTTAAGTTGTACCTGAACTTAATGAGGTCGTTACTAAGCTTCAATCTTTCTTAATAAGGTATTTGTTCATTATAAATGTATGTTTTGAACTTCTTATACAGTCGTGCAAATGCATGTAACAATAACATGATGAGAATGTGTTTGATTGATGTCGTTTCCAGCCGTGACGTGGCGAATGGGTTTGCGTGCAGGAACAAGGACCAGGGCAAGCGCTGCATCTGTCAGGACTACAAAGTGCGCTTCTTGTGCCCCCTGACCTTCTGCTACAGCTGTGAGTCTCCAGGGTCTGACTTTATACTGACTTACTTCAGCTTTTGTGGGCAGACCCCCGTTGTACCGTCCGTTGTCTCAAGGGTCACAAAAAGGCCAAAATAAACCCAATATTTATGCATGAAAACATGGCACAATCCACTCATGACATTTTAATATAATATGCATTTTGTACACGCCACATTCATCTTCTTTGTCTCAATAGAAAGTCAAAACCAATTTTGAATTCATTAATCTAAATTTATTTTAAAAAATGTAGGATTTGCTCAAATGTTCTGATTCAGAACATCCTACAATGACCTGGTTCGTCAGGGCAAAAAACAAAACCTCATCACACATGCCCAGTCACATCTTCTAAAATGTGGAAAACACAAGAACTAATGATATAAAAGGTGTACAATGTACGCGTTCTGGTGGCGCAGTGTTGCTGTTGGCCTGTGTTACGGTTCGACAAAACAGAAAGTTTGATCTGACCAATCAGCAAAAACGTTGAGCCAATCACAGGCCAAAAGTTGAAGTTGAGGACGAGATTGTGGTGCCATCTTTGGATGAATGGATTAAACTGGAGTCCACGTTGGCGGATGATGTTACCAAGGGGTGGCATATGTAAAGAATGAAAAGGAGGGGACCAAGCACCGAGCCTTGAGGAATACTGTGGGTAACAGGAATGGCTTTGGTTGAGCAGTTGTCTATGCATATGTTGTGGGATCTTTTGTAGAGATAGAAGGAGAACCAAGAGTGAACCAATGGAGTGAAGACGGTGGAGGATGGAGTGATCAATAGTGTCAAATGCCGCGCAGAGGTCAAGGAGAAGGAGGATGGAGAGGGATCTGCAGTCGGAGGCAAGCAAGAAGTCGTTGGTTACTTCGGTGCGGGCGGCTTCAGTGCTATGGTGGATACGGAAGTCGGATTGGAAGGTTTCATGAAGCTGATTTCAGTGAAGACGCTCAAAGATCTTAGACTGGATGGGACAGATGTTGTTGGGATTGTTCGGGTCCAGGCCAGGTGTTTTTAAGTATGGGTGTGACTGCAGATGAAAGCAGATGGAATCGTGAGCGATGAGTTTCTGATGACCAAGGATGAACGGGCTGAGGAAGGGGAGGCATGATGTAATCAGGGGAGATGGGATAGGAGCCAATGACCATGAGGACACTTTGATCTTGCTGAAGTGTTTGGTGAGTTCAGAAGCTGAGATGGGTGATGGAGAGAACGGGTTTTAGGTTTTTGGATGAATAGTGTCGATTTTGGATGGAAAGAAGGAGAAGAAGGCGTTGCGTTTTTCTGTGGGGAAAGATGGAGAAATATTGTCAAGAGGTTTGAGAAGGTTGTTTACTGTGGAAAAAAAGGGAGCGTGGGCTGGAGGAGCTGGAATGTGGACTGTGAGGCCAGTTTTCTTGCTTAGACGTTCAAATGTCGGCGTTTGTTTTTCAAGTTGTTGAAGTCCAGAGATGTACCAAGGGGCGGGGCGAGTGGAGAGCGTGCTAATGTGGTGTGTGGCTCGGTTCTGATCGGTAGGATTTGTGGGAAGGTTGGATGCCACAAGTGTGTTTGTAATGTGGGTGTGAGGGAGGAGGATGCGGGGAGTTGACATTGTGAGAAGATATGGCTCATGTTTGTACTGGTTTGGGGCGGGGTTTGTTGATAATGCAGGTTCTAGCAAGTCTGAAATGGCCAGGTCAGTGTTTTAGTTCGCTTATCCGGTATCGCTATGGAGTCAAGCAAGCGGTGCCACCAGAACAAGTTACAGAACTCCTTGCAAGGCAGAAAAGTGACATTTTGAGACAGCACAACCCAGTGGCCAAGCACGAGAGCCCTTTGATGTGGATAAACTCGTTATGTCAAAGATATTTCGCTTGTGAAAGTAGTGCAAAGTGGTTTCAGGTTTGTCTGCGCATCCTCCTTAAACGAGAGACAATTGTGTTCTGTCTGTGGTCATTCTGAGCAAAGATTTCGTTTTTTAAAATTGTATTTGAATTTTTATTTCAGTTTCCCACCCACTTCCGCTGACAAAAGGTCTTCCCACGTGGAAGTTCCCATTTCAACCCGAGATGACATGGCCCACTCTAGCCACCAGTCCCGTGGAAACCGGTGAGAAACTCATTTCATTATTTCACTTTAAGGAGCGTATTTATTCTTAAAGGTACGCTGTCTAACTGTTCTGATGAAGAGTAAACCACGTGCTTGTCTTTATGGATGTATCGGAACATTCTACAAAGTAAAACTGGATATTTTAATGCATTTTGAAGGATGAGAACCATAAGGAAGCAGCTGCCAGAGACTGACAAGTGTTTCCAATTAGAGAGTTAAACTACATGTTTTCCACTCAAGGTCTTTGGTTTTGGCCAGTAAATAAGAGATTTCTGTTATCAGATCATTTTTTTTAGTAAAGCAGGCTTCTAACCTATTCAAATGTTAAAATCTGATAATGAATCAATCAACAGATTTCACTTGAGAAACAATTCAAGCACATTGAGCAGGTGAACAGAAAGGTCTCAGTGCAGCAGGAGCATAACAGGACAAATGAGTCCTGCAGCATCACAGTCAGTGTCCAGGGGGAGCCGGGGGGACTCCGGAGATGCAAGAGAGACTACAGTCACTGGCACTAGTAATCACACAACTGTTGTTCAAAATGGTTGTTATCCACAGAACTGTGGAGTAAAACAGAATATTCCATATTTTAGTCTAAGCCAAAGGATTGCCCAAGAGCGTTGCTGGTGCGACCCAGAACATGAAGCTCAATGGAAACATACTGAGAGTAATGTAGTGCCGGGGGTTCCTGTGCAGGCCTTACTGGCACATGACAGACGCTTGGGTCATGAGGAGGAAGTGAAGAATCCCCTGGGTCAAACCTGTGCTTACGACATGGAAGGAGCTGATCACAACATACAACTAAACAGAGGTTCAGATCTTTAAACTGGTCGGCTTTTGGACCAAATAGAACTGACCTGAGACTCAAGGTCTGGATTAAAGGTATATACATTTTTACCAGATTTTCCAAGATAATAACATGAAAAGCTTTGATATGCTGAAAGAATACTTTGGGTGGAATGGTCTTCAAGAATGGTCTTCAGGAATGGTCTTCAAAACATATGCAGTACTTTTAAAGGGCCTTTACCTGAATTTTATTTGTTCTATTATTCTGCAGACTGCTGGACTCAGTGGTTTGACAGAGACGACCCCACTGGTAGTGGAGACTGGGAGACACTGTGGAATTTACAACAAGAAAACCCTGATGAGATCTGCTCCAATCCGCTCGAAATTGAAGTCCTGACCACCGCGGGCCTGCCAGTCTGGTCCACCGGGGACGTCATCTTAACGTGAGTATTTATGGTCTTTGATAAAAGCTATGGCTTTTTGATCTGTTTTAGTGCCTCCGCTTTTTTCAACTTTGCATTTGAGACTGGACCCTACACGAAGAGCCCCAAAAGGATCATTTTGTACCATCCATATGCGTCGTCAGGAGCATTCCTGCCTTTTAATATTTATTTGTGAAGCATCCAAACTGTGCCATCAGCTCCTAAACCCTAATATGTTTTATTTTGGTTTTTTTCCCAAATTGATCATTGTCAGGAAATGTATGTAAAACATACAAGGACATTAGATATAACAATGTAATGGAAAATAAGTGGTAAACAGTTAACAATAATTTCCTGTGTATTTCCAGGATTGACGTTGTGACAGGACTCGTCTGTAGAAACTCCGATCAGGAAACCGGCCGGTGCTCGGACTATAAAGTTCGCTTTAGGTGTCCTCCCGAGTTCTGCGCTCCTCCTCCAAGTAAGTGCCACAATAATCTGTGAAACTCCTTCCACGACTCATATGAAATCTTGTTGATATTTCAGTTCCCAAGAGTCTGTTTCCATCTTCTCCCGGACATGTCGCTGGCTCGTCAGATCGGTTGTAGGAATTATCTTAAGACAAAAACTCATTAAAAAGCAAAATAAATAAGGAAGCACCTATGAGCAAGCAAGGAAAGCGTCTGCACTCTTCAGTAACAGGAAGCACACCTTATAAGGGTCAGTACTGGTGTAGTACTGTGATATACCCAGTTTAGCACCGGTTCACATTAAATATAGTTCTGTTCTAAGCAAGGTAAGTTTATTTGTAGAGCTCAATTAAATTTATTAGGGTTAGGGTTAAAAAACACAACAATAGTTGGGCCGATGGGCGACAATTAATAATTAATTAATTCAAAGTACTTAATATAATGGTAAAATTAAAAACACAATACGAAAAGAATGATCAAAAACAGTTTTTTATCTGGTTGCACAATTTGTTTGTCTTGTTTTATTCTGCAGACTGCTGGACTCAGTGGTTTGACAGAGACGACCCCACTGGTACTGGAGACTGGGAGACTCTTTTGGCTTTACAACTGGAAAACCCTGGAAAGATCTGCTCCAATCCGCTCCAAATCGAAGTTCTGACCACCGCGGGCCTGCCAGTCTCGTCCACCGGGGACGTCATCTTAAAGTGTGTATTTAGGGATATTTGTTATTATAAAAAAGAAGAAAACAAAGGCTGTTGAAAAAAGAATGACATGGATTTACATATCGCATTTCAAGAACCTTAAACACTTTACAGTGCATGATACGGTCACTTGACTGTCCTGGGTAAGACGGACGGAGTGAGGCATCGCCATCGCCTCCTAAACCTGGATAAAGCCAGACAAATATGTGTCGCACTCTGAATTGAGTTCTGACCATTATCAATCTGGACTATTGTTCCAAAAGAGGAGGGACTCTTCAAGGAGATTTAGCCAATCACAGCTGCTAAATGACATGCTCATTTATTAACGCCTCATTGTTTTTAGCAAAATTAATGTGTAGAATCATACCTACCTTTTCTTACATTTTGTACCTTAACAGCTTTTATTAATACAAGTTTTTCTTGTCAAATGTACGGTTTCTGCTCTGCAACAAAAGTTCTGTGACTCAAACAAACCAGCCAGGAGACGTACAAGATAGATTCTCGTGAGTTTGAAACTTTAACCTCACAACAATCCAGCTATAGTGTAGGTTAATTGCACCACCAATCACTCGCCACATTCACACCGAGGCAAGGTGTGTGAATTGTCCTGCCTAAGGACACAACAGTATTTATGGGTCAGAACGTTCTTGAAAACAACAAGCCTTTTTACTCTGTAGGAAATCTTTCTTCCCTTCTTCTTTCTTTGCTTTCGTTCTATCTGTAAAATACAGCCATACCTTTTATATTATGTATTATAGCTCCCTAAATTGATGTAAAAATATACAAGGACATTGGACATAACA
>BJKM01000874.1:0-181617 GCA_015082035.1 Chaenogobius annularis
AGAGACCAGAAGACCCTGTGCTCAGGAAGGAGTCTACCTTGAGTCTGGCGCCTTAGACCACTCGGCCATCCTGACTGTGTAACTGTGAGTATGCAGGCTCCAACCTTATTAGAGAGAAACAAATGGAAGCGATATTTATCATTTGGCAACAACCACATCAAACTACAACCCATCAATAAAAGTCCATTGCAATTGAGATGTCAGTTGACAGCAGGAACAGCAGTGTACAAGCATACAAGTACAAACATACAAGTAGGCTTTCAGAAGCGCTGTAGTGAATGATATAGAAGTTTTAGTGAGCAGGAGCCGACAATGCTATTCCCATCCTTGCAATGTGTTCAAAGATAGGACAAACCGATTGTAGACTTTACCAATCCTTTGGCAGTACGGCGCTAAGTGCTTTTCTAAGCACTGGCCATCACAATTCATCGTTGGAACATCGTTAAAACTTCATTTGAAATCTTAAGCCAATACAAACAAGTTTTCAGTCTATTGTCAAACAAATATGATTTAATTCAGTGTTTAATAATGGCTTATATTTACAAAAGGCCATTCCCTGCCAAAAGAATTTGTCAGGAGTGGGATTTCAAACTACTGGCCTCTTTTTAAAAGTCCTTTGCAATTGAGATGTCAGTTGACAGCATGAACAGCAGTCGTGGATACAAGTAAGCTTTCAGAAGCGCGTAGTGAATGGATATAGAATTTTAGTGAAGCAGGAGCCAACAAGCTATCCCATCCTTGCAGTGTGTTCAAAGATAGAACAACCGATTATCAGGATTGGATTAGAACCTTTGCCTCCACTTTCAGACAAATCAGTACAAAGTAAACGCTTTGGTATCCTTTCACCAGATGAAGGCTGTAAACGTTACAGTAAATATAAAGGGGAGATGACTTTAACAGGTTTTGAGAATTTAGTGAATGGTTGAAACTGTGACGGTTACAAAGGTTTGTTTTTTTGTATTGATCGGTTCCAACAGATGAGGTTAATGACTATTGTTTCAGTGGTTGTTATAGCAAGCAGTCCATCAAGCTTAAAAGCATCCTCGCCCAACGTGGGGCTCGAACCCACGACCCTGAGATTAAGAGTCTCATGCTCTACCGACTGAGCTAGCCAGGCTAACGGCCATGAAATATGGACACATCATGAGCGAAATGAACAATGTATGAGTCTTAAGTCTGTGCATGAAGTTAGTTTTTTCAGAGAGTGGTCACAATTACAGTATAACATATACAATACAGGGACAACATGCCAATATTTCACGCTGAACTAAACCAATGCTTTGGCAGTCCAGCATCTAAGTGCTTTTATAAGCACTGGCCATCACAATTCATCTTTGGAAGTGACATGTCATCTTTGGCAGTGACATGTTAAACTTCATTTGAAATCTGAAGCCAATACAACAAGTTTTCAGTCTATTGTCAAACAAATATGATTTTAATTCAGTGATTAATAATGGCTTTTATTTACAAAAGGCAATTCCCTGACAAAGAATTTGTCAGGAGTGGATTTGAACCCACGCCTCCATTCAGAGACCAGAAGTCCCTGTGCTCAGAAAGGAGTTATACCTTGAGTCTGGCGCCTTAGACCGCTTGGCCATCCTGACTGTGTGACCTGTGAGTATGCAGGCTCCAATACGTTATTAGAAAGAAACAAATGGAAACGCTGATATTTATCATTTGGCAACAACCACTTCAAACTACTAACTCTTTTAAAAGTCCACATCAAGCTACAGCCTTTTTAAAAGTCCATTGCAATTGAGATGTCAGTTGACAGCAGGAACAGCAGTAGTACAAGCATACAAGTACAAACATACAAGTAGGCTTTCAGAAGCGCTGTAGTGAATGGATATAGAAGTTTTAGTGAAGCAGGAGTCGACAATGCTATTCCCATCCTTGCAATGTGTTCAAGATAGACAAAGTAGGACAAACCGATTGTCAGGAACTTTACCAATCCTTTGCAGTACGGCGCCTAAGTGCTTTTCTAAGCACTGGCCATCACAATTCATCGTTGGAACATCGTTAAAACTTCATTTGAAATCTTAAGCCAATACAACAAGTTTTCAGTCTATTGTCAAACAATGATTTTAATTCAGTGTTTAATAATGGCTTATATTTACAAAAGGCCATTCCCTGCCAAAAAGATTTTGTCAGGAGTGGGATTTCAAACTACTGCCTCTTTTAAAAGTCCACATCAAGCTACAGTCCATTGCAATTGTGATATCAGTTGACAGCAGGAACAGCAGTAGTACAAGCATTCAAGTACAAACATACAAGTAGGCTTTCAGAAGCGCTGTAGTGAATGGATATAGAAGTTTTGTCAGGAGTGGGATTTCAAACTACTGGCCTCTTTTAAAAGTCCTTTACAATTGAGATGTCAGTTGACAGCATGAACAGCAGTCGTGGATACAAGTAAGCTTTCAGAAGCGCAGTAGTGAATGGATATAGAAGGTTTAGTGAAGCAGGAATCAACAAGGCCCCTCCCTGAACCGACACCTTAACGTGGTGGAGGGGTTTAAGCGCCCGAATGATCTCAGGAGCTATGTTGTCCGGGGCTTCAAGCCCCTGGTAGGGTCTCCCAAGGCAAACAGGTCCTAGGTGACGGGTCAGACAAAGATCGGTTCACAAGCCCCTGTGATGAAAAAAAAAAACCAAGGCCAGTTACGTCGCCCGGATTGGCGTTACCGAGGCCCCACCTTGGAGCAAGGCCTGGCGTGGGTGCTCGACGGCGAGCGCACCCGGCGGGGCCCGGCCGGGTGCAACCCAAACGAGTGACGTGGAGCCGTCCTCCCGTGGACCCACCACATGCAGGAGGATCCGTAAGGGGCTGGTGCGGAGGGATCTGGGCGGCAGTCGACGGCAGGGGCCTCGACGACCGGATCCCCGGACGCAGAGACTAACTCTGGGGACAGGGAACGTCACCTCGCTGGGGGGGAAAGAGCCTGAGCTTGTTGCGGGAGGTTGAAGGGTTCCGACTAGATATACGTCCCCTACGCCTTCGGTTGGGGACAGGTCTCTCACTGTGGTGTCGGCCTACGGGCCGAACAACGGTGCTGAGTACCCGGCCTTCTTGGAGTCCCTGGGAGGGGTACTTCAAAAAGGGTCTTCAATTCACACCTCCGGGAGAGCTTCTCCCAAATCCCGGGGGAGGCTGGGGACATTGAGTCCGAGTGGACCATGTTCTCGACCTCCATTGTCAATGCGGCTGCTCGGAGCTGTGGTCGCAAGGTCTCAGGTGCATGTCGCGGCGGCAACCCCCGAACCCGGTGGTGGACACCGGAAGTAAGGGATGCCGTCAGGCGGAAGAAGGAGGCCTATAAGGCCTCTTTGGCTTGTGGGACTCCTGAGGCCGTTGAGGGGTATCGGCGGGCCAGGCGTGCCGCAGCTCGTGCTGTCGCAGAGGCAAAAACCCGGGTCTGGGAGGAGTTCGGGGAGGCCCTGGAGGAGGACTATCGGTCGGCCCCAAAGAAATTCTGGCAAACTGTCCGGCGCCTCAGGAGGGGGAAGCAGTGTTCCACCAACACCGTTTACGGTGCGGGCGGGGACCTGCTGACCTCGACTGGGGATGTCGTCGGGCGGTGGAAGGAGTACTTTGAGGACCTCCTAAATCCCACTGCCACGTCTTCCGAAGAGGAAGTAGAGACGGAGGACTCGGAGGCTGACTCATCTATCACCCAAGCCGAAGTCACTGAGGTTGTTGGCAAACTCCTCGGTGGCAGAGCTCCGGGGGTGGATGAGATACGCCCCGAGTACCTAAAGTCTCTGGATGTTGCAGGACTGTCTTGGTTGACACGCCTCTGCAACATCGCGTGGCGGTCGGGGTCGGTGCCTCTGGATTGGCAGACCGGGGTGGTGGTCCCTCTGTTCAAGAAGGGGGACCGGAGGGTGTACTCCAACTATAGAGGGATCACACTCCTCAGCCTCCCTGGTAAGGTCTATTCCAGGGTACTGGAGAGGAGAATCCGACCGATAGTCGAACCTCAGATTCAGGAGGAGCAGAGTGGTTTTCGTCCTGGTCGTGGAACACTGGACCAGCTCTATACTCTCCATCGGGTGCTCGAGGGTTCATGGGAGTTTGCCCAACCAGTCCACATGTGCTTTGTGGATCTGGAGAAGGCTTTCGACCGTGTCCCACGGGGTGCCCTTTGGGGGGTGCTGCGGGAGTACGGGGTCCGGGGCCCTTTGCTCAGGGCTGTCCGGTCCCTGTATGACCGGAGAAGGAGCTGTGTTCGCATTGCCGGCAGTAAGTCAGATCTGTTCCCAGTGCGTGTTGGACTCCGCCAGGGCTGCCCTTTGTCACCGGTCCTGTTCATTGTTTTTATGGACAGAATTTCTAGGCGCAGTCAGGGGGCGGAGGGGGTCCGGTTTGGAGAGCACAGGATCTCATCTCTGCTGTTTGCAGATGATGTTGTCCTGATGGCTCCATCAAACCTGGACCTGCAACATGCACTGGGACGGTTTTAGCCGAGTGTGAAGCAGCTGGGATGAGAATCAGCACCTCCAAATCTGAGGCCATGGTTCTCGACCGACCGGAAAAAGGTGGCTTGCCCTCTCCAGGTGGGTGGGGAGTCCTTGCCCCAAGTGGAGGAGTTTAAGTATCTCGGGATCTTGTTCACGAGTGAGGGAAGGATGGAGCGTGAGATTGACAGGCGGATCGGTGCAGCGTCTGCAGTGATGCGGTCGCTTTATCGGACCGTTGTGGTGAAGAAGGAGCTGAGTCGAAAGACAAAGCTCTCGATTTACCGGTCAATCTACGTTCCTACCCTCACCTATGGTCATGAGCTTTGGGTAGTGACCGAAAGGACAAGATCGCGGATACAAGCGGTCGAAATGAGTTTCCTCCGCAGGGTGGCTGGGCGCTCCCTTAGAGATAGGGTGAGGAGCTCAGTCACACCGGAGGAGCTCGGAGTAGAGCCGCTGCTCCTCCACGTTGAGAGGAGCCAGCTGAGGTGGCTCGGGCATCTGTTCCGGATGCCTCCTGGACGCCTCCCTAGGGAGGTGTTTCGGGCATGTCCCACCGGGGGGAGGCCCCGGGGAAGACCCAGGACACGCTGGAGGGACTATGTCTCTCGGCTGGCCTGGGAACGCCTCGGGATCCCCCCGGAGGAGTTGGAGGAAGTGTCTGGGGAAAAGGAAGTCTGGGAGTCCCTGCTTAGACTGCTGCCCCCGCGACCCGGCCCCGGATAAAGCGGAAGAAGATGGATGGATGGATGGATGGAGCCAACAAGGCTATTCCCATCCTTGCAGTGTGTTCAAAGATAGGACAAACCGATTATCAGGATTGGGATTAGAACCTTTGCCTCCACTCTCAGACAAAATCAGTTCAAAGTAAACGCTTTGGTATCCTTTCACCAGATGAAGGCTGTAAACGTACAGTAAATATGAAGGGGAGATGACTTTAACATGTTTTGAGAATTTAGTGATATGGTTGAAACTCTGATAGTTACAGAGGTTTTTTTTTTTTGTATTGATCGGTTCCAACAGATGAGGTTAACAGATGAGGTTAATGACTATTGTTTTAGTGGTTGTGAAATCAAGCAGTCCATCAAGCTTAAACCTACTCTCTTCAATAGAGTGGTTTCTGGCTTTAAGATGAAGATGCACAGCGCTCTATTGAAGACAGTGAGGTGGAGATTCTGAGCAGGGAGAAAAGATGGTTTGAAAGAGGAGTAATGAGGCAATCTTTGATCAAAAAGAGAATCCTTCCTTAAATCGTAAAAGAGGTTTAAGATTCAACCTTCCAGCTGTTTATCTTGGTCTGCTGAAACCCTGGAAACGCCCGAGGCATTCGGATGCTAATTAAGGTACTCATGAAAGAGGGAGCCAAGTAAGGGAACAATAGGCCCATCCCATTTGGTTTCGATGGTCCATTATCAGGGTTCCCGCCCTGTGGGCAGGGCTTTCACAGAGTTGGATATAAACCTGAGTTCTCAGACTTGTTTCACAGATTGAGAATGACTCTTGGATGAGAGTCAAAACGTTTTATTTTCCTAAAACAGAGTCCAGGTGACTACAACTGAATTTTTTTCTACAATGGAACACTCCTGGACGAATGAGGGATTACACTGACATTATCTATGACTTTATTTAATGCCTTGTACATTTTAAATCACAATATTGATCTAAAACAAGTTAATAAACGGTACAAGCAACATATTTGCAGTCTTGAGTGCAGTAGAATAAAGATGCCTCGTTCATGAATCATTCTAAATACAACTTTGAGTGAGTCAATAATATCTCCTTTAACATAATTTTAATCAACTGTCTACAGTCAATTATCTGTCAGTAAAAGAATGTGGTTTGGAGCAGAGTTCCAACTTTGGAAGAAGGCATTTGAAATGTTTAGTGTAAAATTCCACTGTAGTTTTATTACATGCTGAAAGCCACATTTATTTCTTTTGTGTGTCAATCAGCCTTAGCGGCATGTGACATCAAATACTTGAGCAAACTTGGCAACATTTGAACTAAGATAGTATCAGTGCACTGTAGTAAACCTGTAGTAAACCACTCCAATGACGGCCAGGAAACAAATTCAGCTAATGTCACAAGACACACTATAATCATCTAAATTCAAGAAATTCCATGCAGTCTATAAGTAAAACCACACACACATTTATATTAACTGTAAAACAGAATGGAAAACACAAAAAACAGAACACAACAGGAAGTAAAACATTTTGGTTTTAAAGGCAGAAAAAGACATCGAAGTAAATTTCCCATATTCTCCAAAGTTTTTCAATTGTTTCAATTTACAAGTTAAAGTTTGAATGTGATGCGGATTATAATGTCTGTCCAGTTTGTGTCATCCATTTTTTTAATGGCCTTTTTCCCAAGGAAAGTCAATAACATGCACATCAAATGGCAGGAGTTTTGAGGCCCAAATACATTGTTCTGAAGTCAAGCTTTTATTGAATTACAATAATCTAGTAATACTTAATGAATAATGATGTGAGACATGTGTGACAAACCAGATCAAAACAAAGTTTCATCTCAGTTTCACACTATTATCATGTGTGTACAGAGCTTGTATGGACTTTAGCAGAAGGATATTGTGAAAACTAGCCTTACACAGCAGCCTGTTACACAACTGTGGCCTCTCAAACCTGCCTTGTCACTTCCACATCAGAAACTTCCAGGAATCCCTCCCCCCACCCCACACATGCATACACATACATACACATACATCGGGTGCTACAGACAAGTCTTTGGACGTGAATGAGCATGAGGTCCCATATTGCACATTGCTAAAATTACACTCACATAGGATTTATTGATTCAAACATTTTGTATAACCATGACCTACCAGACTTATTACTCTGCAAAAACAAGGAATATCAATAATGTGGTGAAATTCCTTGAATAAAAACAATCATCTGATATTTTTGGTGTGTTTTATGTCATGTAATTTTAAGTGACAGTCGGTAGTTTGAAAGCTCATCCACCAAACCAAAGGTTTAAATACTGTAGGACCACTGCATAGTTTTTTTTTTTGTTTAATGCTTGGGCAAAACACTTTAGTGTAAATATACACTGGTGAATTAATTAGAATGTAGATGGAAATGAGCCAATGTTGTGCAGCATGTTTACTGTAGGTTCAATAATATTCACATCAAATCTTGATCGAGAATTAGAATATCCAATTTGTTTCATTGCATTTCTAACTGTTTAATTAAGCTCATGACAAAACATGACAAAAATACCAATGGGGTAAGGAAAATACGTGAGGTTGAAGTAAAAAGCATCGGCTGTTTTGAAGAGCGCTTTACAAAACAAAGTTATTATATTATTATGGAATTTGTATGTAAAGTCAATGTTCTAAGAGCTTTAAAACATGTTATAGTATTTTTTCCTTTTGCTCGGACCATCCCCGTTTTCACCGACCCCCAATACACGCTTTATACTTACGTTCATTCTCTTGGCACAAATGGGGGGGGAAAATCGTCTATTTGCTATCATGAACTTCAACTTGCAGTGATGACATTTACGGTGATGTACCTTAAAGAGGCAGGTGGAAATCAGTGCCTCAATATCAATATAGTGATTTAAAATGTCCAAAATATAAAATGATAATGCATAAGTGTCATAGATTATAATTCTATAATAGCCAAAAGCACACTACTATTACACTTTTCCGGACTATAAGTCGCACCTTTTTTCATAGTTTGACCGGGGTGCGATTTATAGTCCGAAGCGACTTATATGTGATATTAACACATTATTAAATATTATATGGTAAACTTGTTAGCATGTTCTTTATGCTACAGTTATCTGAATAAATGTTAATATGTTACTCTAACATACCAGACACTTTCGACAGTTTGTTGTCTATGCGTCATGTAGCTGAAGGTGTTACGTTAGCATGTTCACCTGTTCAACATGTTGTTCTCTCATCTATTATTATTCTAAATAAAGTTCAAGATGAAATGTCTGTTCTTGGTCTTGGATTTTATCAAATAAATTTCCCCAAAAAATTTGATTTACTCTCCAGGGCAACTTATATATGTTTTTTTCTTCTCTATGATGCATTTTTTTGGCTGGTGTGACTTATACGCTGAGCGACTTTATAGTCCGGAAAATACGGTACATCTTCTTTAAACTTGCCAAACAACCAAGTCCATGAAGTAAATCAACTACCTAAAAATAAGATCAACATTCTACCATAAAGCCATGTAAAAAAAAAAAAAAAAAAAAACAGTACATTCCACCATAAAGCCATGTAAAAAAAAAAAAAAAAAAAAACATCCTATCCTATCTCTATCTACTGGCTGCAGAGCGAATTACATAAGAGAGGGAAATAAATGCTAGCTTTTCGTACTGATTTGAGGCTTTGAGGACTTAAAAATACAACTCTCCAGGTATGTTCTTGATGATGGAACAATGTTATGACATGATTAAAATGCTAAAATAAATTGTACGCTTTGCATAATGTTTGTCCTTTACCGTGCTTGTGTCCCCACATGACACTCTTGTCCTTCACAGATACACTTAGAATGTGGTATTGAGCGTCCCAGGGCCAAGACGGGGTAACAGCAGCCCCCACGGAGACCTCTCATCAGCCTGGAGGAGCAGCGGTGTATTCGGGGACGTGAGATAAGCAGGATCAAAATGACAAGGGCTAGGACACATATTATTGGAAAAAGGGATAAGTATTGCTGTAAATGTTATGCAGGTCCAGGTTTGTCTACATGTGTTTCAGCTTCCAGTTTAGAGATGAAAGTTGAGGACTTTTGCCCATTCAAAGTCATCTTACCATCTAAATTATGAGACCAAAAGTTTACACACTCAACAATGAACAATAATTAAAGATTTGACCTAAATGTGGTCGATGCCCAAACCCTGTTGATTAGTCATAACTTGCGGCCCTAATTTCTCATAACTCTGAAACCCATGGATACTTCCAAAGCCACGCTAAATGCGTAAATTATGTGAAACCTCCATGAAGAGGCTGTTTCCTTTGTGAGCCTTGTGTTTAAAGCGTGACTGTTTTGGCTGCGCGGTGCACTGCCTCCCGCTCGGGTGTGTTACAGGCGCGTCACAGGGCTCACCCTCTGCCCTGCTCTATACATAGATTCTGACTGAGAGGTGCAGCGCCTCGCACCATAGAAATAGATTCACCACAGCAGCTCCACTCTCTGTGTCTCATAAATCCCCTTTAAGCAGATGACATGCCCCCTCATGCGTTAATTTGCAGCTACAGTGTGGCCAATGCTTTATAGTGGAGAGTGTAAGAAGTCATGAACTCAGAGTACCTACAGAGAAGCATAGACGTCTTAAAAATAATACTAATGTTATACTTTATTTCTTAGGTAGGGAAATGGGATTCTGTATTTGCTGGAACATGTCAATTGCGCACGTAAAGTGGATGGGAAAAAACAGAAACATCAACATCAGGCCGAAGTATGTATGTCCTGCCAGGAATATACCCGGGGTTAAAGGGCTATATATACATAGAGGCCTAGTATACCCCAGGGAGATTTTGGCTTAGACCTTTTATACTCTGGCTATATAGTATATATTGAGGCCAATTCATACCCCCTCATATCAGACCAGATTATACCCCATAATATCAGTGTTCACCATTCTCAGGTAAATAGAAAATAATAGCTATATTTTTAGCTCAGCCATATCATAGAGTAACCTTGCAAGCAAGATGAATTCTTGTGATTTTTGTGCGTTCACAAAATGATAATCTGACAAATCTTACTCTAAACACATCAACTTCTATTTAAAAAGCAAAAAGAACAATAAACAGTATTATTGTATACTTCCAATAATTTTAATGCAATTGTAACATAATGTTCTATTAACTTAACTCGCCATCTTATTAGCATAACTCATAAGTACTGTCAAATTCTGTCAAATACCTTTACCTACGGTGTCAAACTCATTTTGGGCCTAATTTAGATGCTCAGGCTGAGTCGCGAGCCGAACATAATATAAAACATAAAACAAAAAATATAAGAAATAAATAGCTTTATCATAGCCTACTAATAGTTATATGTGGACAGTGTTGCACAAATCTGCAGCAAGTGAAAGACTGAGTTCATATTCATGCATCAGCAGCAGGAACAGGAACATGGACTTATTGTTCTGATATAACATTTTCATATCACAGACATGTTGGCTGCGCAAACTCAATATGAGTTTACTATTGTAGTAGTACCAAGCAGGCGAGGTAAAAGGAACCAGACAGGTGGTCTCTGGGAGACACAGGTAAGGCCCTTGCCCCGTTTATTGTGCAGTGAACAACCTCGAATAAGAGCGGGAACGCTCACATTTATACTGACACCAGGTTCAGAGGTTACAACGCATGTGCACACGTTTTGTGGCTTACAATATTTTTATAGTTTAAGCTGATCTTAGTGAAAATTGTGTTTGAATTCACGGTCACATTAGTGAGGTCAGTCAGAGCTCACAGCAGTTTCACCCATACTTTATTACACTCTGACCTGTGTTTTCAAGGCTGGTGTATGCTTCTCCGTCAGCTCTACGCAAACCTCCCTCGACGCACACGGCAGCCAACCAGAAAGCTTGCACGGCAAGAGCCACAAGCAGTCTGGTTGGTTGCCATGTGCATCGGGGAAGGTCTGCTTAGATTTGACAGAGAAGCATACACCAGCCTTTACCTGTGGCTCCTGATCTGTCCAGGTTTGCACTGGTTTGGATGTTTTCCTCATTTATCACAAAAGTTTGTTTTCTTGTACTTTTAGCACAGCTCTAACGTCCACAAAACTGTCTCCTTTCTTTCTTCCATGTGTTTCCCAAAACCACATGTCTCTTTCCCTGCTCAGAACTCTTCTCAAGTCTGTAAAGTGCACAATGCGTGTTGGCACTTCTCCACTCTCGGCATTTGCGAATTTATAGTTCTAGCGATAAAAACACTATATATCTATCAGAAATTAATCAATATAAATTAGAAATGTTTAACATGATTAAAATGTCTGGGGCTGCATGCTTGACACTCCTGACCTATACTATTTATTTAAGCTGGGGAAACACCTGATCAGCATTTTAAGTATTTTGCATTTTAAAATCTCCATCGGTCTGACGCCACAATCACAATCTGAAGGCGATAAACTCTGTCGATGTTGTGAGACCAATTTGAATTATTTGACATAAAATGTGTACAAACCTCTGCTGATGTTCATTCATTTAAGAAGCTGAATAACCCATAGGGGGTTTATTATTTTACCTAGGACAGTTCATCCCAGGTAAACTCTGGCCAGGGCCATCTACTGTATAGACAGGGTTTATGTTCTTCAACAATCCTTCAAGGTCCTAAAGATCCTTTACCCTTCAGGTCAAGAGGTGAATACTTCCAAATTGCACTATAGTACACCGCTATTCGTGAACAAATCTGTCCTTTGCATTTGACCCATCATTCAATACAAGTCTGGGGCAATCTGTCTGCAGTCATAGGCAGTAAGAAGAAATTTCTCCAGATTGAGCCGGGATCTCGTTCAGGAATCCAAGCTGCAGCACTAACTGTGTGTGTAAAGACAACTGCAATCGTATGACAACAAATAAAAAGGCAACCAGATAAGAGTAAATGCCCTGGATCACTTAATCAGTGTATATATCTCAATGTGACCAAAATGCTTTCCAATAAAATCTAAACAATGTAAAATCTGCTTAAAACTATTATTATAATACAAATAAAAACATAAATAAAACAAAAATTTACTTCAACAGTTCATGGAGAAGATCAAAAGGCATTTACACTAAAACACTTTCTGTCCGCAAACCAGAAAGTGCATTGTTAACATTCTAGTATTACTATGAAAAACTCCACTCTGACAGCTGAAAGTTGTGGAAAGTGCTTGTAAACTCATCGCAGTAAATAATTAGGATGCGCAGCAACTGCGTTAAGAAAGTGAGGAACAAGTCAGAACTGCAGCAAAATGAACTTCTTGTTTTTCATATTTTTAAGACAAAATCAGGTATAGCGCTTTTAACCTTGTATTGTAGCCAAATAGTGCAATCCATTCTAATGTGGCCTGGCTGTGGGACCCTGCCTAAACATAATGAGTGTAAATGATGTATCATCATTTACACTCAGAGTTGGTCTACTTGTTAATCCTGGGTAATTCTTGTCTAAATAGACCCCAGACATTTGAAGGAGCTCCTGCAAACCACAAGCTTCCTCTTACTCTTCTGCTGAGACCAAAACAGTTTATTTTTTATGGTGTGGTGATCCTTATCAACACAACAGCCCCTGTTTCTGAAAATTGTAAATGGGCTGTGGAGAACCAAATGTTGTTATTAACAATGTAAAGTGTACCTTAATCCAAGGACAGGAATAGCAGTTTCTTGAGGGAACAACACTTGTTCTTGCTCCCTCAAGATAATATGTTGTTCCCTCAAGATATTTTGTAATGGGCCCTGGGCACCTCTCCACAGATCCGACCAGAATTTTGGCTTAGTGGCCTCCTCTTTATCTCCACAAAGATATATAAACATATTGCCATACTGTGGAACATTCCAGGGAACGCAATAGCATTATTCTCTGTGTCAATGTCAATGACAAAGTTTATTTATAAAGCACACTTACAACTTTAAAAGCCCAAAGTGCTGTACAGAAAAGTGCAATAATACATACAATCCATTAAAATACACATAAAGTTAATAAACAGTGATGACTCAGTTCAGTTCGTTTTAAAAGGCCAGAGAGAAAAGTTTTTAACAAAGATACTTACTTGGCTCCACAGTGGACCTTCAAACTCAAAAAATTACATATTGCACCTTTAAGCAATCAAAAAGAAATTCCAAAGGATCTATATATCAGTTTATCTCTGTATCTATATAGTATCTATAAATTACAGCAAAACATACAGACATACAGTACATACACACTCACAATTTGACCTAATGCATTGTAAAAACCACACATTGTATTTGACCAAGTTCTCACTTTTTTCCGCACTAATACTGCAGTGAAATATATGTGTTTATCTGCCCTGGGCACGGCGCCCGTGTGTGAATGCCATGTTCTGTCTATTCACTCCGCACACACTCATTCTCGCATCAGTGTTCAAGTGCTAAGTCACAAACTTAAATTGATTGATTTCCTTTTCCTGGATTTGTTTCCCCAGTTACAACATGCTTGAACTTCAAACATAAGATTTACAATAGAAGCACAGGCAATAGTATAGTTCTCACAGGGGAAACAACTCTATGACTGCGCAAACAGACCGGGGGAAGGAACTTGTTCCCTCCAATGATCAAGGTTGTGTGACTCGTAGTAGAGCAGCAGTAGTATCAAGTACTGATGGAAGAAGGAAGAATACTAATGGTAAGAGTATGTAAAATAAAAGTTGAAATATGAGACTGATGGACAGGAAAAACAACTTTTCACAGGCCTATCTTGCTGTGGAGGAACAGCGGCTCTATGCCGAGCTTCTCCCAGGTGAATTTGCTCCTTAATCAATCTCTTAAGGAGCTCTTCGTCACCCTGAGGAAGAAACGTGTCCTTTCAGACAAGCCTCAAAATGCAAGACAATGATGAATGTACAAATTCAACATTGTGTTGTAAGGACAAAAAAGTATAGGCTAAGACATGCAGTTTTATCATTGAGTAAGAAGTATTTGACCTTCACAATAAAATAATTTTGTCTTGTACATGTATTGGTATATATTGTTTGATTTATGAATAGACCCTTGTGACGTGTCCACACAATGTTTTAAATGTTCTATCCCATTCATTTGAATGAGGCAGCTAAATAAAACAGGATTTTTTTACATTTTAGACAGCGCTGAAGTGGTTTATATGGTTTATATGTTAAACAAAAATTTTAATTGTCAAACAGTTGTGGCCTGCTACATTTTTGGTGCAATATTGTCCAGAAGGGCGTTAAGTTTAAGAAATGTTTATGAGGTTGTTTACATTTATGCTAATCTTCTACATTTATACACAAAGCAGTGCTACACGTGATAAAGTTTTCTAACGAGGCTCTGGTGTTACGCATTGTTGGTGGTTGTCACTCCCCAAAATTGCCCCGGTTTTTCATAATTTGTGATGTTTGGAGGCTAACACTAACTCAATTATTTTACTGCATATGCATAGTAGTTACATTATTAACATGCTGGCAACACATGTCCTTTTCACAGACACGTCCAAAAGTTGCAGTGTATCTTGGACATACAAGCACTTTGTTCACTGGGGATCTGAAGGCTAAATATAGCGGTAAGTGATATGTGCAAAGGAACACAGCCTTCTCTCACTGATGTACAGAAGTAACCACGAGGCGCGAGTGCCGCGATATGAGGTGAACCTCCTTGATGGTAATTGAGTTGCCGTGAGTTAGCTCCTGTAAATCGTAATTATGATATCGGTTTATATGTAGCCAATAATAATTTGTATTATTTTATTATTAATTCAATATTATTTATTATTTATTCAATTCTCAATTCATACAGATCTGCCCTAGGGCTAACTGACTGAGACGTGGCTAAACTAAATTGGCAAAAAAATGGCAGCTAAACAACGAGCCAGGACGAAAGGCAAGCTATAATACATTGAGAGGACACCAAATATCAATATATCACTGCTGATGGAGGTAATAACAATATCTGAGTCAAAACCAATTTACACAAAAACAACAAAGCTGCAACCCCAGGTTGACTCTTTTTTTCCCAGCATTAGCGAGAGACTGCCATGTTGACCTCCCTGTGCGTTGGAGTACGTTATTAGCCTTTACACCTGCGCACTAATTGGTTTTTGATGGATGATGTGAGCAGAGGTTGGTCCCAGAATAGAGGTGCCACAGATTGTCGGCCTGTGGTCCACAAAGCCTCAGTGCTATACCTGCTCACACTCAGGTCTCACCCAAGCTGGACAT
This sequence comes from Chaenogobius annularis, assembly GCA_015082035.1. Classification (NCBI taxonomy): domain Eukaryota; kingdom Metazoa; phylum Chordata; class Actinopteri; order Gobiiformes; family Gobiidae; genus Chaenogobius; species Chaenogobius annularis. The sequence goes on from BJKM01000874.1 coordinate 15,336, forward strand.
ACCACAGCTGCCTGGCACAGAAGGGACAGCAGCGCTCCGTTCGGGAAGGGGAGGGACTGGTAACTGTTCCTGAGCAGATGTTGAAATATACTTTTTCATCTTTAACCATGTGGTTGTAAATGGCACTATTCTATCTTTAGATTTGTTATGTAATGTCTTTGTTTCTCAGCGTAATCATCTGGCTGCAACTGTACACATTTCATTGAGATTTCAAAAGCAGCAATACTACAGTAAGATTTTTCAGCCCAAATGAAAGGAAATATCTCCTTTCTAGCTTTTACCACATTACGTTTGGAAGAAGAACATGTAGCTTATACAGATATTTTTCTTCCGTATAAATTATCCACAAACTGGTTCTATCCACAACCGGATCAAATGGTCAGCAGAGGGCAGTGGAGGGCGGTTCTGCTGTGATTTTTCCATAGAAGTATAATACTACCATGTAGATTAATAGATGGCGTTGTAATGATTTCATCAGCCTGTGCTCATTGGCACAGGCTGAGACCGCCGAAGCATAATGATCAGTCTTACAAAGCTTTCAGGCACTTTGAGCATATAAAAAATTATAAAGTTCATGTTGTCTTGAATTTGAATTTTTCCAAAATCCGACCACTAATCAAACTGCCGTAAGAACATAGGGGGCGGGGGGAAAACATTTTAGTTTTCCCCCGAAAAGACAAAAAACAATGGTATTATTAAATCAAAATGTCAAAGACAAACTATTTCTAGTTCATCCAATATTACACTTTATTTGTAAATACTAATAATAATATCTAGAAAATTAGACGTTTTAAAAAGTCTCATTTACAATAAAAAAAAAAGAAATTGACTAGTAGACTAATCAAAAAATGAGTCGCAGAGAAGTTGACCACTAAAATAATCATTAGTTGCAGCCCTTGTGGTTTTGTCCTGGTGTCAAAAATCATGAATAATTGTGAAATTGTAATGCTTCTACCCACAATAATCCTGACTAAAATGTCATCCAGACCATTGAATTGCCATCCTTTGTGTTTGTGTGCTGTTGTCTGCTCACCTGCAGAGGGCCTCCGGCTGGCATGGTGGACCTCAGCGACGTCAGGTCCAACTCTCGGACAGGGTCCCCTCGCTCCATCTTCAGGCTCTGCATTGTTATAACGATGTCCTAAACCACAACCGGCAGAGTACTCTCTCAAAACTCTGTCTCCTGTATAACCAGCAGCTCTGCAGTGGAACCAAATGCTAATGCTGGGGGACGCTGAGGCTGACGAGAAAGAAAATGAGCCTTGACGCCAGCAGGCACCGAGCTCCCAACACAAGCGACGAGGACACCGCTGGTGAACACAATTAGTCTATTCTCCCATTCTGTCAAACACAATCTACCCCTGTACAGACGTGGTAGTACGCACTTACTCCACTAACTTTTTGATCGGATTGTGACATCATATAGTTTTGGACAACTCATATCAATAAGCTTGTCTCAAAAATTAGTAAACCCTTATCTTTAAAAGAAAATATATTTTTTTAAGTTGAAAAAATAATAAAATGCATATGACATGCTCATGTTTTTTTTAATCATGATTGGTGGGATAGAACCTGTGGTAAATATTTATCATAGTTTTACAATAGTCAAGTTTCAGTTTGTGAAGAAATAGAGTTCTAAAACAGAATCCCTGTGTGATGTCATCAATAAGTGACAGTCAAAAGTGACAAATACGGGGACAATTTACACACAACTGACACATGTTTCTGACCGTTTAAATAATCATTTAGCAAAATACAGGTGTAATCAGGTATATCATTTTCAAATCTATCCCCCCAACAACCACTCCTCCACTCTTTAACCACACCTCTAATTACCCAGAAGCCTATACAGGCCTATCCCGGCATCTCTGCTTGTCTCTGTCGCTCTTCTGTCTGTCGAGTGAAGCTGCGGGAGCCAAGGCACACACAGAGCCATGTGTTTGTGCCTATTTGCCCAACAAAAACAGTGTGTGTTGTGTGCATAAAGTTAACTGAGGTAAGATGTGTTCCCGTTAAGGCACTGAGGGGCCACTGTTCCAGGTTTACTGCGGTAAAGTCTGCCCCGGGGCACGTCATCACTGTAACGGGCAAGAAGGAGAAGAAGCTCCGCGTGGAACATCGAAGATACGGGAGCCTGGAGGTGAGAGAGTCAAAACCAAGATGGAGAAAGATTACAAAAATGTCCAATAAGCTTCACTGTATGTGGCATGGTCAGAGAAGGGTAGAATTATCTAAGTTTTATTCAAGTTAATAGTTATGTTACTTTAAAATATTAATACTCAAGTCGAAGTACAACAACATTTCTAGAGTAGTTCAATAAGAGTACCTGTCTGGGCGTTAGTATTCACTTGAAGTTAATGTAATTGAAAGGATAAAACCTTAAATGATGCGCAAAATCAGGTATTTTGAAGGGGTAGACACCCATGAGAAAAATAAGCGGTGCAAGAAACACAAAGGTGTTAATCATTTAATACTGAAAACATAAAGCTTTTTTAATGTAAACTATTAGGAGTGTGAAAACTACTCGAAGAACTACAACTTCATTAAAAGTTACCAAAATAAATGCATTTAAGTATGTGAGTACTAGCCACTCTGGACATGGTTAGAGCCAACCAGTGAGAAGGTTATGGGTTTATTACTTTATAAATCCCTGAAGAGGATAATTCCTTCAGCCAGAGGTGCTGGGGTGAACTGTCAGGAGCATTGAGCCGCTACTGCACAGCACTCTGGGACACATCAGATCTTGAACTCAGCTTGGTCAAGAACACCTAGCTGCTGGACTGACTGCTTCTTGTGCATGTTCGGGGTGCTTTTCCTGGAGTGATTGGGCTTTTTGCATTGTTCTCCCTATTCAATCAATCCAAATGTTAGTAGAGCTTCAAAGTGCTTTACAAACATTCAAAAAGATCTCAATATTGGGATTTCAAGACTTACAAAAACGATATAATTTACCAGGTTCAACTGTCTACTTCTATTTGCAGCTTCAGACCTCAATGCGCACTTACAGTATAGCGTCCCTTGGAATCATTCATCTACTTCATTTAACCATAAACAAATCAACACGGTTCATTACAAAATGATATTCTCTCCTTCAATCGGCTTCTCAGGAGCCCATGCGTGTCATCAGACTCTGGGATGAAGATCTACATGGCTCATTTAGTGGAAAGTGGAAAACGGTCTGGCAGAATGTACAACTCTCATCTAGAAATCCTAATCATCAAGTTATTCATTTCAGTTTTCTGCACAGGACATATTTTAATCTCAATATATTATTTGAGATGAAAACTCTCACCAAACATAACAAGGACATTCCTACATATATTCTGGGATTGTCCAAAAGACAAAATATCCCTTGCACTCAGGAAATCTTGCTTCTTAATGACAGCGCTGGTTTAGATTTAAATAAAGGAGTATGGTTAGCTGGTCTTACGGCAGCCAAATGACACTTGCTTGTAGATGGATAGAGCCACACTCTGTCAACATGCAAAAATGGCTTGCAGACTTTTTAGACATAAGCAGGCTAGAACAAAGGGTCACATATGCACAATGCCAAAACAGAACAGAACAGGTCACGTATTGGACAATATAATCGCAACATTAATGCTAATTCTTCTGTAGAGCATTCTCTCTTAATAACTAAGTAACATGCCATAGGGGCTGGAGGGGAATGGGGAGGGGCTTGTGGGTTGTTAGGTCCCAGGGGGAGAGCAGGGGTGAGGATGGACGTAATAATGTGAAGTTACTTATTATTTACTTTTTATCATTATTAAGTACTGTAAGGTACTCCTCATCCCTGTGATTATAATTTGAAAACATCAGTAAAAAATGTATCACATAAAATAAAATAAAAAACATTAGGATCTCAATTCAAGTGCAATATTAAAGCACAATACAAACAGATAGAATCTGTTTCTGTGTGTTCCCTCCTGGGTCTGTGGGTCAGGTGACTTACGTTGGCCCATAGTAATGATAATAAAGTCTTGGACTTGCAATGAAAATTACAGCCTCTCAAAGTGCTGCACATTGGCCATTATTCATTCACTCTACACATGATGGTGGTAAGACACTGCCAATCTGCACCATCTGCCCCTCCCACCAACACAGTGTCTTGCCTAAGAGCACAACTACAGTACTGGATCTATCCTCTGTGCCACTGTTGCTCTTAGTGGCAGCACACAGACGGGCAGATTGTAAATGTGCACTAAACACTTCAGCTAGCAAAAGGATACAAGACTAAAAGAAGGACAGCAGTGGCTCTGTAATTTAAGCTTTCCTCCAAACTGAAGGGTTGGCAGTCCGATCATATCTCAGACCACTGTGTTTATGAATTGTAGAGAGCACTCTACAGAGGAAAACAAATCCAGAGGCTAAAGAACAGTTACACCCTCTTTAAAACCCTTTTCAGGAGCAGCATTGTGAAGGTACAGTTTATTCATTTCAAAAGCAGTACAAAACAGCTCTGAGTGAGAGGCACTAAGTGTTAAACTGAAAATAGCAGGTTTATTAGATTATAAGAATGAATAGGTTTTTGTCAGAGAGAGCAGCTGCAGGAATGTGCTACTGTTGACTTTAAAAAGTCAGAGAGAAAACAGACTTTTACAGAATCGGACTCTTCCCTGAAGGCCGACCCGGTTCACAAAAAGGTTCAAGGCCGCCAGCAAAGACAGTTGTTAACAGCGATTAAATACGGGCCTATAATCCCCTAAGGCAGGAATTTCATCAGAGTAAGTGAATGTATTACATGTAGCACTTATTCACATTCACTGCTGTTGTTTGCAGCTGCTAAATTCCAGTAAATGCAATGATGTCTCTCTCTCAGTGGGACAGGGGCGACAGTTTACCCTACACATTTCAAACCTGGTCATTTACATACAGAGACAAGGTCTATTTTGCCAATATATAACACTGCAAATTGTGTATATTACCATTTTGCCTGTCCAAGCCAAATCAAGCACATCTTGAGAAGTCATCTGAAACCCAGAATTCAGGGCCAAAACAGCACAACAGGACAAGTCGTGTTTGCTATGGTTATGGCCACACAAAAAAAAGGTTAAACATTTTAGTTTATTACGCTCAAATAACTCAAAACATAATAGCTTGGGATCGTAACCAACTAAGAAATGCACTTTGCACAGTTCGGGGGATGGGAGTTAAAGACTGCTGGATTGTGGGATATGCAGGTTTGTTTTTCCTGCTTCTATGCTGCTCCTGACAGTTTGCCCCAGTGGGATTGAAGGATGGGTCAAATGCAGAGTCGAATTGCATTCCCTGGCCATCAGCAGCAACTTCCTCGATTGAGGCTGAGCACCAGCTCCCTCTTCCTTAGTAAAGAGCCACCAGAAAAGATACATAGTGTGCTATGTAGCTTTCTAATGGACCAATAAACCATACCAGATTTAAGAATAATTAAACTGACAACTATAACTAAATCAGGGCAAATATTGGAAAACATATATACTAATTCTAAAATATACTTTGACCACAGATAGTAGAAAAACGTGAAGGCAACTGTGCAGACACTTTCAAACATCTGGCTTTTCACATAGTCACTTTTTTCTTCATTTTATGCAGCAAAATCAGTCTTCCGGAATTCAGCCAATCTCTAAGAACTCTTTTGCTCCTGTGGTTGTCCTGAATTACACTTGGCAGCTTTTCAAGGTTTTTGGCTTGAATTATTCTATTGACTCCATGTAAAGAATGTTTAGGTTACACAGTCCAACATAATCTGAAAATGACAGGTTGAAAATACACTTAAGGTTGATCATTTCCCAGAAAGTTCCCAGTGTGAGAGGCAACTGGGAATAGAAATGTGTGGTTTAAAAAACAGGTATACAGTGTTTCACATAGATCCTGCTGAGACTATGGTGGAAAAGCAAGTCCATTGCATTTATACAAATGTTAGGCTGGATTTCATTTACTGCCTCCATCTTTAAAAGTTCCTTTAAACACAGTTTGCCTAAAGTGTAGTTTCTTTTTATGCTTTTTAAGACAATACAACAGGCCAAAAGTATTACTTGTTGTACCAGTTCGTAGTTTAGTCTTTACAATGGGGGATAAAATTAGACTAAGGGAGCATAGTCGCCATTATGAATGGGAAACTAGGAATGTATTATGAATTGCCCTGTCCCAATACTTGTAATTGCACACTTTAAATGGGCACCCAAATTCTTTCAAATGTTTTGATCCATATGTCACCTCACTTTACTATTTAATTTTGCCTTATTAAAACATATTAAAATAGTGCTGCCCGATGGTGGAGTGGTTGTACCATTTAGTCAGAAATTATTTTCCTACCAGTAAACTGGAACAAAAATACTTTATTTAAGCATGCACATGTTTTGTGTGCATACCGTAAAGGTGCACTCACTTTTCTGGATGTAGGAGATATTTTTGCTTTGCCTGGAATGCTCCACAGTATGGCATTACACTTATTCATCTCTTTAGAAATGAGCAGGCGATGCTACCAGGTCTCATTATAGGTTATATATGTTATATAAGGATTACGCAGGATTTTTCCTGAGCTAGTGCATTCTGCTATGGCCACGCAACTCCTGGTTTATAAAACCCTTCATGCACTCTTCACCACACAATCTGTTCTTTCTAAATTCTACCTGCAGCTGGACTCTGCGTCACCCCACGTCACGAAATGCCCTCGCCACACCTCTAAAACAGCCATTATGACTGGACTTACTTAAACATGAGCCGATAATCCGTGGGTTTGACCAAAGCACAGGACGAGGAACAGCGAAGAACTGTGAAACGTAAAAACTCTAGATACTTCTTTGAGTCTGCGTAACTGGATCGAGCACACACATTATTTCCTCTTAAGGGAGGACCCTTATGAGCAAGCTCTCTGTTACAAAATAATGAATCCATTAGAACAGAGCAAGGGCTTGGGTCAGTGTTACTGGAGCTGCGTCTTGACTCAGTGCTTTATTAAACCAAACCATGCTCATGTGTTCCCTGACTCTCAGGTCCGTTTACTGTTTCATAGATCCAGCTTCAGATTCAGCAGATCTTCTCTGCTTTGGGTGATGAGCTGGTGGCAAAAAAAAGTTTCACAGTGCACCTTTGACACCAGACTTGTTAAAACAGTTGGTCACCTTTTATTTCCAACAATACCTATTTTTTACTGCAACTTCAGCAAAATTATTATTATTATTTTGCCCTGCTCTCTTACGTTTAATTAATATTACAAACAATGTTAAGTGTTGTTAGGCTTCAATATGTTTGCTCAGTGACATGAAATAGTTCTCATAGGCAGGTTTGCATGTTTGCACTGGTCCGTGTGGAGCCTGCAGGCCTGCTGTTGGGTGACCTGCATCTGCAGATCTGAGAGCCATAGTGTTTATCATTCTCCTGTCTTTACTCTGTTTGAAAGCTGAAGCTCAGGATCGCAGTGCAAACATGCAGAGGAGGCCAGTGCCAATATAAGTTTCAGAATCAGAATCAGAATCAGAATCAGAATCAGAATCAGAAGGGGTTTATTGCCATTGTCAATGAACAAAATTCACAAACATAGGAACTGGTCTCGGCATTAAGGTGCAACATAAAACACTGATCAATAGTAAAACAACATATATTCAATCAAAAGGGCGTGCATTAAGAAACAATTCAAAGTATGAAATAAAAATAAAAATAGGTATTACTATGTACACGAGAATTACAGTTAAATTTAAAGTTGTAGTGCAGTTAGTGATGAATAGTTGCAGTTAAAGTGGCATGTGCTAAGAAGTGTTCATGACTCCAACAGCAGAGGGAAAGAAACTATTCTTGTGGTTGGAGGTTCTGGTCCGGATGGACCGTAGCCTCCTGCCTGAGGGGAGTGATTCAAATAGACCATGTCCAGGGTGAGAGGGTCACAGTCCTGAGCCCTGGAGAGATGGAAGTCTGCAGCCGATCACCTTCTCAGCAGAGCGCACAATGCACTGTAGTCTCTGTTTGTCCCTGGCTGTGGCTCCAGCGTACACCACAGTAATGGAGGAGGTGAGGATGGACTCAATGATGGCCGTGTAGAACTGCACATCATCTCTGCGCTGGCAGCTTGGCTTTCCTCAGCTGCCGCAGGAAGTACATCCTCTGCGGGCCTTCTTGATGAGAAGCTGATGGTGGGCTCCCACTTTAGGTCCTGGGTGATGGTGGTGCCGAGGAAGCGGAAGGAGTCCGCGGTGGTGATGGGGAGTCTGTCATGATGGGGGAGGCTGGAGGGCTGTGACTTTCCTGAAGTCACGATTATCTCCACTGTCTTCTGGGCGTTGAACTCCAGGTTGTTACCGCTCACCAGGACACCAGCCGGTCCACCTCCCTCCTGTAGACAGACTCATCCAGTGCGAGATGAAGCCCAATGAGGGTGGGTCGTCCGTAAACTTGATCAATTTTACGGAGTTGTGGCTGGAGGTGCAGCAGTTTGTGTACAGGGAGAAGAGCAGTGGAGAAAGTACACAGCTCTGTGTCTAAGGACACAGGACGCTGGGACATTTCCAAGTCCCTATGAACACTGTTTATTTTTGTTTCCACTGTAGCCCCTCGAGGCAACTACTGTTGTGATTTTTGGGCGTTACAAAAATAATTGAATTGAATTGAATTGAACTCTGTGGAGCTCCTGTGCTGATAGTCCGAGTGTCTGAGACATTCTTCCCACCGCACGCACTGCCTCCGATCCATCAGGAAGTCAGTGATCCACCTGCAGGTGGAGTCAGGCACGTTAGCTGGAGGAGCTTGTCCCGGAGCAGAGCAGGAAGGATGATGTTGCATGCAGAGCTGAAGTCCACAAACAGGATCCTGGCATAGTATATTCTAGAATTGTTTCATAATATAGCTAGATTCATTTTGAAATCTTCTTTGACAACGGAATTGGGTGACATTGTGACTCAAGAGGGTGTGGTGGTGGTGGTGGTTGGTAATCTTTGCAGATTGGATTAGTTCCAATATGTCAATCTAAATAGAGATGATTTTTGTTTGCAGATAATTCATTGTTGGTTTTCTGACAGGTTTTTTTTTGGGCCCTAAAATATTTTGTAATAGGTTGTTTCCACATTCCAGAATTAGATAATGTCATAATCTCAGATGGTGGATAAAGTCTTAATATGGGAGAAATCCACAGATGTTGAACCATATGAGCATTTCTTTGTGATTGGCTCCAATAATGTGATTCGTCATATCAATCTCCTAGTTTAAAGTCCTTTCAACAGACAAACATCACGGGTTTTGAGTTGAATAATGGCACCACTTTTTCAAGCTGTTGATGCAGTATGAGAAAAATAATTTATATTTGAAAAAATCCATTAAAACAGATGTGCACAATTAACATTACAGATTTAAATGGGAAAAGTTGAAAGTTCAACTTCTTTCTTTTTTTCTTTTGAGAGAAAGAGAGGATGAATGAGGTGTGATTTCATAGTTCATAGCTTAACTTGGATGTTGATGCATTAAAGCATGGGTCTCAGACACGCCGGCCGCGGGCCAACTGCGGCCCCCGGTACGATAATTTGCGGCCCCCATCTTAATATGAAAGATTAATATAAGTGCGGCCCTCAAGATTTACACTTGTTGTGTGCGGCGCTAAATGAACCAATCACCAGTGAGGTATAGCCTCGAGGGCGGGACATCGGCCGGGCTGCCTCGCTCAGAGGCGAAGCCGTTGTGTCTGTTGGGTTGAGCTATGCGCATGCGTCTGACTGGAGCCCATCGTTCTTTGTTGTTCTCTCGAGTCGCCAACGCGCATGCGTTTGTAGAGTGAAGACGGCAGCAGCAAAACCACGTCTGTCTCCTCGAGGTAAGTTTCTGTGATTATTTCGGATTTCATTTTTATTTCTGGCGCGATATGATGCGAGAAATTACCCTTCTGATGAAATCCCAATGGCTAGTTTTCTGTTTTGGACTCATAAAACAACCCTGTCTCTTACGTGAGGCAGGCTTTTCCCCGCTTCGCTCGGCCAGTTTCACGGGACTCCGCGTGAACTGCACCCGAATGCAAATAGGTGGTTCTCGGTCAAAGTTCCGCAGGGCTCCGCTTGCCTCACGTGAGGTTTTGAAGCCCTTAACATACTATCGAGGCGATTGTAATTTATCTTATGATTGAAGCTGTATAGATATTGGTTTATGTTACGCCGTGGTGAGGCATTTACCGTTTGCACGTCTTTTCATATTTTGGTGCACACGCAGCATAAGTAATATAACTAAAGGCATGTCTGTAATAAGTGTTAACTGTATTCAAATGTGTTTAGGAAGAAAATCTCGTCAAGTCCAAACCGTGACCAGATTTGGACGAGGAAAGTGGAAGTGGATGCGTCAGCTCTTAGTGTCTGGAGGGAAGCTATTGAAGACTTTCTCTTCCGAGCAGTGATATATTAATTACCCTTTGTATTATACCGTGATTCAATACACTTCATTTACAAACAGTCCCATCCTTCACATTTTCAAATGCAATGTGTTTTTTGTGATTTAAAGAGCTATCCATGATTTTGCACTGAGTTGGGGTCACTCAAAACTGGAAACTGTATTGAAGGTTCAAATTGTGTTAAAAATAAAGATATTATAATAAGCGGCCCCCAGGTAAAATGAGTCTGAGACCCCTGCATTAAAGGGTATATCTAGGCTGGTAATGGAACATTGGTGAGTAGGAGGAGATTGAGAGGCTTTGTCAGTTTTTATTGTCCTTTATATCTACATGTTTGTATGATGGTTGTCAGTTCCTAAATTACAGTGTTTTATTTATGTATTTTAGTCAATATCTCCCGAGCGTATGAGTAACTTTAATTATTGTGTGACTTTGAGTTGGCGCTACTTCAAACTGCTGTATTTCGCCTTGAGGCACACCAGTGAAAAGGGCATGTTACGTTGAAAAGCAGCATGCTTATAACTCATAGTGAATGACTGCTTATCTATGTCAGTCTTTGTTGATCAAGCTTCTATTTTGAAACCATAATAGCTGTCACATTAATCATAAGATGTTTGATCTGTTACGCAACACAGGCGTGGTGCAGAGATGCATGTGATAAAAACATCTGTAAACTTACAAATCTTTAGTATAAAGCAACATAGTAACAACAACAGCATCATTTTATAGAAATAGAAAGTTACAAATACTTAGGAAAATTCTTCATGGAGATAGGTATATTTCATGCTATACAGTGGAAAATTAAAGCCAAAGGAACAACATTTCCACGGAAACAAGCAGGAGTTGTTTAGTTCAATAAAAGATATACAAACAAACAAATAAACAAATAAACAATAAAACATACTTTTATTTCATTCTATTTTTGGGCAAAAAAGCTATGTGCTGGGAGTTTTAATAAAAAATGGGAAATTAAAGGATGTATCTAATATTGTGAAGAGAAAAAAAATGCAGTGTTTCTTAAACTGTAGTGTTAAAGGTACTCAAGTAAGAGTAATTCCAAATAATATTACTCAGTAAAAGTAAAAGTAACTCAAGTAAGAGTGGGGCGTCAGTAGCTCAGTGGTCGAGTGTTCGTCTTTTGATCCATCTCTCCATGGCCTAGCACCAAAGTACATCTCGGACATCTCGGGTTCTGAGGACCTTAAGTCCAGGCTAAAAACGGTTCTTTAGCTGTGCGTTTGATTGAACAACAGCAATTTACTTTTTTAAACACATTTTAATGTAACTATTCATGCTTTTAATTTTGTCTTGAGATTTGCATTTGATTTGAATGTGTTTTTATGATTATAAAGCACTTTGAGCTACCTTTGTATGAGCTGTGCTCTACAAATACATTTTGATTGATTGATTGATTGAAGGACAGTGGTTGGAATCCTGCTCCCCTTAGTAGAGTGAATATTGCCGTTGTGTCCTTGGGGCAAGACACTTGATGCACCTCGTCCCCAGTGTCACTGGTACACTGGTGTATGAATGTGTGTGTGAATGGGTAAGATGCACTTTGATTGGCTTCAAGGTAGAAAAGTGCCATGAGTAAAAAAGTACTTTGGGAAATTACAACCCAAAACTTTTAGTTTATTGTCATATTTTGGGACCTTCCAGGCAAAGTAACAACATCTGCAGGTGTATCAGTATCAGCAGAAAACTTATCGTACACAGTGCACCTTACATTTACCGTACTCAATTACGATACATTCACATTTTGGTCCTCCTTTCGGATCCTCTTCAATAAGATCAACTTTAATCATGGCACCGTACCATTTTATACATATTTAAAATAATATTTTGGTTTGTTATAGTCCTCTTAACACTGGTGGAGAGTAACGTACAAAGTACTGTACCTAAGTAAAATTTTCAGGTATCGGACTACATGCAAATACCTGCATATATATATATATATATATATATATATATATATATAAAGTAAAAAGTATCCAATATACTTTTTACTTTATGTGAGAAATATTAGGATATATCAAAATGTACAAACAGTATCATGCTTATAATCTGTTTATGATTCATTATGTGTTATTGTTAATTATTCTTGCATTATTGCATTATTCTTTGACACTTTACTTCAACACATTTAAGACCAAATACCTTTACTTTAAAGTAGAAAGGACTTTTCATCTGGTTTGAGGGATTCTTTTTAGATTGTTGGTAACGTTCTGCCAAAGGTTTTGAATTCAAGCCCAGCTCAGAGCAATAAAAATATACATAACTTCTTCACCACTGTCTGATACAGATCTCTTTCGGAGGCCCTTAATTAGGAATGGCTTCCCTCCACTTTTTGGGATTTGGTACTATGCTCAAAAGGTAAAACATTATCTTTGGTGGAAGTTACTTTTTGTATAAAGCTTAAGAATATGTAAGTACTGTATGTATGTAGCCCATGTGAATGTATGTATTTATATATGTATGTATTAGTAAAAAGTAAACCAGAATGTACCCCACCACTACAGTTTCAATCACAGCTATTTCTCCGAATATCAAATAAATGAAGACTTAGTGCTTTATTGATGTGTTATTATTATTATTATTATTATTATTATTATTATTACATTTATATATATATATATATAATATATGTATGTATATATATATATATATGTGTGTATGTGTGTGTGTGTGTGTGTGTGGTGTGTGTTTGTATATATATATATATATATATATATATATATATATATATATATATATATATATATATATATGTATATATATATATAATATATATATATATTATATATATATATATATATATATATATATATATATATATATATATATATATATATATATATATATATATATATATATATATATATATATATATATATATATGTAATAATAATTATTATTACACTGCTCTGCCTGAGCCATAAAGCTCTTCTCTGAGCACAAGGCAGGTTTCTGAGTCTGTGAATAGTCCAAACAACAATTCATCAATTCATAAATTAGTTGATGTTTATTTCAATTATAAATTAGTTGCCATTAATTGATGAACTTGTTTAAACCCTAATATAAATATTTTCATTGATTCCTGCATGTTTGAGTTAATGCTGTATGGTCCTGCCACTGAGGCTCGGGTGCTCAGAAAATCCCTATTTTCACCTATCCCCGCCAAAATTCCGGCATTTATTTGGGATTATTTGAAAAATTAAGACAAAATTACACATGTAGGGTTGTAAAACATCAATGAATGTAAATTACAATTAGCTGCTGACAATTAGGGCTTATCAGTTTTGAACAGGAAGTCAATGGACCTTTTTTGATCTATTTTGCAGTTTATAATGAATAGAATGTAAAAATATGATCTTTATTATAGTTCAATGATAAGTACCTGATAAAAAGTCTAAAATATCTCCTTAAAGTACAGTACATTTACATTTATACTTTGTTATTTTCCACCTTAAATGCAGAACAATAAAGATTACTCAAATATACATAATTAATAATAAGTATTTCTACTTTAATGGGGGGGAACAAGGAGGTGCAAGAGACGGATGGGGAGTTGCAGAATATAATGGGCCAAAAGACACAGGATGCATTGCTTGGACCAGTGTCTGTCTGTACAAAGAGAGGCTTAAGCTGAGCCGTACCAGGCAGTGCCCTCTCATCACGGCTGTCTCTGCCATCATACTCTCTCACACACATGATTAGAGAGTACACTGTATCTGCATGACTCAGAGGGAAATACACCATTTAAAACCAACAGGATCTTTTTTCATGGTGATTTTACACTGGTTTGTTTTCCAATATTACTAACACGAGGCTGTTAAATTACTTTTGAAGGGCAAATTAAACTGGTTTGAAACAATAATATTGTTTAATGTCTTTTTTTTGGTTAGTGTTTATTTTTCATACAGGAAAAGATTCCACAGAATCAGGCACAGAATGTAATATTTAACTAAGGCATAAACAATAAGCAGGAAAAAATAAGCAAAAATTGCTTCAAAGCTATTGAGAAGCAGTAAATTAAATCTAAAGTAATTCTAAAAATACTTAAATTTGTTTTTATTCAATTGGATTAGCCCATAATAGAGCAATGTTTTTTATATGGTTATCTCTGGGGCTCCAATAAACACATGGCTAATATCTAAAAGTTGTTTGTATTTTATGGTTACACATAATTATTGTTTTCTTTCCAGCTTTATTTGGTCATTTCTTTCATTCCTCCTGTAACCTTTATAAAAGTATTTTATAATGTATCCACAATACATGTATAGTTTGATTATTTTGCTTGTTTGACAGTGTATTTTTGTTCATTTTCGGGATATTTGCTAAGAAATTCTGCAAAAATAGAAATACACAATATTCTTACCCTGCTTATGTTGGTTAAACAAGCCAGAATTATGTTGCAATAACTCTAGATTTAAAGAAGACATTTTTGCTAAATTGACTTTCTGACCTAAAACTGACCTGGAGTAATATTTAGTTTCATTCACACTTATTTTAAGAATTCTGGTACCAAGTCCTCTCCCTCTAAGCCTCTGAAAACACTCTGACATAGGCAGAGCTCACAGCTCTTCTGTGCTGTTTTCATGTCCATAAATCATCACCAGACTCGTTCTGAACATTTCTGCCTCAACTCGTCTTCATTACAACTGCATGCCTGTAAATCGACCAACTGATTTAAGTAAAGTGTGCTTTTTGTACACACATGATTTTAACTTCTAAAACATGAGATACTAAAGCAGAAGAGCCTGCTTAAAGGACAATAAGTATACAAAGAATGCAGATTGTAGAATGTGTATTTTAAGTAACTAAACTTAAATTATATCAAAGTCAAGATTTAGTCAAGATGTGTCATGCAAGTCATGATCCTCTGACTATTCCTTTTTTGCAGTGTGCCCTCAGAACATACAAACAGTAGACAGTGTGGAACATAAAGCTCTTTAGTGCACTAAGTTACTTCTATCACAACATGGCTCTGAACCAAACCATTCGACAGGATTGTTGTAAAGCTTGACCTAAAGAACACTGCTAGAAGAAGTCATCAGTTTTGTTACTTGTGGATTTGCTTTTGTACTTGAAAACAAACCTGACTCGACTTTTACTTTGCCTGCTTGTTTTCATGGAAATGTTGTTCCTTTGGTATTAATATTCCGCAGTATGGCAAAAATGTATCTACCTCCCTGGAGAATGTTCACAAAGGGTTTTAACTTTGTATGTGTACTGTATATGATAATGCAGGTAACTTTCCTCCAAAAAGTGAAATACTGTTACTTAAGGAAAAGTGCAGATACAGTAATATATGACATTAAAAAATCTTCTTAAGTAAAAGTATTGAAGTGTAAGTTTAAAAATTTACCTTTACAGTAAAAAGTAAAAGTATTTCAGACCGATTTTGAGAACTGTAAAACATCATGCAATTGAATCAAGCTATTTAATATTTTTTTTGATTGTTTGAACCTTTACTCAAAATGTGAAAATGCTCTAAAACATTTTTAAAAAAAACAAAAATCCTTGGCCCTCTCAAACAATAAAGAAAAGTAAATTTTTGTTTTGTTTGTTTTTTTCAAAGGGTTTTTAAGAATAAAAGGAGAAAATAAAGGTGCATCCAAACAAAAGAAGGGTTAAAGCATACTAACTCAAAAATAATATAATAATAAATCCCATTTTCTCCATTGTCTGTCAATGTCTGGGGTTTTTTCGTAGAAAAGAAGGAAAGTAGAACAGCACAGATACTGTTCTCAAATGTAGTGAAGTAAAAGTATAAGTATCCACTGCAAAATGTACTATAAAACGTAAGTATAGAGACGTAAACATGTGACTTTCAGTACTGTACTTCGTTACTTTCCACCACTACTAAAACTCTAGATGAAGCAAATATAGATGATACTGTATATTACACTTTACATTTGTTTGTTTTTGACCCTCCGAGCTTGCCATAGCTTCTAGTAGTGTTTGACAGGCTTACGTTTATTTTATATTATGTTTTATGCAAGGAAAGATTCTCAAAGAATAATTGTCATTTGCTGAGCTCAAATTCAAATGACATCCACCTGTAACAAAGGTTTATGTAACAGAGCTGCCTTTAGTGTGTGAGTAATTGCGCTTGACAAAAGGACATGTTTTGAGAGCAGATGAAGCGTGATCAGATCCACGTGTTTGTATCAGGATAAGAGCCAACTTCAAACACACAGAGGCCATCAAAGAGCAGCAGGTGTACAGGCTTTCATCCACCACACCTGCATCTCTCCACTGTTTCAGAACAACGATCTGTGTTCTATTTTTCTAAAAAAAAATAGGTTGTGTTCACGTTCTACAATTTGCAGATGTTGGGAAGTGGCCTCTGTAACTTGACAGGAGATTTACTGTTTTTGATCCAGTAAGAAAATACCGAAAATAGAAATCCACAAATGTAAATGTTTCACTTTTGATGTTGAACTTTGTGTCCATTTTTGTTTCTGTCTTTGTTTTCTTTGTTTTTTTTAACCATAAACCGGGTCAAAAATGATAATGCGCAAACATGCAGTAGTCCATTCGGTGCAAATGTTTACACCTGCTTTGCAAACATACCACAATTTCAAGCAGTTTTACTCCTCGTAGTTTTGCTAGATCAGACAGCGCCCTAAACAATATGATTTATATTTTGTCCGCCTCGATTTTTGCACGTTGTGGGAAAATGTCTTCGATTTGCGTATTTATTTGGTGCTAAATTTGCATTTTAGCCCACACTATCCGTTTTGCATCGTAAGACCTGGTTAGGGCTCAGACATTAAACGAAATGACAACTGCTGAAACAAATAGGTCAGCTTTTGAGTTTCTTCTGAATTTGTCCTTGCCCCAGATTTCCCATCATGCATTGGTTATTAACCTCATCACAGGGCCACATAAAAGCTGAATTGATGCTTCTCTACAGGAGACGGGCCGCTCCACACAGCCAGACAAAGGGCCTCCAAATCGGACAGCCGTGACGCACCAACGCTCCGGAAATCACAGTTTACATTTTCATTCAAACACATTCTGATGAAAAACATTTGACCCAATTTCTCTACAAATGTCTTACACAAGGAAACGGCTGTAAAAATACAAATGAGAAAAAAATGAAAAGAAAGCATAACTCGAGAAACAAACAAACTTGCTTTCCGGAAACAGGAAATGAGAAAATTCTAATAAAAACAAATACTATAAAAAACTTTCAGATTTTGCCACAGCAAATCTTTTGTTGAATTTATATTAACACTGCATTACTATCTTGATGTGGAATTTAATATTTTTGAAAGTGTCACTCAGACACACACTTGATTTCGATTCATTGCAATATACATCTGTGCAAAAGCTGCAGATTTATCAGAAAAGTCTGTTTGGATTACCACAAGTGCGTTTCTTGTCCCACAGATTCATTTTGGGACGGCTAAGATGTTTTGGATAGAGTGGGAACACTGAGAAGGACTAATGTGAAAAAAAACAAAACAAAAATAATTGTAAAACTAATTTGACACAATTATTTCTTCTTGTTTATTACATCAGATTATTTTACCACCAATAATTTTTCCATGCCATTAAACTGCAACCACACCTTTAAAGTAATCATGCAGCTTTCAAAACATGTAACACTTTATGACTATTTTTTATCCTAGAGGCAGAACATTGAGTTTAAACTTGTCAAATGATTAAAACATGATTTGTAGTGTGAGTTACTTTTATTAAAGAGTAGAGAAGAAATGTGGAATGCAAACCAAACTACATGCAAAAGGCAAATTGCCCAGGGACAAAAGATGGAAACTAGCCTGTGGATAAAATCCAGCATTTTTACATTGAATCATATGTTCATTAATGTTAACTGTCCCTTTTCTAAATAAATAAATAAATAAATAAATGGAAAACGGAGAACTCTATAGTGACACTATCTGGAGGAGTGAAGCAGTGCATTGAGATGGATCGAGCTCACTGCGTTTCAGATCACATCACAACATTCTAAAGGCCTGTGCGCTGTTAACTGAAACAGGAATAAGCAACTCTTTGTTCAATAATAAGTATTGTGTGGTGTTGCAGGTGGATAAAAGATTTTTATTATTTCTTATACTAGTTCTTTTTCTTTTTTTGTTTTTATCAAAATGCTTTACCATAAAATTGAAAACACTATAAGGTTAAGGTTAGCCTTCATGGCCCCATAGGGAAATGCATCCTTCAGGGGCCACCTGTCAGGGGTAGTGTGGAGCCATCTCCAGCTCTTGGTCAGCCATATCGGACCAAAAAAACAAATCTGTCTGGAGCCGCAAAAAAATAAAAGCCTTTTATAAGCCTTATATGAAGGGAACACAGGCAGTAAGTGTATATTAGCCATATTAGCCTACTATGACAAGTAGTAGTAGTCAAAATGACAAGGCTACAAATACATGATGAGCATTCCTGATTAAATGTTTATTTTCCCTGCAGCGCCCCCTGGAGAGATGAGGCACCTCGTGAATACTCTGCGATACGACATTTGGTGCTTTAACTTTAACTTCCATTACAATATTAATGTTTTGTTACATTGATGACAATAGAGAAATACAAATAAGAAATCAGATTTTTGAACATTTCTACTTGCGGCCCATCAGAGTTCACAAACCTGCATAACAGCGCTGCCTGTTCGATATCGATCACATCATAGGCAATTGCGTACGCTGGAGCTGAATTAATCTCCTTGATTTGCCGATTTGCCGAATGGCCCGTTCCTTCACTGTCTTTCTCTTGCTCCCAACCGGGTGGTTGGCTGCAAATTTCCTTCCATGGAAATGTCTTTCCAAATTATTTTTTTTGTAATTTGACAACTTCTCATTACAAAGCAAACATGCAGGCAGTCTTCCGCATTGGCAATGAAAGCAAATGAAAGCAAATCCGTTCTTCCTTGAATTCTCTATTCTCATCAGCTATCTTTGTTTACAACCGCCACCTGCCCGGCACTGCGGCACATGTGCGCGCATGTGTTGCAGGCTATGACGCAAATCTTCGTTGATAGAAATCTTGAAATGTCACATTTATTAAAAAATTAATGACAGCATTGGAAAGCGTTAAGAATGTTTGTGTCATGTTTGTCCTCCTACAGAAACCATATTAAAACCAAAAATATATCACCTTAATCTATTTTCATACCTTTTTGAAAAAGCTGCAGGTTGCCGATCCCTTACCGCAGGATTTGACCTGTGGTGCGTGTTTTGGGTTGATGGGAGAAATCTGAGCCCAGAGTAGACTCCCCCAGACGCCCAGAGAAATGTGCAAACTCCATACAGTCAGGCCTGGACGTCCCAGGAGTTGAACCTGTATCCCTCTTACTGTGAGGCGAGAGTGGTAGCCACTGTGCTGTAGTATTACTACTACTAAAAAAAATATTGCTACTACTAAAAACACCATTACTACTACTAAAAACACCAATACTAGTACAAAAACACTATTACTACTACAACAACAACAACAAAGCATCCGCTGAGTGCCATTGCAAATGCATGCACTGGTGACCTGAGGCTTAAAAAAACAACAACATATCATCACATGCTCCATGATTCTGCCGATCTGAAAGAGAAGAGGCGGGGCTCTGATTTAATGGGTTTTGGCTTATCCGCGTGCTGTGTTTTGCTTGGACACACTTGATAAAACTACTTTCCTCCTGGAAGTATCAATGTAGATGGAGTTCCTATCTCGATAAAGAGCTGAGTGTACCAGTGTAAGATCAACAGGAAAAACATGACCTCACAGCTTCAATTATGTGCTTATGCCACTCATATTATTGTGAAAACACCTAATGACATCATAGAGCGGGACCAAGAAGAGCTCCTTTGTGTTTTTAAAGCCCATGCATCTTCCCCATGTTCTTTCAGATCACACATTCACTGTGATTGACTTCAACCAACTTGAACGCTGACAGTTATTTAGCATATCATTTCCTCTCCTCCTCATTGTGTGAACTCACAAACATTTCAACAAAGAGCAGTTAGAGCAGTTTACATGTACATGTCCAGACCCTTGGGTTTCATGCATACATTTTCATCTGTTCTTTTGATGTCATGTTGCATAATTTTTATCAAGTCATTATATGAAAATATTTAAAGGAGACATTACGTAGAATCAACTTTTGAGAGCTTTTAAATTGTTATCATGATTTCCCATCACAGTTTACCTGCTCAAAGTTGTATTTACAATGATTCACGCACGTTTCAGTGGTCTTTATTCCACTGCATTTGATACACAATTTTTCAGAAAATTTCAGTTTCTTTACTTACTTTATACTTCGGGGTTCAGCAGTGTCATCCCGTATAAGGGCACGCACTGACAGAGGTTTTGAAAATTATCCAAACTCACATAAATATATCAATACTATCAAATATGTTTGTAAAGCATTGTTCATATTTTAGCTTTTCTGCACTTGCTTACTTTTCATATTAGCTCAAGGAGAAATTGAAAGAAAATAATGGTAAAGGAAACATTTTTCATAGTCGAGGAGTTTCAATACATTTTACTCATTGGTATCAGTAATGGATTGTCACAATATTTGTCATTCTATTATTTGGTATACAAAAAAAAAGAAAACAAGTTGCAGGCCCTTCATCAGAAAAATTACATAGTGCACCTTTAAATGTTGTAAAACGGCAAATTGTGTATGAAAGTCAACTGAACAAAAACATACTCAAACACACGGCAACAGTCGTGGTCAGCAGCAGCTTTTATATTTGCATAAATATATTAAGCAAAAGTATTCCTGTTTGAAACTTCCTTTTTCTAGTTTGCAGCAGCTGCTAAATGAAGCAACACATTTGAACTTTGCAGAGCTGCAGTTTTGTCTCAGAGCAAAGAGATGAAACTTACTATAAAACTATTTTTGGTCTTCACATTTTCATTTTTGCAGCACTAAAAGATATGGACTTCAGAATCAGAATCAGAAAAGGTTTATTGCCATTGTCAATGAACTAAATTCACAAACATAGGAACTTGTTTCAGCGTTAAGGTGCAACATAAAACACTGAGCAATAATAAAACAACATGTATGAAACATATATGAAATCAAAAGGGCATGCATTAGGAAACAATTAAAACTTTCTATAGTAGAAGACAAAAATAGACATACTGGGTACACAAGAATTTACAGTTAAATTTACAGTTGTAGTGCGGAAAGTGACAGTGCAGTGAGTGATTGAATAGATTGTAGTTAAAGTGACAGGTGTTTAAGAAGTGTTCATGAGTCCAGCTGCAGAGGGAAAGAAACTGTTCTTGTGGTGGAAGGTTCTGGTACGGATGGACCGTAGCCTCCTGCCTGAGGGGAGTGGTTCAAATAGTCCATGTCCAGGGTGAGAAGGGTCAGCTGTGATCCGGCCTGCTCGTCCCAGAGCCCTGGAGACGTACAGGTCCTGCTGCAGAGATGGAGTCTGCAGCCGATCACCTTCTCAGCAGAACGCACAATGCGCTGTAGTCTCTGTTTGTCCCTGGCTGTGGCTCCAGCGTACCACACGGTGATGGAGGAGGTGAGGATGGACTCAGTGATGGTCGGGTAAAACTGCATCATCATCTGCACTGGCAGCTTGGCTTTCCTCAGAACTCCAGGTTCCAGCACCAGGACACCAGCCGGTCCACCTCCCTCCACGTCCGAGATGAGCCCTATGAGGGTGGTGTTGTGTGCAAACTTGATCAGTTTTACGGAGTCGTAGCTGGAGGTGCATCAGTTTGTGTACAGGGAGAAGAGCAGAGGAGAAAGTACACAGGCCTGTGGAAGTCCTGTGCGGATAGTCCGAATGTCTGAAACATACTTCCCCAGCCGCACAACTTTTAGATATAATATTATTTGTATTTATTATATTATATTAAATCAATCACAGTTTCCACTAACACAAAATGAAGAAAAGCATGGATAAAGTAAAGTAAATTACATTAAAAATAGCTGACAGAGCTGCAAATTAGTTTTTTGCATGTTGCTTTATAAGATCTGTGGAGAGGCGACCCAACTCACAGTTACATGTGTGTTTGTGAAGGTACAGTATCGCGGAATTAAAAAACAGCAAAAACATAATGATCATGTCTGCATGTATGTTTTCCAGTCGACCTGTCACTTTGAATCTATGCAAATGCACTTTTTACTTCCAGTTGAGTTATTGTATCTTGCAGTTGGCTGTGATAAGAGCACAATATAGTTACTTCCGCATCGGTTTCAATAGTTTATGTCTGGAAAGAAAAAAAAATTTGGTTTGAGTTTAATTTTGTGGCATAGAGTCATGACTCATAGAGTCATTAGAATTTGCCGATTGTTGTATTGCAATTGTATTCTACTTGCATAAAATAAATGATAAATGCCTTTTTGCAAACGTGAAAGGTTGTATATCACGTCATAATTTGTGTTTAGAACTACAACTAAACTTTTTAAAATAAAACAAAGACAGCACACTGTCCAAAATAACTCAGTGGTTAGAGCACTTGTGTACCAACCTGAATATCAAAGGTTCGATTCCCAATTAGTAGAGTCCCCAGGCACTTAAACTCGAATTACAGTAGATGTCAAAATGTATGCCCAATACTTGTACTTAAAACACACTCTCCCTTGGCCTGGCCCGTGCTAGTGAAATGCATGTGCACTGTCCACTCAAAGTATGCGTATGTATCAAAGAATGCATGTTTTTTCCAATTGACTTCATCGAAGTCTGCCTTTTTTCCTTTCTTAGAGTGAACCTGTTGTTCAGAGTGGACATGGGCCAGTTTATGACGACTTGATGCATACGCATGTGTATGTTCACCTGTCGGTTTCACCACCAGTTCTGATGAAGGAAGTGTGGGCAATATTGACAGAAAATATCTTTATTTATTTATTTTTGTCGATAACAGTAATCAGAAGATATTTTTGCAATCCAATAGAAATGTTATGCTTACTTTAGAAGTATCAGTTAGTAAACAAATGTGAAAGGATAGCAAAATTACCCGTGCAGAAACACGTTATACCTTGTTTGTTCTATATATTTATGTTTGATCAGCTCTTTTGCATCATTTTGACTTTTTTTTTAATTTTTAACTATAAACCCAATAAATCAATCCTGCACATCTTCAAAAGTTTGTGAATATTATTTTGATTTAAAACAGTCTTGCAATAATTCATAGATTTCACCCACCTGGACACAAAGTGCGTGCTCTTGAATGCTCTGAGGGCTTGACTGTACGGAGAACGGCTGTGGACGAGGACGTTTCGATGCAAATGTTTTCACTGCACCTCACCTGTAATAGATAAGGCTAAAAACCCATAACTTCTGTCTTCTTGAAGTGTCACCCCTTTTAATTTTCTTTTTTATTTAAAAATGTTACAACAAAAAATAAAACAGTCGTGGTCAGCAGCAGCTTTTATATTTGCATGAATATATTAAGCAAAAGTATTCCTGTTTGAAACTTAAACAACAAAAAATAAAACACAGAATCTGACACAGAGCAACTAAACACGTAACAATGGCATATGACATTTGAGTAACAGCATAAATTGTCCCACGTTCATGTCCCATTTAGTCCATAAGTAAAGTCTGATTTTTTTTAAGTTTAAGTTTAAGTTTTCTCCATGGTAGGAGTTTTAGTGGCCCAAATATCGTTCAGAAGTCAAGGGGGATGATGATGTCAAAAACAGTCTGCAATGCTTTGTTAATCTCAGTCCAATATTTAAGGATGATAGAACAGTCATCCATTTTCAGTGTCAACGCTTAATGTAGAATCATGACTTTCTAACAGTTGAGGTAGGCTTCAACACACAGTGACGTAGTCAAAATTTCAACAGAGCAAAATTTCAATGGAGCAAAAACTGAAATTGCAATTATTATTACATTAGTTCGATCAGTAGTGCAATAACTACATTTAGTGATACGGTTTGAGTCTTTGACAATGATAAGATAAGAAGTGGTTACAAAAGCGGAGGTAGCTGACGCTGGTGGTTTCACAAGGTTTGAAATGCAACAAGCTCTGTACTGACTGTGAGACGAGTGGTGACAAAAACACTGAATGACGACAACACAAAACACCCAAAACTCTTACAGCATATTTTGCCTGTCCCACTCCATCCAAACTCTGTAAAATAAGAACATTTTTAAATCAAGTCAGAATGTATTGTGTTTTATGTCAATTATTCTTTGTGCCCAATCTTTGATGGTTGGTTCAGTTATTGCCCTTTTCCATCTTTCCCGTTGGCTCTTCTCAGCATGACTCAGTTCTGCTCGTGCACATTTCCATTTGGTGCTGTTTCCTTAGACTCTGTGCATTTATAGTGCCCTCTTCCCCCTTGTGCCAAAGGGAGCCAAGCAGGGACTAAACATGACGTCTGATTGGATGCAAGTGTAATGTTTCTCGTGAGCAAATCTAGCAATAGCAGGAGCTAGAACCCCGCTGTGTCCTCTTTAAACATGTTACACACACTACAAGCAGTGTTGGGGAGTGATTGAATACATGTAAAAAAAAATCAGAATACTCATACTGTAATGGAATACAGTTACTCTTTCATTTAGTGGTGTTACTTTTCTAAAATCAGAGGAATACGTTGTTTGATTCAAATGGCAATTAATTACTGACAAAATTAAAAACGCAGCTCTTGTAGTGAGTGCAAGTGCAATTTTTCCTTCTCTAATTTGTGATAAAAGTCCTCTTATCTTATAAATAAATGCATAACAAACTGTGAAGCAAAAATATTAGGCTCTTTTAATCCTAAATCGTTTTTCACACTGTAGCCTAATACAATGCAACTCAATGTGAAAGTATACTAAGTATTCAGAATACAGTTCTCTGATTGGACCATGTAATGGAATGCATGAAAAAATACATTTTAATGCTGACATTCAGTATTCTGTAACAAAATACGTTATTATTTATTTTATTCTTCCCAAAACTGACTAAAGGGATTTAAGAGTCTTTAACCAAGACATGAAACAAAAAGTGCAGACTATTGACATGAGGAGATTCTTCACTTTTTCGGTTGATTTTTGAAAGATTTATTTGTTTTACCCAACCGAAATAAACTGTCATTTCATATAATTCTTATGATCACTGAGCGCAAAGACTAAACAGTCCTGCAGAAAAGAAACCGAGCCCTTTACGTTGCACAATAAAAGTTGTGCTAACTAGTGCACCTAGAATTTGCTGTTTTCCTGTCAAAACAATCAGAGAGTTTAGAAAATAAAAATAAATGTATTTATAACATTTATTTTGCGCTTTTCTACCTTTAAGGCACTCAAAGCGCTTTACATCAAGGACCCCGTCACCAATTCACAAGCACATTCACACAACAGTTGTTCGCAAACACTGGGAGCGAGGGTTAAGCGTCTTGCCCAAAGACACAGCGGCAGTATTCACCTGAGCTGCGATCGTACTGCCAGGATTTTAATGCCGTGAATGTACCATCCGCCGACCTTCAGATCAGAAGTGTTCATTCATCGAAAATCTGGGCTTGTGGTCGAGTGGGAAGTACACGTGCCTGCTGTGTGGCGCGGCCTGCAGGGTCTCAACATTTGACTGCATGTCCTTCCCCAGTCTCAATGTCAATATCAATGTTTTGTTCAGGAAAATACTAGAAAATGGCTGAGGACATGGATGAGAATGTTGTGGTTAAACTTTAGCTTCACAAGAGGTGGTATGGTGTTCAGGGCCGAGTCAGTTACAAGTGCGCAGAGCCGAGTAGAGTAGTCACGAAGGGATTAAAGGAAAAGGTTCACTTGTGTCTTCCATTTCTTTCCCAGCTGCATGCTCCAAAGGTGTCCATATATTTTGTCCATGGCATGGGTTTGGAGGCCCAAATATATAGGTCTGAATGTAAGTTGGATGCCAATGTCAACATACCGGTAATTAATCTCCACTAATTAAAGTCCAATATTGATGAACAACAGGACAGTCCGAAAACACATGATAATGATAATTGGCAGCGAAAATTTCTCAAGCATTTCCCTGTGACCTCTGACTAGCAGATGATATTAAACTTATTGTGCATGTTTTAGGTTGAAGTGGGACACATGAGTACCAGGAGGAAATTACCCAGAAACAGGGAGATCATGTAAACTCCACTGAAATAACCTCACATCCATCTGCAAGGTCGGAGGTTCTGGTGGAGTTTACATGTACTATATAGGTTAAAGGGGACATATTATTTCAATCAACTTTAATGAGCTGTATTAATCCTTTATTGTCCTGTATTTGAGACTTGAGTTTTCATCTACCCTCTAACCCCCGCCCACTTCCATATATTTACCATTTTCAGAAGGCAGGAGTGCTACTTGGTGCAGGGATCAGTCTTGAATGCAAAGTTGACTCGAGCTTGCCCTGATGAAAAGTGTTATTTTATTTATCTACCATGTGGTAATAAAGGCTTATATTCACTTTTTTACCTTTTAGAGTGCCTTGTCTTCTTTAAACTTTGCATGTTTGAACAGCACGTTAAAGGACCTGTTTCTGTTTCAAGCTGTTTTAATCTTGCATTTTACAATGAACAAAATGTGAAATAATGGTCTACGTATCTCATAGTTTAATACTAAATACCTGAAGAAAAGCAAAATATGTGGGTTAGACTCCTGGCTGATGCGGAGTTTGCATGTTCTTCCTGTGACTGCATAGGTTCTCTCCTGGGGGCTCTGGTTCCCCTACCACTAAAAATATATAGAATAGGCTCCTCCCAGCCAGGACTCCCCTGAAAAAGACATACTAAATCTCAGTGGGACTTAAAATAAAGGTCAGTAAATAAAAATGTCTCCTTTAGGACAAAAATGTGTACGTACAGACATGTTGGCTGCTCATCACCAGAGAGTTGCATTATCAATTTTAGATTTTGGATTTTAAAATAGTTCCTGCGAGAGGATTTGAAACAGGAAGAGCCTCAGGATGAAATGGACAATAGCGTGCATGTGATGTTCGGGGCCTCTGGGACAGGAGAGTGCTGCACACCAGCCCTAAAGAGGAGAGGAAATCTCTCTCCACTCCACTGATGTGCTACATACCATTATCCTGTTTTGATTGGGCCTTTTCGGGAGGGACTGGGGCCTACTTCAGTCTGCACTTCTTGGCTGACTGAGTTGAGTGAACAGGAATAACTAATACGATTTTGTCAATATTGTAACATAACAGGACTGGCAATTCACAGTCCAGATGTATTAGACCATTTAAAACGAACTTATTTACTTATTCTCTATGAACAACAAGTAAGTCACTAAGTAAGTAAATAAGATTGTTCTATGGCCACGACCACCCTGGGGTAGGCTG
The DNA here is from genome assembly GCA_015082035.1 of Chaenogobius annularis. Classification (NCBI taxonomy): domain Eukaryota; kingdom Metazoa; phylum Chordata; class Actinopteri; order Gobiiformes; family Gobiidae; genus Chaenogobius; species Chaenogobius annularis. Next base: position 42,907 of record BJKM01000874.1, read on the forward strand.
GGTCAAATGGCTGCCAATCTGTACAACTCACATGATTATTCAGATCAAACCGACTGGTTTGAATGTAACCTAGCTTCCTGGTTTTGATGGTTGCATCCAAACCATTAATAGTTGGCTGTCTATTACTGCCAGACATGTGACCTGCAGCCATCTTTCGTTCAGGTTGCTAATGTAAACAAACGTAAACTCCAAAGAAAATCTGCATAAACTGCTCAAATATCAGAAGTTTAAATCTTTATTCTCAGCTGTGCTTCTGACATTTATACACCAATAAATTACAGTACAGTACAGCTGCATTTCAAAACACAAAGATGGCTTTGTTGTAGTGAGTTATGTAGAAAATGCTAATAAATGATTAGCATTGTCCAGCCGCAATTTAACTTGCACGTTTTCCAGAAAAAAAAGTTTTATACTATTCTTTTTTTTTTTCCCTTTCATTTTCTACCATTTGTTCACGACCAAACTATGGCCCGCGGGCCAAATGCAGCCCTCAGACCAATTTTTGGTGGCTCTCCGGTTTCCTGTTAAGTTGGTCCAAACTACAAAAAGTAGTACTTTTTACTGTAAAATTGGATTGCATTTTGATGTTATACCAACCAAATTTTAATGTTCCAAGTCTTATTAAAGGTGTGGAGGCCCATCAAAACAATATCAAATTTCAAATGATTCATTCATTCTCGGGTTGTCCATGGCCCTCTGCTCCATATAAGTTTCAAAATGCGGCCCTCTGTGAAAAAAGTTTGGACACCCCTGCCCGTAAGGGGTCGCAACAATGGTGACTGGAGCCTATCCCAGTGACTTTGGGCCTTTGACGGGGTACACCCGGATAGGGGCCCGCTCGTCCCAGGGTTGACACAGAGACATAGACACACATTCACTCTCACATGAAATCATTTGGGGCAATTTACAGCTCCATAAGCTGCTGGGTCACTGCTGGTAAATACAGTATCAGATCAGATCAGATCAGAAAGAGTTTATTGCCATTGTCAATGAACAAAATTCACAAACATAGGAACTTGTCTCGGCCTTAAGGTGCAACATAGAACACTGAGCAATAATATAACAACATATATTCAATCAAAAAGGGCATGCATTAAGAAACAATTTAAAATTACTATACAATAAAAATAAAAATAGGCATTTCTATGTACACAAGAGTTACAGTTAGATTTACAGTTTGAGTGCAGAAAGTGACAGTGCAGTGAGTGGTTGAATATTTGCAGTTAAAGTGACAGGTTTTTGAAGTGTTCATGAGTCCAACGGCAGAGGGAAAGAAACTATTCTTGTGGCGGGAGGTTCTGGTCCGGATGGACCGTAGCCTCCTGCCTGAGGGGAGTGGTTCAAATAGACCATGTCCAGGGTGAGAGGGTCAGCTGTGATCCGACCTGCTCGTCCCAGAGCCCTGGAGACGTACTGGTCCTGCAGAGATGGAAGTCTGCAGCCGATCACCTTCTCAGCAGAGCGCACAATGCGCTGTAGTCTCTGTTTGTCCCTGGCTGTGGCTCCAGCGTACCACACGGTGATGGAGGAGGTGAGGATGGACTCATTGATGGCCGTGTAGAACTGCACCATCATCTGCGCTGGCAGCTTGGCTTTCCTCAGCTGCCGCAGAAAGTACATCCTCTGCTGGGCCTTCTTGATGAGGGAGCTGATGGAGGGCTCCCACTTGAGGTCCTGGGTGATGGTGGTGCCCAGGAAGCGGAAGGAGTCGATGGGGGAGTCTGTCATGATGAGGGGGGCTGGGGGGCTGTGGCTTTCCTGAAGTCCACGATCATCTCCACTGTCTTCTGGGCGTTGAACTCCAGATTGTTACCAGCTGCACCAGGACACCAGCCGGTCCACCTCCCTCCTGTAGACAGACTCATCCCCGTCCGAGATGAGGGTGGTATCGTCCGCAAACTTGATGAGTTTTACGGAGTCGTGGCTGGAGGTGCAGCAGTTTGTGTACAGGGAGAAGAGCAGAGGGGAAAGTACACAGCCCTGTGGAGCTCCGGTGCTGATAGTCCGAGTGTCTGAGACATTCTTCCCCAGCTGCACGCACTGCCTCCGATCCGTCAGGAAGTCAGTGATCCACCTGCAGGTGGAGTCAGGCACGTTGAGCTGGGAGAGCTTGTCCTGGAGAGAGCAGGGAGGATGATGTTGAAAGCAGAGCTGAAGTCCACAAACAGGATCCTGGCGTAGGTTCCCGGGGAGTCCAGATGCTGCAGGATGAAGTGGAGTGCCAGGTTGATAGTGTCGTCTACAGACCTGTTGGCTCTGTAGGCAAACTGCAGGGGTCCAGCAGGGAGGAGGTGAAGGACTTGAGGTGGGGCAGGACCAGGTGTTCAAATGACTTCATGACTACAGACGTCAGCGCCACAGGCCTGTAGTCATTAAGTCCAGTGATCCGGGGCTTCTTGGGGACAGGGACAATGATGGCAGACTTGAAGCAGGCTGGGACATGGCATGACCCCAGGGAGGTGTTAAAAATGTCTGTGAAGACGGGGGTTAACTCTCCTGCGCAATGCTTAATGTAGCGGCAGAGACGCCGTCTGGTCCAGCAGCTTTTCGGGGGTTGGATTTCCGAAATAGCCTGTGAACATCCTGTTCCTGAACTGAGAGGGTGGTGGGGTGGTGGGGGTGGGGGGACCAGGTTTGGGTTGGCGGAGGTGGCCACCGTGGGGGAGGGGTGGTCAGATCAAACCTGGAGTAGAAGGTGTTGAGTTGCTCTGCCAGTTTTCGATTGTCTGCAGCAGGGGGGGCTCGGGGCTTGTGGTTGGTGAGAAACCGGAGCCCCCTCCACACGGAGGCGGGGTTGTTGTCAGAGAACTGCTGCTTCAGACGCGTATTGTACTGTAATCTCGCTCGAGAAACCTCTTTGCTAAATCCATACTTTGCGTCTTTTGAGCGCCCCCTGTCCAGGGTTTGTCATTGTTGAAAGTGACTTTGGTTTGTGTTGGTATGATGCTGTCCTCGCAGAATCGAATGTATGACGTCACAGTGTCCGTGTACTCATCCAAACTATCTGTGGCAGCTCTGAAAACCTCCCAGTCTGTAATGTCCAAACACGCACGTAGCTCCTCCGCTGCCTCATTGGTCCACTTCTTAGATTTCCTCACTGCAGGTTTGGAGAGCTTCAGCCTCTGCCTGTACGTGGGGATCAGGTGAACCATGGCGTGATCTGAAAAGCCGAGAGCAGCGCGAGCCACGGCGCGGAAGCGTTACTGACCGTTTGTGTAACAGAGATCCAGCGTGTTCTGCTCTCTGGTCGGAACTTTAATAAACTGTCTGTACTTTGGTAGTTTCGTGGCTGAGATTCCCCTTGTTAAAATCACCCAGGATAATACACAAGGGGTCCGGGAAGGTCCGCCCACACTCAGAATCTTGGTCCGCGAGCGCGGTGCTGTGCCACGTGCACGTTTGCCCTCGGTGGGATGTAAACAACAGCCAGAATGAATGAGGCGAACTCACGTGGCGAGTAGAATGGTTTGCAGTTAATGAAGAGATATTCCAGATCAGGAGAGCAGTGTTTGGAGATCACAGTCACATCTGAAGACCAGGCGTTGTTGATGTAAAAACAGACTCCTCCGCCGAGTGTTTTACCCCGGAGAGACCTTTATGACGATCCGCACGAAAGAGGCAAAACCCTCGATCTGTACGCGCCGTCCGGGATCGGCTCGCTGAGCCACGTCTCCGTGAAGCACAAAACAGGAGATGAAGAAAAGTCTCTGTTTCGTCTCATCAGCTCCTGCCAGTTCGTCCATTTTGTTGGAGAGTGAGCGAACGTTGAGAGGAAAATCCCAGGTAAGGTGTCCGTGTACCGCGTCTCCTGAGCCGCGGTACACGGACACCCCCGGACCCCCGCACGTTTTCCTCGCCTGTGGCGTCTCACTCTTTTAGCCAAAAGAAGGGCTAATTCAGCAGCAGAAACTAAAAAAACTGAAACTAGGTCAGTAGGAGTTGTTGTTCGGAAGGACAAGAGCTCTTCACGGTGTAAGAGCACGCAGACACACAATTTACGAACATAAACAGACATAACAAAGAGCACCTAAAGGCCAGGGCATCCGTCTGCGGCGCCATCTTGGATCGAAAAACCAAACGGATTACGTTACACTAGTGTCACAATATGTTTGTGCCACTTCAACTACAATTCAATCAATCACTTTCTGCACTCACATCTGTAAATTTAACTGTAAATTCGTGTGTACATAGTAAGCCTATTTTTATTTTATACTATAGTGATTTTAAAATGTTTCTTAATGCTGCCCTTTTGTTTCATATATGTTGTTTTTATTATTGATCAGTTATGTTGCTCTTTAATGCCGGGACCAGTTCCTATGTTTGTGAATTTTGTTCATTGACATGGCAATAATGAACGCTAAGTTTAGTATTTAGGATGTCCATTTGTTTAATACAGGCCAACTGAAGATTCAGAAGCTTGAGGACACAATCCCGAGCTCTGTAGGCCTTTTCCTGTCGGTAGCTCCAATGCATTAGGCTAGTTCAAAATGTGATTGGTAAAGAAAAAAAAAGAAAACAAAATCATGCTATTTATAAAAATTAAAATAAACCTGAACTCTGGAAAATTCTCCAGTCACAGCAGTTGGAGAACAGTAAAAACATCAAAACAAGAAGAAACAAACAACAAAAAAGAGTGAGCGCGCTGAACACAGAGCGTGCCTGAAACTTAAACATGATACAGGCTCACGTTGCAGCTGGAGCTCGCCTCCAACAGAGCAGTCAAGTATCTAAGAAAAAACGAGTAGTTCCGCTTTGAGCTGCAAAAATAAAGCTCCCAAAACCCATTCCCCGATTTACGCACACAGCGCGAGTTGATTCCATCTGCAGTCTCTGGTTCACAAAGTGTGCATTTAATGCACACTTTGTAAACTAGAGACCACATTTATAAATGATATTTCTCAGTTTAGATTGTTTTAAGCTGATCTCAGTCCTACAATTAAAATATAACTTTTCTTTGAAGTTAAGAGACATTTTTATGAGGGACTTGAAAAGGCCTGTTATTCTGTGTGAGTTCAGGCACGAACCACTTTGTGTTTATTTGGGTTGGTGTAGAAGACACACATTTCGCTATATTTAACGTGCAGTTCAATTATTTCTCAATATCTTACCTGCTAGTTGATTTGTAGTTTTATTTGAAGGCGCACATGTGTCACTTCCGCGTCAGTGCGTTACGCACACGGCTGCTTTGCCGCTGCTGTGCCGCTGCTGCGTGCTGAGCAGCTTCGCTGTCGAGTCATCACAGAAGAGTGATCAGAGAAGCAGGAGCAGCGCACTGCACCGCACCGCGCCGCCCCGCCGCTGTGAGAGCGCGGCAGACCAGGACAGACCACGACAGACCAGGACACACACGCACATCAGGAGCCATGCGTCTGTGGACCTCAGATTGTGAAGTGAAGTCGGGTCTGCAGAGCCGCACAGACAGCAGTGACACACAGAATTAAAGAAGTCCCCGAGAGCGGGCTCCAGCGGGAGGACTCGGCTCGTGTGCCCGGTGGGAGGTGTCGGTGGACGCACCGCACACTGCGGACTCTCAGCTCGCGCTTGCTTTGTGGATAACTTTCTCATTTTTTGTACATAGATTATTTGGGGCTTCTGGACAACCAACTGTAGCTTGAATGTGACGCACTAAACGGACGTGTGCGCTGTTACGACGCGGAGCTCTGCAGAGCAGTGCAAGAGGATTTAAACAAGTTTGATCTCCCGTTTCTCTTTGGTAACTGTGGAGCTAACGCAGATGTGAAAGGTAACAGTGCAGCTCGTGTTTTAACAAGGCTTCTGCAGCAAATCGTGCTGGCTTGCGTTGTGTGTTGCTTATAGACAAAGTTAGCTGCATAACCTCACTGTCACACTTCCTTTCGAGTTTCTTCTGCCTGCAGTCAGTATATCTACTATTAAAGAGCAGGAGGATGGATCTGTTTGTGCACTAGTGTTTACCTGAGCACAGGCAGCTGCAGACCCACTACAACTGCACCATTAAACACGCATTAAAGTCAGCAAATGAGCAGCAAAAGCAGATCCAATGTCCAATTTCAAGTACCAGGGACAAATTTTATGGCCTAAAATGTCGACATTGACTGAAGTATTCTTATTTTAGCTTCAGAAGGGCAGATGGCTGTGTAAATGGCTGTATATGTCTCAGTGTTTACATTCTAGCCTGGAAACACATGAGGGACTTGGTGCAACTCTTCATGAAAAGCACTAGCTATTTTTGAATTACTGCCATGTATTTATTTTTTATGAGAACACTAAACCAGTATCTTTGCATAGCATTACAGCTTAAAGGAGACATATTAAGCTTTTTTTCTTAGTATTTACTTTGAACTATAACATAAGTAGATAATTTGAAATTGTATTTATTGTAAATTGCAATGCGGATCTAAAACAGTTTGATAATAGAAACACTGAAACAGGTTCATTGACTTTTGTTCAGAACTGCAGATTTTCACTGTAACAAGCAGCAGACAGTCAATTACATGTTTTTGTTGTTGTACAAACTCCCATGTGTCACTGGGAGTCTTCATTTTTCAACTAATCACAACTAAGTACAGAGATGTGGGCGGGGATAGCCAGTTGCAGGACAATACACGATTAACTCAAAACATGCAGGAATCAAAATACTACTGGATATTGGTTTGCATTAAGCTAACAATGGTTTAGCAGTTTCTGAATTTCCAGCGTTAATGAGGCTTAACAGAGTATAAACTAGGAAGCAATTTAAACAATAGGTTGACACAAATTAAACACATTGATGACTCAAAGCATGACGCACACCTCTGCACTGGCTGCTGTTTTGTGTTGCATTAGAGATTATGCAACACCTAAACTGCAATGACAAACTGTATATCATCATTCATAAATGCTGGCTATTTTGCATGCTTGTATACAGTATGTTCTGTTAAAGTCACATGTAATACTATGGCAGGCTCCATATTGTGTGTAGAGTAGTAGAACAATCATCTAATATCATGAAATACATGAATTTTTGCCTTTTGTCTTCCTGTGTGACATTTTGGAGTTAGCAGCTGCACTTTATTTGTAGCGTAATTCATAATATTAAAGGTGCATTATGTTACTTTTCTCTTGCAACGTTCCACAGCAGCAAACTTATCTAGTTAACATTGATTCAATTACTGGTGTTTTTGTTGCTCAAAAATACTTTGGAAAAACCTGCATTCTTACTGTGTCCATAGATCTGACCTGTAACTTGGCCTGATGGCATTTTCAGGAGGATTTATACAGTACATTCAGTGTCATACTGTGGAACATTCAAGGCAAAGCAGTAACATCTCCTTGGAGACGAGCATGTGACGGAGACGAGCATGTGACAGACACTCCACCTGAAGCCAGTGCATCTTTAAAGGTGCACTATGTAACTTTACCACATAATTGCTTTGCTTTGAATGTTCCACAGTATAGTTTTATACTTATTTATATCAATAGAAACAAAAGTGGGAGATGCCATCAGGCCAAGTTACAGGTCAGATCAGTGGAGAGGCGACCCCATTCATCTTTGACTTTTTTTCTTTAAATAACAACTTTTGTAATTGAATGAATACAAGAACAATATTTTTAATGCTATACTGTGGAACATTCCAGGCAATGCAATAACATCTCTAAGCAGGTGGTGGATCCCCTACCAGAGATATTTTGTTTTAAGGTTTACCAACCTTGTTTTTGGTCTTTATTTACTCCCTGTTTGGACTGGCCCTGGCCGCCCAGACCGGTTCACTTCAGAGGAGTGTCTTCATGTTCAGGGCCTGGCTCTGACCTGACCTCACCCAAACATAACAAATAACTAATGTTTTCTATATAGGGATGTCACAAAATAAAATGTTTGTGTTACAATTATTGTCAAAAAAAAACCCCATCCCAATTTAACGATTATTCACCATTATTTAGACTGTGAACAAACAAAAGTGAAATCTTTCATTTTCTTTCATTCTCGTTGTCTGCGATATACTGAAAAATACTTTGCTTTGCTTTTAAAATCGTCCCAATTATTATTTTTTGTTTCTTGCGATTATATTGTGACCTGAATAATCATAATTATCTATTAAACTGATAATCATGACGTCCCTATTTCTAAAAAATAAAACTTAAAACTTACCTGCATTTTACTTTTTAATCATGAGGCGGATCTCAGCAATTCACAAGAATACGTTTTGTAATTCCAAGTTTGTTTGGCTGTGAGACATGGCTAAAGCTGAAGTTAACATTTTCTGGTTTATCATCAGCTTTTCCTGCATTTATTTCACTTCTCTGCTCCTCTACACCATGTTTTAACATCTCTTGAATGCACTGGGTTTGGCTGAGATTTGTTTTGCCAATTCTGTTGGGTCAACATATAAAGTTAAACCACTGTAAATACAGTGATTTATCACAGGATCAAGTCAACGTTTTCTGTTTATATCTGCTTTTTGCCCTTTTGTTCTCACCTTCGTCTGCGTTCTCTCTTATCCCATAATCTCGCTCAAAAGCACACCAGGAGCCAAAAGGGAGCTCGTACTCTCTCTAGTACTTCTCTGGGTCTGCTTTGGAGTACTTTGGGCCGGTACAGTTCACTTAAGATAGTCGAGACGCTTTCGATCTGTCCCGAGCTGCTCCAAAGCGAACCAGTGGAAACAAGTGATACCTTACAGTATGATTTTGACGCAGTTTGACCAGTAAATAAATGATTTACAGTTTGTTTTTAATCTGATTCAATTTACAGTTAAAATTTTTGTAATTGCAGGTAGTATTATGTAAGAAATCCTTCCAGTTTGAAGTGTTACACAAGAACGGAGCAGCCGCTTCGCTCGTCTTCTTTCTTCAGCTGCAGTGTAGTATGATAATATTCTCGTCATATGTGCCAGTATTGTCTGGTGCTATCTCTGTGGCTAAGTGCCCCCCTTTCCCTCCTCTCTGATGCTAAGCTGCTGAATGGCCAGAGAGAAGCCCAGGCGAGAGGTCAGTGCTGTGGGGACTTTGGGCTAAATTTGGACCATGGAACAATTAGTGCTAGTCTTTGAATCACTATTCCACTTTAACCCGCCGCACGGATGAGAGGTTCTTCACTAAGCCTACACTATTATGGAAAGATATTTTCGGTACTGACTAATTGTTATGGATGTGCAACTATTCAGATTTGAATGGAGATCTTATCCTTTCTATTGTCAATGATACATTGGGCGGTTTTTAATCTACTGACAATACTCTGACAGTTAAAGCCTATAGTTTGGAGGAATAAACTTGAATCAGCACAAAATATAGTCAAAAGTCTGCCTTGTTTATGGTCAAGAAATGAATCTTGAAAGCCATTCTTGTCTGTTTTTTGTTTGGACTGAATGAAAGCAAATGAAAAATAAACAAATGTTTTGTCGTATTTTCATCCTGGCCTATTTAGTGAAATTATTATTATGTTTTTTCAATTACATATTGAGGTCAAGTTGCATGATTTAACATTACAACAATTTATTTACAACCCTGAAGCATGACCTGCTAAGGTAATCCTAGAATCAGTGTCATGCATTTCTGAACTACAGAGTAATTTAGCCTTACGTTCTGTGGTCTTGTACTTTATGTATCTCTGACGTTTTGGCAACTTCCCAACATTCACTAGAAAACACCGTTATCCCTTTAAGAGGTGGCATAAGGCACAATTCTACTTTCAAGTCCAGAGCATCTCACAGAGACACGACCACATTCGTTGGTGTAAACAAACCCCTATCAAAAAGGTTTTTTCAACTTTTGAACTGCCTTATAAACGATGGAGGCTGGGACAACTGGTTTCACACCACATGTGAAAATAAAGTATGATTGATTTTCTCTCTTTCCCTTTCAGAGGCTGCACTCCCTGAGCTGGCCGCAGGCTGGGCCAGGCTGGGCCTTGTACCTAGTACCTAGACCTCCCTGGAGTTACCGTCACACGCACTGACAACACTTGGATTACCCATTTGGATCTGCTCAGGATTTTGGCACAGTCTCAGCTTTAGCCGTTCCATGCTGTGGTGGTGGTTCTCTCGATGCTGGCAGCAGAATGGATTTGAGTGCTGATTTGACTATTGCTACTACATTGCAGCACTTGCACCTCTGCTTTGTTGGGAATATTTCATACTCTCACGGCCTCGCCTCCGAAACAAGGCCCTTTCCCCTCCCCTGGGGCTCCCCTCTGCCCTCCTCTGAAGGGACTCGGAGAAACTCTAGGATTTCTTAGTGAAGCTGTGGAGAGAGCAGCTTACAAACAAGGAGGAACGCTATTTTAAGTTTATATTTTTGTTGCCATTCCCTTTTTTTAACTACAGTAATATTTTATATTTATGATTGGAGGAATGTCTGGAAGCAATAGCAACAAAAAAACGGTGAAGCTAATCACCCCAGCCAACCTGACCCCTTCTACCTCCCCATGCCCCACGTCTCAAAACCTTCCCAAAAACGTGAACGGCTCCTCTGCTAGTTCTGACTTGCATTTGGGGGTAAGTGCTCACCCAGAAGTTCAGCGACGACGCCACACAATGGACCGAGACTCTAGGACAGCCGAACACCGGTTCTTTAGGCGCAGCGTCATTTGCGATTCCAATGCCACAGCTCTGGACCTTCCCAGTAAAGCCGCCGTAATCATCACCTCACCCCCAGACTACGGAGGAGTGCCCGCCTTCTTCCCGCCTCATGCCCCAGGAACGGTACCAGGTTTACGGGACAGCGACGCCAGAGATACCCATAGAGCTCCATACTTACAACCTAGTCTTGCCTCGAGTCTTGAACCATGCATTGGCGTAGCATTGGTGGAGGAACCCAATCAAAATACAGAGGTAAATTTAGATACGGGTAGCGCTAAAAGCCACGTCGATCCTCAAATGAGTGAAATTAGCGCAGATGTGGTGGTACAAGAGCCAATCCCGACAGCGTTGGATGTTACGGAGAAAGTAGCAAGTGCACAGCCTGATGTCACGATCCAGTCGGAGAAAAACGAATTGGTAGAAAAAAATGCAAAGTTGGTAGAGCAGGAGGAGAAGGAGCGGGAGACGGAGGAGGAGAGAGGACAAGCAAAGGCCAGGGCCGAGCAGAGGGAGGCAGAGAAACGCGTGCAGGACGATATCGAGGAGGCCGAGACCAAAGCCGTGGGCACATCACCGGACGGGCGCTTCTTGAAATTCGATATCGAGATTGGACGAGGGTCCTTTAAGACGGTTTACAAGGGGCTGGATACAGAGACGACCGTGGAGGTGGCCTGGTGTGAGTTACAGGTAAGAAAACAGACACCGCTTGTTTGTGATCGCGATGAGAGTTTGGCTCGGCAAACGTGAAACAAATGCTCCTAAGATTCAAGCTGTTCAGTACTGCTAGGCTAGGAACAGTGAATGCATTTTAAAGTTCAGAATCGACAGCAGTTGCTCTCAGTTTTGCCATTGCAGTGAGAGTTGCTGCTTTGATGATGGGTTCTAGTTTTGTTAGAATTTTTTCATAATTCTGTCATTACCTTTGATTATTGGTCTTAGTTTAGTCAAGGTTCAGGTAAGTTTTGGTTTAGTCTGGTTTCATTTTGGATTTGTCTTGATTTACTCTTTAATCGTTGTTTACTCTTGGTTTAGTCTAGGGTTGATCTTAACTTAATTTTGATTTAGACCTAGTTTAGACCTGTCATTGAGTCTTTGAGTCTTAGACATTTTTATAGCTCCTTGTTTAGTTTTTGTTTCACTTTGATTTAGCTGTCGTTGCTTGCAAACTGCTTGTGGTGGTACTTCTTGGTTGGAGAATCACTTGGCGTGGGAGTAATCATGAATAATCGTTAAATTGTGTTGTTTTTTTCCCCAGTTATCTTACCCCAATAATTTCACATCATGACATCCCTAGTTGCAAACTTGTTTCAAATAAGATTACCTCATTACTTTAGAGCAACTACGTCACAGATCCTTACACTTTGCATAGTTTTGCATTGTCTTCTATATACAAATTGTTCACCAAAACTGGGTCAGATGGGGGGTTTGTCCTCCCGAGTCACTGTTGTAATCGTTTTTTTGATAAAGACACCGTCTCGAGGCGTGCTCTGTTGATGTAGACACAGCTGTAGAAATGTGAGCCTCACCACAGGAGGCTGTTCTGCACCGTGGCGCGCTGAAGAAACCGATGGAGGAGACAGTGATGCAACGCAGGGTCAGGGGTCTGGAGAGGCTTAGTCATGACTCTGTTGTGTTGGCATGGTTTCAGAGAAGAGGGAACAGGACGTGTATGCACAACTTGATAGGGCTGAAATTATTAAAACTCCACAACATTATTCTTGTAAATGATCCATGGATAATTGTAACATAGGAATGTGGAGATTATTTGGTCCGTTGATAATCGTAATTCTTCAATTCACAATATAAAAGAATAAGCGTGTTGATTTTAGAAGTGAAAACGGTAATTTATCTGTTTATGTCATATTAAGTTTATCATTCAGTAAGTTTGATTTCATAAAGCTGGTCACATAGTAGAGGAAAGATGATCTATTAGACATTGTGAATTAAGGATTTCACTGTTGAATTAACAATCTTACAATAACCGTAACACTTATGAACTGATATCATGACATCCTTATTGGAGCGTGTTGGCGGTGCGAGAGTGTCCCAAAGTTGTGCATGCGTCCAAGTAAAGCTAACAAACATTAGCATGCTAACAGCGGACTTCCTGCCTCACGGAAAATAAACCGCTCTATAATGCTGTCACAATACAAACATTTCAAACTTGATTTTGATATTAGCGATGATAATTAAAAATAATAATCATTTAGGTCAAGGTTTTAGATGAACATTTTTTTATTAAGCAAACTCTAAATTTTCAGAAAAGTTCACATTTTGTCATTTTGGAATTTTTATTTTATTTCATTTTTATTTGATACCTACTCAAATTAGTATTAGATGCTAGTTTTAGTATTGATTAGTCCCTGATTTTTTTAATATTCTTGACAACCCCACTCTATAATTAGTTGCAGACAGCACACAGCGGTCTGATTCTGAAGAGTTGCTTTTACAATATTCCATCTGTAGTTGGGACAAAACTGATTTTAATTTATTACATAATTCTGATTCTGATGAAAAAAAATGGGTACAGCCCCTTTAACTCCCTAAAGCATGTTATGAAATACAGGTTTTCTTGTATTAGTGTAAACATTTGTACTTGTTTTCAAATTTGAATATGTTTTAAAATGTGCTCTATGAACTGAAAACGAAATTGATTATTTATTGCAATTCCAATCTGAAATATTTGTCCAAAAAACAAACGCAATTGGATATTTTTTTTCCTTTTTGTCTTTAGCTGCACGGTCTCCAATTTTAGATTTCTACTGTTGAATGAATGATCTAAAATGAATCATTTTTCTACCATGAGTTGGGCACTTAAAAGCGTATGAAGGTTAGTTGAGTTGATTTGAAGGAGATGTGGGAGGATGTGCTCATTAGCTGTCCTGACTCAGACACTTAGGACCATCTGATGAAGCAGGAAATTCAGAATTATAATCATAAACGAAAGTCCCACAGCTGCAGGTCATAGTATAATCCCTCACATATCACATTTCTCGAACGATTGGACCCTGTATTGGTCACTCAGCTGTAATTTGATGCACAGACAAGTGGGCCACTCCAACAGCATCGGCCTTCGTTCTGTCTATGTGAGTGCGTCTGCTTTAGATCTGGTTTGGTCCTGGTTTAGTCTTGGTTTAGACCTGGTTTAGACCTGGTTTAGACCTGGTTTAGACCTGGTAAAGGCCTTGGTTGGGTCTTTGCCTTTAATCTGCGGTCTGCGTGAGTGCATCTGGTTTAGATGTGGTTTATTACCTGTTTAGACCTGGTTTGGACCTGATTATAGTCCTACTTTAGTTCTGGTTCAGATGTGTCTGTCTTGGGGTAGACTTTAGTTGTCATTCTACAGTGTCTCTGTGAGTGCCATAGTTTGGACCTAGTTCCGACCAGGTTATACTCCTGATTTAGACTATTAGAGTCCTGGTTTAGACCTTTGTTTGGGTGCGTCAGACTTGCACTAGACGCCACATCAACATTAGGACTAAACCTGGAACTGAACATAGACAAGACCAGGGATAGACCAGAACTAAAACAGGACCAAATCAAGTCTACATCAGAATGGAAAAGTGTGAACGCACCCTCAGACCTGTCTTTGACCTGTCTCTAGTTTAGTCCTTATTTAGACCTGTCTTAGTCCTGTCTTAGTCCTGTCTTAGTCCTGTCTTAGTCCTGTCTTAGTCCTGTCTTAGTCCTGTCTTAGTCCTGTCTTAGTCCTGTCTTAGTCCTGTCTTAGTCCTGTCTTAGACCTGTCTTAGACCTGGTTTAGACCTCCCCAGCATTGGCCTTCATTGTGCTGGGTGTGAGTGTTTGACGGAGCAGTTGCTGACATGTGGTTGACTGGTAGGAGTAAAATTACACACTTGGACCAATCATGTTTGCTGCTGTGTGGGTATGGCAACGGGGGTCTGGTGAAAGCCAGGATCAGATGGACAGCGATGACAGAAATACTGAGCTGGTTTAAATCCCCCTCACTTTTTTGGGTCTATTTCTTTGTGGGAAATGTAGTAGGCGGATAATGCTATATGAATGAATCCCTTTTTTTTCTGGGGCTGGGGCTTTAATTACAATTTTTATGAATAAAATCGAAATCATTCTTGAATTATACTTTTTAATCATTAGGCTGATCTCAGCAATTCACAAAAAGACGTTTGGTGATTCCAAGTTTGTGTGGCTGTCAGATGTGGCGAAACAGGAAACTACTTTTGCGTTATTCATTAGATGCATTATACACTGGAAATTTAATATTTTGGGTCTTGATGCAATTGTCATTCATCAATAAACAGGCTGATGCTAACGTGTGCTAGCTTTCTTTTGCTAAGTCTGTGGGCTCAACGTATAAGTTAGCATCACTGGAAATACAGCGATTATCACAAGATCAACTCAGCGTTTGGTGGAGAAATTATTATTTTTGACCTCAAATTTGTCAAATAGTCAAGAATTTTCCACCAACTTTAACCCATATCCTCATTATCTGCTGGTGGTGTTTTGTTTAGAAAGCTATAGTTTCTTGTATTTGTTATCCTGAAGTTTGTGTTGAGAGGAAGAATACTTGGATGGAGGGAAAGAATTTTGGGGGATGGGGCAGCGATGACTCACTTTGAGGTCACTTAAGAATGAGAATGATGAATAGACTGAGTGAATAGCGAGGTCACTCCTTCGCTTATCTTCAACTTCCCTCAAAATGCAGAGGGAGGGAAGATTATATATGTTCCAAAGAATTCCACATTGTTCATTGAAGGAAAGCATTTTTAAAGATGATTTATATGAGTTGTTACAAGTAGAGTGTATCACAAAGGGTGCAGATATGTAGGTAATGTAATGCCCTGTGTTTTGTCCGGTCTTATGAAGTGTAAAACGTATTAAATCTAGTTGTAAACATGTTCTGATTCTTGTATGAGTTTAGCAGTTCATATTTTGGTGTTCTCCCCCCGGACATTAGTTAAAACATTTACTGCAGTTTTTTTTTTTTCCTCCCCACTGCTGAATACTGATTTTAAACATCATGCATACATATACGTTACTGAATATAAGTATACAAATGTAAAAAATCGTGAACTGCAACTCTCGATAGGGCGACGTACCATAAAACAGTGCAGTGGTTTTCAATCCGGAAGAGGACTTGTCTTCTTAATAAAGTCATTTTAGTGCAATATTGCAATAATGAACATATGTGAGCATAATTTTACATTTTGTTCCTTGTAAACTGCAGTATTGATCTAAAACGGCATAATTTTAGAAACCGGTTCATCAGCTTCCTGTAAAAAAAACAACCAAAAAACCCAGAATTGATAAATTCTGCCATTTTACAATTGCATTTTATCGTAACAAGCAGCTGATTGTTACTATTGAAAACTATCCACACAACTTTCCTGAACCTTATCTGCATGACATGGAATCTGAATTTTTGGAATAAACGCAAGTTGGCATGGCTAAATGTTTATAAAGGTGGATTTTGCGTACGTCTCTTTTAAGGGGATCAAAATTCATTTTTTCCCCTAATTTATAGTTTTTTGGTCCCTTTGCTCTCCCCTCATAAATGTTTCACCTAAAGATATTTTATTATTTCATTGGATACATAGATTTCTCATTCTCAGACATTGTAACTTAAAGTAGCACTTATACCCACCAACTTTTTACAGCCCTATTTTTAACAAGATTTTGACGGATCACACTGAAGGAGTTGTGTTGCCTAATTGGTCACAAAATTGTTTTTAATCAAATTATGATAAACGTCCTCAATCAAAAGAAGAAATGAGAAAGTAGTTGAGGAGGACAAAGCTCACCGGCAGAGGGATGAGGGGTTGGGGGTTGGGGGTTCAAAGTTCAACTCCTTTGTGTCAGAGGCCATCCCAGAGCTTGTTCAGCACCCTCAACAAAGTTTTCCCCCCAAAAGCTAACGGGAGCCGTGAAGTAAAGTTTTCAAACCGTTGCGATTGAGTGAACGAGGAGATCTGGCTCATAAAGTTGTTTGATGGGGCTGAGTTTCGTAGAAAAGATAATAAAGAACAGAGCCAACCCAAAGTTTGTGGTTTATTAATAGCAGAGGGCACATTTTTACCAAGACCCTAAGAAGAACATGCACACCCCCACGCACACACACTTACACACATGTTTAGCCAGAGCAAGACATTCACTGCTATACTATTTTTAAAAAGCTGCAAAAGTGCACAATAGAATAAAAACAACCTTGCAGTGTAATCTTTCAAATACAGATATTGGTACTTGACAATTGAGGGTGTGATGCGTTTTTTTCTGTCCTGCCGTGCCTTTGTAGCAAAATATGGTTCTACAACAAGCGTAAGGAAGTTTACAAGCATTACATCATTTTGTGTGTAACTTTTTAAATGTTAGATATTTGAACGTGCTGTGGTGTGACGTCACATAAAATATATTTTTTAACAATTAGTATTTTTACAAAACTATGACTATAATAATGATAATTTTTGGCCAGTGTCTTAAACCCTGAAGCCCAGAGTTTGTCCTGGAGCAGAAATGACAGATGACCTTCTGGTTTTTGTGTAACTGTCTTTTTAAATATGTGATTTTTCATGTCACACCACAGGGATTCACACCGCATTAAACTTCTTACGTCTTTTTTTGATTTAAAGTAGACATGTCATGTTATTAAAGGAGGTACATTCTTTTCTTTATACCAACACATTTATGAACTATCTCTGACACATGTAACTGTGTTACAAGTGTTACAGTCTACAGTGTTTTTGCTCACATGCGACTTCATTCTAAAACTATGTGTGTTTAAGACATTTTTGTGCTCTGTTGAGCTGAATTTTGGAGGAAGAAAAATAGTGAAGGTAATTAATTAGTAATGGATGACACGTGTGATAATTCTGCAGTTTTTTGGTTAATCAAGATGATAATAATAATACTTTAAAAATTTTTATAAAATGTTTATAGTTCGTTTGTATTGTGCTGTTATATATAATCTGCTCCGCAAAATGTATACTTTCTTGTGCTTGTAAATGTTTGAAATGATGACTACAAATAAGTCACTTCCTTCCTGTTTCCTCTCAGTCATCACAGTTGTGCATGTGTGTCTGCATGTGTTGATGTTTCTGTCTTTATGTACATGTGGTAATCGCCTGTGGATTGTTGATTCTAAAGCCACTGAATTGATAAGTTTTAAAGCCTGCTGGATTTCCGCTGGGTTTAATGCAGTGTTCTTGAGTGAACTTTGTAATAAACTTGCAGTAAATGCTACAGTTACACTTACAAGGTCTTTATTCTGCAAAATCAGTGCCTTTGTGTCCCAGAGACATAAACAGCCATCACATTTCTATCACCAACTTCAGCAATATTTAAGCAATTATAATCAAACTTTTTTTCCACTTTTTTTGGTTGATAAGTAACCAACCCACACCTTTACATCACATAAAATGTGGTGAATATGCCACTGCCTGGTTCTTTAAATTTGTCAAAAGACCTTTTTTCCTTCCCTTTTTTCGCTCAGGACCCTTTTTTAATCCAAATGTGAATCACTTTACTGAAATTGGACAACTGGCAATACCTCAAGACGCACTAGTGTTGAAAATCTTGGGTCTATTTAACGTGGATCTCTCAATAGTGAAAAAAACAGACTGGATTATTCAGCTCTTTGCCTCAGATGGGAAACTATTGATCTTTTACCTGCTCAGTGGTTAGTTCATAATCAAGATTAATCAGTGCGTTTAAACGGCTTTTCTATTGACCTTGAAGGGCTCCAACATTTTAAGCGTGCATCCCTAGCTAAAACATGTTTTTAAATGTAATAGTTGAGGTTTATGCATCAGACAAATGTGAAAGGACTGTAGAATTACCCACAAAAGTGCATAAATATGTCTCTTATTTGGAAGTCAACAACATTTTTTATTAATTTTAATCAGCTTTTTTGTTGCATTCTATTATAAACATGCCTCCAAAACCACCATCATGATATTGTCGATATTTTGATAATTTTCGTACCCATATGTGATGGGAAGTGATAAATGGAATGAACCTCTCAAGCTCTTTTGTACTGTCACTGTTTACCTTTACCAAACCCCTTTAAATATTTGAGTATGAAGGATGTGGGTGTGTCTCCTCCCTGTCCCCTTCCTTCTCTCAGCTCAGTAACGTGTGTGGCAGTGTCAGATTAAGGTCGCTCTGCTCTCCAGAATCTCTGGTGTACATTTCAGCGCAATGTTCCAGAGTCGTATGGTCCAAGTGTGGCTTCAAGTTCTGTTATTACTGTGTTTTTACAGTACCATGTGAACTAAGCGACATGTAGAATCTTCTGTAATATGTGGCGTTGAACTGGCCTGTCTTTCATTTTATACTGGGATTTCTTTGCAAAAAAACCCCAGCCAAAAACCTTGGAAAAAGTTGCATTCTTGCTGTGAGTGGTTCCGCCTCCACATATCTGAACTGTCATTCCAGAAAATGTGCATGTTTCCACTGGTTCACTTTGGAGCAGTTTGGCACAGTCTTAAAGTGTCTCCACTGTCGTACTGGCCCGTTTAAGTAGTCCAAATCGGACCCTGAGATGTCTAATTTCCAAATCGGTCCGGCTCACTTTGACTCCCGGAACGTTTTTGAGGTAGATGAATACAGCTAAACCGCTGTATTTCCATTGATGCTAACTTGTTTGTTGAGCTCACATGCTTAGCAAAACAAGCTAGCACATAATAGCATCAGCTGTTTCCTGTTTATCAATGCCCAGCAATCGCATCCAGATCTAAAATACTATATTTCCAGTCTCATATTATACAAATCCAGATGCATTACATAAAGAGAGGTTAAAACATGGTGTAGAGGCGTTGCAGAGAAGTGAAATAAGTAAATAACATTGACACAAACTTGGAATTACAAATAGATTCAATTGTAGTCGTATGGACACTGTTTAGAAAATCAAAACATCAATTTTCAAAACGCTGTTCTGATGACTAGAAACGTCTTTTTGTGAATTGCTGAGATCGGCCTCATGAAAAAAAAGTATTATTCAGGTACACTTTAGATTTTATTTATTAGAAAACATTCATGTTTGGGTAACATGCGTGGAAATGCACTCTGCCACTAGAAGACCAGTGCCAAAGTGCTCCTTGGTGAACCGATCAGGGGGACCAAGGCCAGTTGAAACATGGCTATAGTGCACCTTTTAATGTAATTTTAACTATTACAATTTAGTGGTGCCATAGGGATGGGAATCGAGAACAAGTTTGACTTATTTATTTTGAATAAATAATTGTTAAGGAACCGGCTTAATGAGAGGAATTGACAGTGCCAGTGATTTTGAAGGGAACTTATTCATATGCATGCTACTACCTTGCTCTGAGTCATTTGCTTAATTCCTGGTTTGGAGTTTGGGCCCGGTTTAGTCCCAATTTATTTTTGTACTCCATGATTAGTCCTGACTCTTGGTTTTGTCCTGACCTGATACTTAGAAAGCCACATTTTTTTTTTTGGATGGGCATAAAGTAATTAAATATGTCTATACTTTATGTGGATAGTGGTAGTAAAAAGTAGTTTATTCTGGCCTTTTGTAACTAAAATACATATTTTTTTAAATGTATGAAGCTGTTAAAATGACTTGCTTTGTTGTAATACAAACAGCCATCACGTCAAAACAGCATTACACGGAATCTTGGCAAAGAGAGACAGGAGTGAAAAAGTGGCATGTTACGCAATGTTGGAAATCATAAATTGTTCGGCATTGACTCTGTGCTGTCACCTGCCCGTACTTTATAAAGATAAAGTGTCAGAGGTGTGAATTGAGCAGTGTTTTACAGTGTTAGCACGGAACAGTGCGTGAGGCATGAGACAGATGTAAGCTGACATGCTGATTGATACATGAAGACACTCTGATTTGTGTTTCCAGATCTTACGATGTCCTCTGCCTTTTTGGTCATTCACGGCTAAAAAACTCGTACGGTTCCTACATTAAATACGCTTGTGCCTGATTATTTTTTGCAATATCAGCTTTACAGTAAGATATAAGATGAATCACAATTGTATCGAAATTGCAATTTGAATGGACGCAATTCACCAATCACAAAAGCTGGACTTTTTTAAGTAGCATAATTTCCCAACACAAACGACTAAATAACCTCTTATCCTGCATGAAAAGTAAGTCATTATTTTATTACTTTGACTGTTCATAGACTTATTTCAGTCTTTGGTCAATTCTTCTGGACGTGTTTTTAAAATGTGAACTTTGAACAAAATCCTTATTGTTAAAACATAAATCGCAATTAGATATTTTCCCCAACTCATGCAGCCCTTGCTTACAGAATCCGAATCAGAAAAGGTTTATTGTCAATGAACAAAATTCACATCGGAACTTGCTTTGGTGATCCGGTGCAACAGTAATAAACACAGCATATGTGAAATCAAAAGGGCATGCATTAAGAAAAACAATTTAAATTTACCAGAAGATAAAATAAAAATAGGCTTACCAAGTCCACAAAATGTACAGTAAAATGTACGGATGCAGTATATAACATCAAGCTGACATTCCTTTTTGTTTGTGTGCCATGTACAATATAAAACAAAAACACTCTGAACTACGAACTCAAGAATAAAAGTTAACTTAAACTGGATGAAGGAAAACTAGGTCTGCGAACACTTTTAACTCACTTTTTATTGTCCTGTGTCGTCTTAAATTAGTTTGTTTTGTATTTGTCCTCTGTGTAACCTGCCTAGGGACTACAGATGGAAATGTGCATTTTTTCAATGTAATTCACATGTGTTCATTAATATGCGCTGTCTCTATCAAATAAATAAATGTACAGATCATTCTAATAAATATTCTCACTACAGACAATCGTTTGGAGTCAGGATTAAAATAAATCTTATTTGTGAAGAAGAGTTGTGATGTGAGAGTAGCCTATCTGAGCAGTGAGTGAGTCTGTTTTATAGCTACTTTTTTAAATGTCTGTTTAGTTAGTGCTTAACTCGTGAAATGTTACTGCATGTAAACATGGCCTGTACGTACTCACATTGGCCTGTACTGTAAAGTGATCATGGCTGTATCTATGTTACTGGACCACATTGATCTGTGAATGAGCTGTGAAAAGTGGCGTTGATTGTTGTCATTTATGCATATTAATTGCCAGACATGCATATTCATTTAACAGTAGACCAGCTTTTGAAATGGTGTTATGCAAATATGCTTCCTGTCTTTTAAAATTGACTGTTTAGAGGCAGATGTTAAACTCATAGAGCCTGACACACTTTTTATAATCAGCTAATCATATTGGCTATTGGCCCATCCAACCTGCTTTGTATTAATATCGGCCCCCCAAAAGTCCACATCAGTCGGGCCCTATATAAAACCATATTCAAGAGTACAATGAGGGCAGTGGATTGAATACTATTACAATTTGCGTCTTATGGAGAATTTATTGTAAAAACAACTTGGGATCTGAATTAACCCTGATTTCTGATATTTGTTTTACTGGTGTGACTAATGAGCAATTTCAACACTTTTCAATCAATAGTAAGGTCCACAACTTGAAGTAAAAAAGTCTTGTCCAGTTCAAAAATGAATTACCCTTTGATGAGAGTCGAAATGTTTTGTTTCTCTAAAACAGAGTCCAGATGACTACAACTCAATCTTTTTCTACATCTTCAAAAATGAATGTTAAAAATAATTCTTCGACCATTATCTCTGTTTCTCTTTCACGCGCCTACTGTTTATCTCTCTCTCTCTTTCTCTCTCTGTCACTTCTTTCTTTAATCACATCCATTTCTCGCTCTATCTCCGTCATCTAGTTCTTCTGTATTCATTATCAGATCCGTCTCATCTGCTTTTCCCTGTTAATCCCTGCGTTTTCCCCCTCCATATGTTCCACACATGGAGATGAACAGAGTGCTTACGGTTCTCCTGCTCCGTTACTATGACTGGTGCTTAGTCATTCGGTCCATCAACAGTGCTGTGTAATCTTTTGGCTTTGAGGAGGTGGCCATGTCTGATCTCACAGATAAGCTGGCACTGAGGCATTAAGGAAAAACAGCTTTTGATTTGGAGGCAGTAGCGCCACAATACTTACTCATGCTACTAGTATCGGTCTCCGTCATTGTAGGCATCATCCTCTCACATGACCTCATCTTAAACTGCCCATAGTTTTAACATTGAGCCGGAAGGACGGTCTGAATTCTATGGTAGAATTTGTCATTTAGTGCTGCCCGCTGGTCGAGTGGTTAAGGCACAGCACATGTATGCCAGGCTCCTGGTGCAGCCAGCCGCAGTGTCGTTTGTTCGAATACCGACTCTGACATTTACTGCATGTCCTCCCTTCTCTCTCATCCCCCATTTCACACTTTCCTCTCCTGTCTTATCAAACCTATGGGCAAAAAAATCTTTAAAAAAATCTTTTTCATTTAACTGTCAAATGCAATCGTTTCCCCCACATACTAGGGAAGTCATTGTTTTATTTATATTTTCAAAACATTATCAACTCTGCTACGTGAGAAACTGACGTCAACAAACATGTTTAATTTATATGAATTTATACTTTTGATTTTATTTATATTTTCTTAATAAATAATACCTGAATTGTACCTGAAATATGCTTTTTTTCCTGTTGTGTGAAGCACTTTGAATTGCCTTTGTGTACGAATTGTGCTCTACAAATATACCTGCCCTTGCCTTGCCTTGCCTTAATAAATAATACCTAAATTGTACCTGAAATATGCTTTTTTCCTGCATTTATGTCACTTCTCTGCTCCTCTACTATGCATTTTAACCTCTTTTATTTAAATGGTCACATTTATATAGCGCTTTTCTACCTTCAAGGCACTCAAAGCGCTTATGTAATACATTAGGTTTGGATAGTGTAAGATGCACTGGAAATGTAGGCTAATATTTTCGATTGATGCAAGTGTCTAGTGTCGATAAACAGGAAACAGCTGATGTTAACGTGCACTAGCTTTGTTTTGCTAAGAATGTGGGCTCAGCATAAAATCAGAATCAGAATGAGTTTATTGCCAATGAACAACATTCACAAACATAGGAACTTGTCTCGGCCTTAAAAAAGTTACCATCAGTGGACATACAGCAGTTTAACCATTTCTCACCAACACACATTGACTAGATCTTGTGATAGTTTCTGTTTATATACCCACTAACTACAGAGATATTAACCAAACCAGGCCAGAACATGTGTAACAATTGAAAGAACGCTAACCTTCCTACATCCTGTGATTATGACTCTATTTTTCACTTGCTACAATAACCACTAGATTCACTTTAAAACGTCTCAATGTTTTGACTAGTCTTTTAAAACACGGTATGTTGTTAAGGTTAATTGTGTTTTATAGTTCTTGAGATGTGTTTCGACACACTGTACATGCGACAGGATGTCCTAAGACGGCAGCCGTCTCAGGTGGTGTACCACACATGTGACTGACTCTAAAATAGTTTGGAGGTTGTGGGCGTCAGGGTGAAGCGAACTGGATCCTGTGAGTCGCTCAATGTCACAAAGTGTTCATCCTATCTATTTAGCAAGAAAGTATTACAGTAAATAAAGGAATAGTCTTCCATATAAGTCATGATCTTTTATTTGAATTCCCAACATCCATGTATTCAATGAAATTCCAGAATTCCAGAATTGTTGACACATAAACAGGAACAACTGACAAATCCCTATGGTTGCTTTCAGTCATTAATACCGTAATCTAATACAGCGATTGTCAAACTGAGACAGGAGGAATTTGGACTTCTGCAGGTGATCCTCTGTTTAAACCTTTTTTAGACTTGGTTTAGGTCTGGATTCCACATTAGCCCTTATCAAGACCTGCTTTAGTTCTAGTTTAGACCTTTTTTAGTCCCAATTTAACCCAGGTTTTGTACTTTCTAGGGTTGTCAAGTATAGACGGTTGGATACTATTTGATACTAAAACTAGTATTGAATCTAGATACTCATTTGAATAAGACATTGGTTTAAATTCACATAAACAGGACAACATTTTGCTTTTCCTGTTTTAGATTGATCATGATCTTTATCAGAACAAAGATAAGACCACAGGGTATCATGATTTTGTGTCAAGAATGACATTCTATTGATCATTCTATTGATAATTGTTGTATTGACATTGGTATCTAGTATCAAGCCTTTTGCTTAATATTCAAATTGAGTTTGTGATTTTAGTATTAGTATATTTAGTATTACTACTTCCAAGGTCTGATTTTTAACCCAGGTTAGTTCAGTCTATTAAAA
The DNA here is from genome assembly GCA_015082035.1 of Chaenogobius annularis. NCBI lineage: Eukaryota > Metazoa > Chordata > Actinopteri > Gobiiformes > Gobiidae > Chaenogobius > Chaenogobius annularis. The sequence continues at coordinate 67,631 of BJKM01000874.1, forward strand.
GTTGTTCTTGGAAAGCCACATATTTCAGAAGCTAGTGCTAAAGTTTCAAAATTCATTTTCGATTTCCTTGCCTGCCTCATTACTTTCTGATACATCTTTTCCAACCAACCCCAAATTCTTTTTACAACAACAGCTACATGTATAAATGAGTGTAAAATGGATTCACCCCTCGCCCCTCGCCCTGTCCCGTCACCGCTGGGCCGTGCATGTGGTGGTCCGCTCCCGTTTCCTCCTTTGTGTGACCTGCTCTTTGTGCTGCTGGCTCTTTGTAATGTGTGTTTGTGTGTGTTTGTGTGTGTTTGAGGAGGGTCTACTTTCATTCTGTACCACCCAGATTCCCCACATTCCGCAGATAACATGCCATTTCTCCGTCAAATCAGGAAGACCATAAAACAGTGTCAATTCCTCTGTGGTTGGTTTGGGGGCTTTGGGCTTTATAATTTATACGTTTGTTAATCGTACAAACTAAAACATAATAATTGTGAGAGTTTTAGAAGGAGAATTAAGTCTTTTTAAAATTCACTTAAATGTTATCTACTTTTTAATTGCCTCCAAATCTAAACCTGAACTTTATCAGGCCTAAGTTGTGGCTAAACCAGTTCTAAGGTAGTTCAAGGTAGCGTTAGGCGATATTGAAAACGATTAATAACTCCATACTTTTTTGCATTTGCTCAATAACAATATTCAGACAATATTTGAACTATGCATCAGGAATGTGATGAAATGTGCACAAAACCACCAAAATGCAGAAACTTCACGTTATTTATGCTATCAATACTTGAAATTCAAATTCTGCATATCTCTAAAACAACATTTGATATCTCTCTCACCTAAATAAACCTAAATAATAAGGAGTATTACAAAGAAGGACAAACACATGAATTTGTCTCTAAACAAAACTGCGGAGGGTCCCACGTCAGATTTGTTACCAAACGATTGATTGAGAACCATTAGCATTGGTGAGCTCAGCTGCAGGAAAGTCAAACCTTGTGATTTATTGATTGCTTGATAAAATGTCTGCCCTTTTGACAAACATAATGTAAAAGATTAGTGTGCAAACTAGCAACGTTAAAATGTTCTCTATGTAATAGTAATCTTTTAGTATTCCTCAAGTGTAGCAAAATGCAAACATATTCTATCATTTAAAAGCATGCATCTCTTTCAGTGGCTCAATTTCTGCAGTCTGTGCCTTTCTCCCCTCCCGACCGTATTAACCTCACCAAACAGAGACATAGAGAGAGACAGACAGGCGAGGGAGCAGAGGAGAGGTTGTGTTTTTGCTTCATGTTTTTCTCCCAGGTCTATAAATAGCTCTGGATTCGCATTATCTACTCAGCCATAACTGGAGCAGAATGACTGGATGGATGTGGCACACCTCAGCATCCAAACGACTGTTCATTCATATCTTTTAGTTTGTTCATTGTTAACCACAGTATTGATTGGCTTGGTAATAGAAACAGGTCCATTGACTTCCTGTTCCATACTGCAGATCTGATAAGCCCCGCCTCTTCATAGTGACATTCCATAGTTATTTTCATTTACATGTTTTTATTGTGGAAAAATGTCTAAGCAGCATTTTTGCATGGCCTGAATTTAGTTTGTAATTAAGTGGAGGGAAGCAGGCAGAGACAAAGACATTACAATTACAATCATGCTATCGATTAGCAACTCTGCTAATCCGGAGCCAGACCCCTGTATTTTTTCCTGTAACCGATTTGATGTAACTCCGGGTATCACGGGTGAAGAGATTAAGTTTAAGAACGGGCAGCAATAGAGAATTTTGTGTCTATGAATGTTTATGAACCTCTGAGGTCCTCAACGTAAAATCACAAGGGCGTGATGTTGGGGTCAATGTAGTTCCCAGGTGTGGATTTAGAAAGGCATCAGTTCTTGTTCACTATATTCTCATCTGCCTATGTAAAGCACCTTTCTCTGTCATGAACAATATTACGAATTAGAACGTAAACAGACAGATGTGCATCTTGGACAGTGCTACCACACATTACGAGCCAGATTTCAGAAAAGTTGTCTTTGCAAAAACGTATGTTGAAAATCAAAAGTTGGTTATCTTTAGAGTTCAGTTCTACTGTGGCATTTGATATAATCATCACAATTGCTTTATTCTGCCTTAACTATTTGTTTGATGTGATTAAAAAAGTATTAATAACTACAAAAGAACTGTGTTTTAGATGAATTCTTTCATTTTTTAGTAACATAGTTTTACACACTTGTTGAACCATTGAAAGCAGTTTTTACAGCTGTAATTTGCCAACATAAAACCAAATCTACAAGCAGATGTTTTTGTGGACCCCGGTGTGAAAATTTGGAAATGTCTTGGCCCCCAAGGAAATGTAATTGGAGACCCCTGATCTAAAGTATATTGTAAATCACATTGGGGCAAATTAATTAATGGCAATAAAAAACAGATCTTGTGGCAAACGATTTGACCACATCTCAGAGGCGCCATGAATATTGCAAGACAGAGTCATTTTTGCCTGTTTGTAAGACTTTGTAAGACTGAGGAATGCTTGAGATGTTTGCTGGGAAAAACACACAAGTGCGGCCCGTACTTGTCCCTCAAACACTGGTGAAAGTGGGAACAAATAACACAAATGAGTCTTGGTGGGTCAGGGGGATTTGTATATGGCTTTCTCTTTGTCTTCTGTTGTTTTATAGTGGAAAGGCGACTCTGTGATTAAAGTGGGACTAAACACTAAATCTACTGTTCCTATTTTCTTGGACAGTTTTAGTACAGATTAGGTAAATTTGCCGCTTTCTGGTCAAAGATGGTGTGTGCTGCCTCCAGTGGCCACTGCAATTCAATCTAAGTGCTCGGTGACATCACCTGCCCTGGCAGCTGATTATAAAAAAAGTGTGTCAGTCGACAGTATATGCCTAGGTGGAATATTGGCCAGCTATTTTGGCCGATAATATTGCCCAACTGGGTCAGGCTTTAGTTTAAATATGCACAGACGTGAGCAGGCAACAGGTTCACTTCAATTTCAACCTGAAAAAAATCAGGTTTGATGTTGTTCATTTCAATCGTTTATTGTTTATACTGCGTTCTAGGGCAGAAGAAATCCTTGGTTGAATAAAGATACGCCTATGGATTAGTGGATTTAAACTTGGATTATACTTCCCGCATGTAAATTCCGCACTGAAATGAGACGTGCAGAAGGCAGCGGAGAAGACGTTGGCAGTATTTATAGTCTGCGCGGTTTCATGCTGTTTTGACAGTAGAACTCTGATCATCTGCTATCAAATTCATTTCCGTGCGGAACTGTCCGCGTAGTTAAAATGTTTTCCCTGACGGCACGGGAGGGGGCGTGACGGCCAAAATGAAGAAATTTCGCCTCGCAGACTTTGCGGATGCGTCAAGCATAAACCTACCTTAAAGGGGACAGTGGCAACAAAGCACCTCTCAAAATTTTTCAATCTCATTGATCTGACCTTTTATCTGAGAGGATTTTTTTGATGAATCGATACATTGTTTAGACTGATTCCTTGTGAACATGAGATTTTGCTAAATTGGACCAAAAATAAGATAAGATAAGAGAACGTTTATTTGTCCCACAAAGGGGAAATTCCAGAGTTGCAACACAGATTAGGCACAGAAACACAGATTAGGAACAGAAGTGGAATAATAAAAACAGATAAACTTCCTAAAAAATTGCACCAGGGATGATTGACATTATGTCGCAGTATTGCACATGATTATAACACTATTGCACATGATTATAACAGTATTGCACATGTCTGTGTAATCCCTCATTCGTCCAGGAGTGTTCCATTGTAGAAAAAGATTCAGTTGTAGTCATCTGGACTCTGTTTTAGAAAAACGATACGTTTCGACTCTCATCCAAGAGTCATTCTCAATCATTGAAACAAGTCTGAGAACCCCTGTTTATATCCTACTCTGTGAATCAGGAGAAAACCCTGCCCACAGGGCAGGGTTTTCTCCTGATTCTCCTGATTTTCTCCTAATCTCCTGATTATGGCCCATTGAAACTTAACCGGGATGGGCCACCTACATCCTATTGTTGCCTGACTTTTGGCTCCCTCACCTTGAGTGCCTGTTTTGCATCAGAATGCCTCGGGCGTCTCCAGGGTTTCAGCAGACCATTATAAACAACTGGAAGGTTGAATCTTAAACCTCCATTACGATTTCAGGAAGGATTCTCTTTATAAACAAAGATTGCCTCCTTAACTCCTCTTTCAAACCATCTCTTCTCCTGCTCAGAATCTCCCCCTCACTGTCTTCAATAGAGTGGTTTGTGGCTTTGAGATGAAGATTTACAGCGCTCTGGGGTCCTGAACTCGAGTGTCTTCTGTGCTGATAAAGCCTCTTGTGAAGTGGCTGTTTAGTCTCCCCTATGTAACACTCTTTACAACTTTCTTCACTGCATTGGATAGAATACACTACATTGCTCTGTTTCTGTGTAAGCATCTTGTCCTTAGGGTGAACCAGTTTTTGTCTTGACGTGTTGCCTGGTTTGAAATAAACAGGGACTTCGTGTTGTCTGAAAAAAATTCTTTGCAGTTTTTCTCGAGACAGAAGGGATAGAGACACCCTTTCTTCTTGGTTCTCTTTCCCTTTTGTCCCTTTTGTCCTGCTTTTTGGTTCTCTTCACTTTGTTAAGAGCCCAAGCCGGGTATCCACAGGCTGAGAGAGCATTCCGGACGTGTTTTTCCCCTTTCCTCTTGCCCTCTGAGCTGGTGGGCACCTCTTGTCCTCTGAACACTACAACACATTTCATCCAAAAAGTAGGGACAATTTACACATAACTGACATATTTTTCTGACCGGTTAAACAATTATTTGTCAAATCATAACTATTAATATGGATTTTGCCGGTTGTTTAAAATATAATTGCTAGGTAACAGTTGTGGAATTACCCTTACCTATCTGCTTCCAAAATGGTCAAGCATAGCATAACATTTTAATAAAATCTTAAACAGCCTCATGTTTATGACGTTTTAGTGAAATGTGTAGTTGAACCCGTCATATGTACTTTCAATTATTTAATTTTAATTTTAAATTTAAAGACTACATTTTTCCCACTATAAACACTAAATGTACATGTTTCCGGTATCATTTTCATGTTATTCTAGCTTTGCCATAAACCTCTTCCTTCTGCACATGACATTAACCTGTTTGAGCCCTATACAATTTCTTTGGCATCTCCCCTGTTATGACCCTTCCTTTCCTACATTTATGATTTAAATCGGATTTACTGTAAAGCAAATAAGGATATTCATTCTGGTGACTATGGCCCGCCCCCACTCCAGACACAAAGCATGAGTGAACCATGTTCAGTAGTAATAGGAGAGTGTTTATGAGCTAATGGACCATAGCTCTAAGGGGACTGTGATGGGAATACTGTCTGAACACATCAATGTTTTATAACCTGATCCATCTTCTTCTTTTCATCACAAAATAAATCAGAAAGTGCTTTTGTATTAAATTTTTTGGCTTGCTCAGTACAGGGCAAAAGCGCCTTGAAAAGAAGACAGAATAAGTGCATATGACAAGTTAGACTACATATTTTTTTTCAGAGTCTCAGCAAAGTTTTAATTATATTGAATCGTGACAAAACAATATGGTCCCATTCCAAGTTACCCAGCAACCATACTGTAAACAAGGGCCAAAATATGATCCATGTGAATTACGCAATAGTTATGATTTGACAAATAATAATACCCAATAAGACCTTTCATTTGTGAAAATTAGGGATTCCATTTTAGAACTCAGCATGTCCTATATGTTTTATTTTATAATTTTTCTTCACAAACGGCAACTTGACTAATACAACTATGATCAATATTTATCACAGAGACGAACCCACCAAACGAAGTCATAATTAGAACAATATGAACACCGGTCATATGCACTTTAATAGGGCTGCAGCTATCGATTATTTTAGTAATCGAGTAATCTATCGATTCTTTTCTTAGATTAATCGAGTAATCGGTTAATTTTTTTTTACATTCAGTAAACCATTTAAACACATTTAAAATCATTTTTTAGATGAACGTTATAGTTCATAGTAACAAACAAATACAAAATAAGGAATTTCTGTTTAAAATAACTCATTTTATACTTAATTTCATATATATTTGTCCCCAAAACAGCAACATTTTCTCTTCAGTCCAAACTGTTCTGTTTGTATAGAAAGAATATATATAAAGGACTAATTAACTCGTCATAGACTGTAAACAGTTACAGTAGCTCTGGCACATCACTTAAAATAAGACATTTGTAAAACGTTATGTTGGGTGAGACCGGTGGTCCTGGCGTTTTGAGCATTTTGCGTTTTTGGCTCCGTGTGACTTTGGCCTCCGCGTCTCGGACTTTCTGTTTCACAACAGATTATTATAACATAATCGCGGTCCTCGTGCTGTTTCCATGTTCATTGGCTGTTTATAAGTACGACTGTGACTGGGAAGCAGAGATGTTGAGTGGGGGAGCGCGGGGGTCCGCGGTGGCGTGTCGACGGCGCGGGGGCTGGGGTGGGCGGAGCTAAATGCGGTGTTTAGAGTTGCAGCTCGGAATTATTACAATAGATCCATGCCTCTTTCACTCATCAAAACTCTTTAAAACTCTTTAAAACGCGCCGCTCTCTTCATTGTTGCGCCTTCGTCAGAGCGGAACAAGCTCCGTGTGAAACAAAAGCGCCACAAGTCGTTCCGTGCGCTTCGCGTGCCACAGAGTCACGTGTTTTTGATTAAATATGTAAATTAAACGAATCATCGAAGCAATAAAATAATAATCGAAGCTTTTTTGTAATCGAATTATTCGATTTACTCGAGTAATCGTTGCAGCCCTACACTTTAACAATTGTCACAAATACTGAAAATGCTTTTGGAAAAAATCCCAAATGATTAAAATTGTCTCAATCATATTTTCTATTTGCTCACAATCTGTACACTACATCTTTGACTATATAAAACTACATGCCTATTCTGGGATTACTGTGTCTGAATCCACCAGTCACTCACTCAAAACATGACAGAGGTTGACATTTAAAAAGATTAGTGTTGAATCACCACAACCATTTCTCCAGGTTGTCAATTTCGCAATTCAGTTTTTGTTTTCATCAACACAAGTTCATGTAAAATCCAAATAAAAGCCCACCCTGGTAAGTTTGTAGCTGAATGTGATGCCTTCTGGATCCGCACAGAACAACGAGTAGCCCTTGCATGTTTATATTCTTGAGAGTTTGTGTTTGTTGTGAGGGCGGCTGTGTGTGCTCAAACCATGGGACTGTGTTTGCTTTTCAACGCGATTGCATATTGCATTTTTGGACAGGATCAGACTCACCTGCTGCTGCTGCTGCTGCTGTCCTAGGTCCTGTATGGAACTGCGCATACGACTTGAAGTATGCCTTTAGATATAGTTGATTAATTTTTTTGGCCAACGTTTTAGTTGGCCAAAAATGTTTTCTAGTGGAGTAATTATTTTATTAAAGGACACATATTCTGCATTCTTTGTATTATTGTCCTTTAAGCATGCTCTTGAGTTCCACTGCTTTGGTAGAAGAATTAAAATAATTGTTCAACAGAAAGCATGCATGATTTCATAAAAGTCAGTCATTTCCCACATCAGGAATTTTGTCAGCACTCCATTTACTGGCTGCAGGGAGGATTACTGTGGGGAAATGCAAAAGCTAGCTTGTCCCGACATGCTAATGCAAACACGAAATTCTAATGAACGTAATTTGGGGCGGAAATGCTCAGAACGAGTCTGGAGATGATTTATGGACATATGACATCATCATAAATCTAGGAAATTGGGGGAAGTGTTTCTTCAGCTCAGAGGGAGAGGACTTTCTAAACTGGATTCATCAAACACGTGTGAATGAAGCTCAAGATACATATGATACTTGACAGATGTTCTCCTGATACATCCATTAAAACTGGTGTTAAATGTTTGTTTTTGATTATGTATTGGATGAATTGGAGTTTCATGTCTGCAATATTAGAATACAATTGTCCTATGAATAAGTCGCTTTTCAGTCCAGCAGATTCAGCCTTAATATGGCAGTCAGCAGATTAATAAGGGCAGAACTGTTTAAAAGTATCACGGCACACATCTTTATCGATACCTGTATTTTCATAAAGTCCGTCACAACATATTGCTCTATCAGCATTTTGAGTACAGCCCTAACTCCAGGAATGTTTTTGGATTAAGGAAAAAAATCTAAAAGCTAAAAAAAGCATGTATGTGCCCTTCAAGATTCTAAGGTTTTATATGAACCACAGCAGAATGCAGAGTGAGCTGGTTGAAAAAAACAACAAGGCAATAAAAAAATCATAAAAATGCAACCACGATGAAGCCCCAGTGCAGACGCCGAGTCGCAGATGCAGGTTGCACTGACCACAGTCTGCAGCACATCCTCTGTCTCTGCTGCTGCAGGCAAACACTCACATCTCATCACCACACGCACGTATTATTTTTGTTCCAAAACCACTTTATTTAAAGTCTGATGATAACAATGAGATAATATTATGCAATCTAATGTGACAAAACATTGAATATTCTTTATCAATTTAGGTCGGAATTAAAATAAACATGTTTTTATAAAACCTTTTTTATTTTTGAGACAGAAATCATTGCACTTTATTATTATCATTTTTATTTTTTTTTATTTTTAATGGCTTTTTCGGCTCCTAGGCTCCATTAGACAGGATAGCTCAGAGGGGAGATCATGCAGTAAATTGTCAGAGCCGGGATTCGATCTCTCGACACTGCGGCCGGCTGCACATGGAGCCATAACTACTCCACCACTGAGCAGCACTCATTGCACTTTAAATTACGCCCACAGAAATAAATCATGTTTACATTTCTTAGATCAATATTATTTATGGATAAATATTTGTGTTCTGAATTCATTTTTAAGTAATATGATGATAACATAATGTTTTAGATAAAAAAAAATCTAAAATAAAATAACTATGATTGTCCTGATCATTGAAAAACAATGCATGTTTTACAGCACTTCACTGGGATTTGTGATGGCTTAACTCTGACTGTACTGTCTGCGGAATGCCCTTAATTAGCCCAAACATTAGCTTGGCTGCAGCTCAGTGGCTCGAGGCAAAAGCGAAGGAAGCTGCAGAAAAAAGGCTCTAAAGATTAAGTGGACGGGCCCGACAAAGGACCGTAATCAGATTCTTTATGTTGAGCTGAGTGTGAGACGCTAAAAGACCTGAGTTATGTAATGTCTCCCCTAAGTTTTGTTTTTAATGTTGGATTGACCTCTACACTTTATTATTTTTAATTTACTACTTCTGAGTTTGGAGCTGAACATTGATAATAGTTTGTTGCTGAATTTTTAACAAGACTAATACGTGTTGGGAAAAGTGGTTTGTAACGTAACGTTTCTGGTGGGGGTTTTTGCGTCATGCTTGTCTCCATGGAGATGCTAGTATTAGAAATTAGTGGAAAAAAGTGGAAGATAAATAGAAATTTTGATAATATTGTGGTTGTGGTTCTAGAAATATGTGGTTTCTAGAACCACATATTGTGGAACCACATATTGTGGTTCTAGAAATATGTCAAATTAGAATATTGATAATTAATACTATTTAACAAGGACGTAAAAAAAAATATGTAAATGAACTGTAGCCTCTGGTGTTATTTTCCAAACAATGGTATAAAGTGACATTTCTGCCCTTCTTTTTACATTTCCAAACACATTTTAGCTGCTTGCTGATTAAAATATCATCTAAATATCATAATGGAGCTTTTAATGAGAATGACACAAGACTATTGTGGCTACAATTTGCATTTTTTCTAAATTCTTGCCACTTTGCCGCTTTTCCCACACAATCGAGCAAAAAGCATGATCATCTAACCAGGAAGGAGAACTATTCTAGCTCAGACTATAAATGGTTGGCGACACTCGTACTTGAATATTTCCTGGAGTTGAGTGCAAACATATTGACTCTGTGACCATACAAACGTCATCTGTGAGGACTCTGTGAGGACTCTGTGAGGACTCTGTGAGGACTCTGTGAGGACTCTGTGAGGACTCTGTGAGGACTCTGTGCAGGCTCAGTGAGTGCTCAGTGAGTGCTCAGTGAGTGCTCAGTGAGGACTCTGTGAAGCTGCAGCTCGAACAGTCACAGAGTCAATACATGTCATGGCTCTTGCAGTTGTACGCCAACTCCAGCCGAGCGTATAGAAAAGACGTGCATGTCCGTGGAGTTTGGCACCAACACGTGTCGTTGCTTTTGTAAACGTTGAGCAATCGTCATGGAGAGAATGCTTAGCGATGCGCGGACTGAAAGAGAATGGCCCGGTCCCAAACCAAACAGAGCGATTGCTGTTTGTTTTAGCGCTATGAGATAACTTTGACATGTGATAACTGCTGTCAAACTATTTGAATACTGCTGATTAGATCTTTACTACTTTTAGTACAAGACAGACAACATTTTTGTGCTTGTATCCGCTCTTGGTTCGGCAAAATGAAATGAGACTAACCTCGAGAAGGAAATTGACACAGCCGCTTTAAAGGGAGTTTTGGCACGTTTCCACAATCTGAACATATTGGTGTTGTTTTTGTGTAAAAACACGGACAGGGCTGTGCAATGAATCAAATTTGAATTGCGATTGAGATTCAGTCATTTCTAATCGTTTATGATCAGCATGGTTTGGAGCAGAGGAAGATGTGACTATTTTAGTTTTAGTATTTATTTGTTTTTAATAAGACGAGATAAAATCGACTGGGTGAAAAATGTCGTCGTTGCCCAGGCCGTCTGTGAAACCTTTTCATAATCGCACTGCATGCTGCTTCACCAGGATATTTGGTTCTTTGTAGAGGATATTCTTATATCTAAATTAGAGCTGCACAATATATTGCAAAAGTATTGATATATACAATATTGGCTAATGTGATTATTGATAACGCGACAATTTATATTGCAATAACACCAAGGTAAAACGATATGTTTTTGGAATAGAAAAAGTCATGACTGGAGTCCTAACTTAGCCTTGATTGAATGTTGGTTTTGCAGGGCTGCAACAAGTTAATCAATTAATCACAACTAATCAATTATTGAAATAATTTTCAACTAATTTAGTAATCGAATAATCGTTAAAGATTCCAAAACGAGCTGAGCTGTGAAAATAAGTTTTATTACTGAAATGGAGCAGCAATTGCATGAAAATGAGTTTGGAAAATGTAAAAAACAATTTAAACACTCTTTTGTCCATAAATGTTTTCCACCAGGATCCTCAAACTTCAGCTTCTTCTGGATCAAATTTAGAAACGGTCTTTTCATCAAATTACTTTTGTGTTCTAAACAACTAATCGATTAATCGAAAGAAGAATCTCTAGACTAATCGATCAGCAAAATGAATGCAGACTTAGTTTTATTCACGTTTTGACAGCAATAAAATAAAGCATGTACATTTTATTTTAAATCAGTATCATAAATGATTGTTATGGAGATTGCAGTCTCAATCTTCTTCATGTCTGATTCGTGCAGGTCTAATCAGCACTTTGCCATTTGCCCTTTGACACATGGTGCAGTCCTAATCTGCCCACAGCCGCAGTTTGACCCTGGCACTTTTTCAGTCTGCTGATCACTCTCCATCTGATCTGCACTCTTCCGTTCCCCCGCTCCCTCGCTCCCTCGCTCTCTCTCACTCTGTGCTGCTGGACATGATGTCAGACCCCTGGTGATGCAGACCCCTGGTGCTGCAGTCTGTACAGCCAGCCGTAAACTCTGTACATTTAAAGACATGTTTGAAGACATTTCTGTTGGATTGGCCTAATATGCTCTGAATATTGTCAGGATACGCCCTTCTACAAGTGTATTTTTCAACTAACTCTAAATATTTTAGTATGAGTGACTTGTATGAAGAGTGGGTGACGTCTTGGTGGTCTAAGCCGGGGTCCTGGGGTCAGACTTGGGGTCAGACTGTTCAATTCATGCGCTCTGTTGGAGGTGGCTCGCTGAATGATGATGGACTGACACACAGTGAACCAGAAAAACAAGAAGGAGAAGCGAACGCACAAAAGCTCCTGTCCAATGAATCCTATCTGATGTCCTGTGCTGACGGAGCAGGAAGAAAGAAGCAAAGGGGAGAGAGAGAAGGGGAGTGAGGGGGAGAGAGAGAGAGGGAGGGAGAGAGAGGCAGGGAGATGGGGAGGGAGATGAAGGGAGGGAGATAGGGAGAGAGGGAGGGGAGAGAAAGAGGGAGGAGGAGTGAGAGACATTAAATTAGCCCTTTGGTGAAGTTTCGTTCTTTCCTAAATGTTTTCATCACAAGGCAGTGTTGGGGAAGTGCACAAAAAGGAATGAGTTATAGCTCCCCAAAAGTAATTGTGTTATTGAGTGACGAAGATCAAATCCAGATCAAATCTCCCGTCTCCTTTAACCGCAGTCGGTTGTGAAGGAACAACATTTTCTGTTTTTGAAGACACCATGAATAGGACATGTGTCTCCCCAGCTGGGACATTGTCTTCTCCATTCATCATTAAAGTAGTGTTATCTCTTCCTTCTATAGTAATAACCACATTTCCTCTGAGTTAAAAAAACCCTCGTCATGATATTCTGCCGCTCAAGTCATTGGAATCCATCAAAAATAATGACAGTGTGTGTGACACTTGAGTGACTATGCAGCAGTTTAACAGGTTCTTTCTAACAAGTTTATGAAACTGATTTTGCTGCATATTTGTTGCTTACACGCACTTTGTTGGTTTAACTCGTGTGCGCTGCATGTGAGCGGGAGTTTAGAGGCCGATCTCAAAGCTTGGATTGTTCTGCAGGTCTTCTCCTCAGCTAAATTGACAAAGTTTTGGTACCTGTAGCAGTTTTGGGAGCCGTAGACTCAAAATTTGTGTTTTTTTTTTTTTTTAATAATTTTGCCAAGAATTCAAACGACCTTCTTTCAAGTTGTCATTGTGGGATATTGTTTGTAGAATTTTGAAGCAAATAATTAATTGAATACACTTTTGGAATAAGGCTTCAACAAAACAAAATGTGGATGCACTGTAGATGTGTAGTATATATATATATATATATATATAGATTTACAAAAAGGCAGCTGAAATACTTTATTAAAATGTTTGAATTTACAAAATTATTATTATTAATTTTACAGAGACTAGAGGACTGGGTGGGCATCACTGGCACTGCCCTAAACTGGTTAAAGTCCTATCTGGAAAACAGGAAGTACTTTGTCGAAATTGGTAACTGTGTCTCAGACCAGATGCCCCTGACCTGTGGGGTGCCCCAAGGGTCAATCCTGGGACCCCTTCTGTTCAACCGCTACATGCTGCCGTTAGGTCAGTTGATACGCAGCGAGAATGTGTCCTATCACAATTATGCAGACGACACTCAGATCTATGTTTCACTGACGGCAGGTGAATATGGACCAGTGGATTCACTCTGTCACTGCATCCAACAGATCAGTGTGTGGATGCAAAACAACTTTCTCCAGCTGAACTCAGACAAGACTGAAATCATCGTCATTACAGAAACAAAGAGAAAGTGTTAACAGTCACCTCCAGAGTCTCGCTATAAAACCTACAAAATCTGGGGGTAATAATGGACTCAGATTTGAATTATAACAGCCACGTCATATCAATAACATCAGCAGCTTTTTACCATCTAAAAAACATAGCCAAAATGAAAAGTATAGTGTCTAAACCAGACCTGGACGGCCTGCTCACTGGCCTCTCCAAACGAGCTGTAAAACAGCTGCAGTACATCCAGAACGCTGCTGCTCGGGTCCTGACTAGAACCAGGAAGTATGATCACATTAGTCCTGTGCTCAGGTCTCTGCACTGGCTCCCTGTGGCTCAGAGAATAGACTTCAAAGCAGCTCTGCTTGTATACAAGTCTCTCCATGGCCTAGCACCAAAGTACATCTCGGACATGTTAGTGCCATATGAACCATCTCGGACTCTGAGGACCTCAGGGACCAGCCTACTGGTGCCCAGAGTCAGGACTAAACATGGGGAATCTGCATTTCAGTTTTATGTAGCTTAAATCTGGAACAGTCTTCCTGAGGATGTGAGACAGGCCGCTACTCTGGCAATGTTCAAATCTAACCTGAAAACTGCTTTGTTTGGCTGTGCATATGACTAAAATGCTTTTATTTGCACTCTTCTCTTTTATGTCTTGAACTATTTGACGGATAGCCTGAAAATGGCACTTTTAAATTAAGATTTTGTGATTTCTGCCATGTCTTTGTGATTTTAATGAATTTTTTTCCTGTTATGTGAAGCACATTGAATTGCCTTGTGTACGAATTGTGCTCTACAAATAAACTTGCCTTGCCTTGTGTGTAAAGTCTGCGTTGAGCTTTGTAATCCACATCAGTCACATTCTGCAGTGTCCGCATAAATTCAAACAGGTAATAAAAAGTATAACCCGTGTATTCGTGTAGTAGTAAACATTGAGTAAAAGCAGTGATTTATAAAACGTGTATATGGAGAAAGGGAAACTTAAGCGTGTGTTAACATGAGAATCAGCTTTGCAGCCGCACGAGTCTGGTTCTTTTGTTTTGAGGTATAACTGAACTAAAGACATACAAGGACTGGCCAATAGTGACAAGAATGAAAAAGAACTGATCCGGTATTGGTATTGAAAAGCAGGTATCGGTAAAGTACTGGTATTGGGAACAAAAAACATGGTTAAAGTGCGGGAAAGTGCCTCTATAGATGTTTGCGTTGTTTTTCTGACCGCTCGTTAACCTCCAGCACAGTGATGTAATGCTGTTTGTGTTCACCGCTCTGTGTTCCTTTTTAACCAGAAAGACCAGAACGGGCCATTTCTCATGAGCACGGCTTTTTCAACAGGTCTTAATAGAGTATTTGTTTGCCCTTCCCTTTCTGCTGTTTGGTGGAGGTTTTGGAGATCCTATGTGTGCCTTCTCGCTTCCTTGTTGATCTGCCATGCGTTTATTATATTGAACAATAGGGTTGTGCTAAAATATCAATTCTTAGATATAAATATCAATATCGATATCCCCCTGTGCTTTAGGGGGCTGTACAGCCCATAGAGGCATCAAAGCGTGTGAAATAAGATATGTGTAAACATATTCCAGCTTTAAAACAAGAGACACAGTCTTTGAGTTTTTCAAAGTAGAGAAAACATTAGCATTTGCAAAACTGCACGCAAACGGCAGCTCGTAGGGAACATTTCCTCTGCGATGACTCCATCACACATACGGGCTAGATCGAGGCTAAATCGGGCTAGATCGGGGCTAAATCGGGGTGCACAACACCACTTTTGATACAGTTTGGTGTTGCACAAAATCTATCCAACACTAAATCTGTTTCAATACTGAGAATATAACAACTGCTATATTAGATTTTTGTGAAACATAACATACCAAAGGCTTTACAAACATTGCTCTGCAAAATTACTTAAGTACTGAACCAGAATTAAACTGGACTATACCAGGACCAACAGGGTCTTAACCAGGACTACCGTATTTTGCGGACTATTAGCCGCTACTTTTGTCAGATGTTTTGAGCCATGCGGCTTATTTAGAGGCTGCGGCTTTTCTGTGGTTTTTTTCTTTCACCGCTAGGGGCGAACTAACACTTAACCGGAATTAGAATCAAAACTACAGAAAAGTTAAGCAAAGAAGCAGATGTTGCTTTTTTATTCAGCTAGCAAATAGAACACGGACGACAAATTACCAACTATAAATTATTTTTCAAATTCTTGCCCCATCATTATGGAACCCAAACGAAGAAGTTCGTATGAAGCAAGTTTTAAGCTGAAGGCCATCGATCTTGCTAGGAAACCGCGCGGCTGCACGCAAGCTTAACATCAATGAATGTACGGTGAGACGCTGGAGGGGACAGCGGGGAGAGCTCATGCGATGCCAAAAGTCAAGGAAAGAGTTCTCCTATACAAAAGGTGCGGCCTATGTATTGTTTTATTATCGTTTTTTTAAAAATAGAGCAAATGCGGCTTATATAGGGGAGCGGCTAAAAGTCCGGAAAATACGGTATTTAACCTAGTCTGAAAACCAGAACTAACCCACAACTAAACAAGGACTGAACCAGGACCAAACCAGATAAGATAAATATATTTCAATATTCGGAAGACGAAGATGGAAGGCCAGGGGCCAGTTCGTTTGGCGGGCCTGATCTGGCCCGCCGGCCTTAAGTTGAGTAGGCTTGGATAGGTGATAAAAATTGAATCATGATCTCATCCCTGTGACGATGTGCTATTTTGGTCATATCATATTGTGAATCTCTGTCTGTTTTAATGCAGCTGCTCAGGCGCTCTTTTTCCCCCCCACCTATTTCTCCTATTGGTCAGCCTCTGTAAGGCTCTGAGGGATTGACAGTGATAGAAAAGTACATGTACATAAATTGTGATCAAATTGAAATTGTGATCTTGCTCAAAGAAAAACTTGATTAAGTTTTTACCACATAGCCCAAAGTGTCCACAAAGTGGAGAGTGTCCAACACATCGCAGAAACTCTGCCCGAGCTTAACACCAGGGTGTTGGACTGTGTGCAAAGATAAAAATAGCCCTGAAAGTCCGTGCAAGGCTCGTTCTGTCATATGCCAAAAACTTTCTTCACAGACAGTAAGGAGTTTTAGCTTTTAATAACCTAAAAGAAAGAGAACTCGTCCCTGCTCTGTGGCTGCTTCACCTCAATCACTGCAGCAACTGCAAACTATCGTTTAAGATATTGTTTACTGTTATTGTACTAATATCATAACACAGACTTATAGTAATAACAGTATAAAAATATCTAGAAATAATATGTTTATATATTTTATTGCATCTAAATTTTATTCGGAAAGCATAAAATAGAAATGTCTTCTATGAGGATAATAAAATATGAGGGATTCATGTTGTCAATGCCAACCCTTGTAGTTGAGCATCACATTGTCTTCTCATAATGTACAGCTAATACACAATAATAACTTCACATTCCGTACTACGCTGTTTTATATGACTGTTACATAACATTTAACAATTTAGCTGGAGGCAGTGATGACCTCATGTGTGCCACTCGCTCATTATTGTTCTCTTGACGCAACAGTTGCTCGACACAAGTCAAGGATCCTTGTCAGGAAACAGGAATTTGAACATGTGACATCTTCTGCCCCTCAGGCTGTAACTGCTGCTGCTCTACGAAAGAAAAGCATGCGCAGGATCCATTACAGATCGCCTACTCCAACGTGTGTCGCCCCATTCTTCTTTTTATCGGAGATTATGAACCTGCCGTTATTCATAAAGGAACAGGACATGCTGCTGTCGGCTTGTAACTGTCATTGTGGTATTTATAGACTGTGTTTGGTGATAGGAGTGTGCTTTGTTGGTGGGAATGCTGTTCCTTAAAAAGGCAGGTCACAATTTACGGATCTGGTGTAGCTCGTAAAACGCCTGTGAATATGGGATTTTAGCTGGGATACCACTGGAGGACCTGTGCCTGCACAGTCCTACATCTTAAACGAATTAAACTTAATCAACTTAACTTAATCAAATAATTAAATTTGTACATTTCAAGTGTCATTTTGTTGTAATCACTGCTCTGTGAGAGCCATAAAGCCTCTTTTCTTCTTTTCTCAGCTTGTTTCACATCTGAAACAGATGAACCTGATTGCACGGTTCTTAAATCACAAATCAAATCTCTGTGTCATATGTTAAAGACTACCATGCCATGTTTTTGAATGTTGTATTTATGAAATGCATTTTATGTACTAAACAGTCATATAATGCAACATTATTATTATTTGTAAAATGTTTATTAATAACATTTCCTGCTCTCTCATTCTCGTAAAGAGCCTATACCTGATTTTTTCGCATGTTCAAAATAAAATCTGTTTTGCCCTAGTACAAATATTTTGTAAAAGCATCTTTTCAGGTGAAAATGAGACCACGGTGCTTTTTTGATTCTCTGCGAAGCAGGGAATGTACTTTTAGCATGCTAATGTTTGTTAGCTTTACCGTAAGGGCAAAACTCGCTTTGAGCTCAGAGTCATGAAAAGGTCTCATAAACTCATCACTCTGGAAATTTAAGATGCTCAGAGCATTAGGTAAGTGAGAGATACATGTGGACTATTTCAAAGAGTTTAAAATCAACTAGTACTATGTTTTAACCTTTTTAAGACAGTAAGTACAGCGCCTTTAACAATGAGTTCTTAAGAAGAAAAAAATCAAACAATAAGAAAAAATCCCACAAAAAGATTTCCTGAATCCTCATTTTCATCTTGTGGGAAACATCCTCAATCCTTTCCAGACAAGTCCCAAACCACAACAGCAAATCCAGTTTTAGTTCCTATAGTGACAAAGACAACACAGAATTGGATCTATTGCATTTAGTGCTGCATATTCAGTCATTTCGCCTCGTAAAGGTAATTGTACCCACATGTTCTCGCTGATTAATTGCCGCTAGCATTGTCAGTGGCGACACTCTGCACTGTGTTATAATTACCAGGCCTCTTTACGCTTTTAAAACGTCTGCCAACCATTACCGAAGCCCGCGCGGCTGAAATCGCAAACATAACTTGTGTTCTCTAAGTTTTGTTTCTACACCTTTCAATGAAGAAACAAGCCCATAAAGTTTGTACGCCGTTTTAAACCAGATGCTATTAAAGAAACTACAATTATGTAAGACCAATGAATCGCTAAATTTGTGTTGTTATCCTAAAACAATGTTGGCTGAGAGACTAATTTACCCTGTCACTGCTTGAATAGAACCTTTATAACTTTCTCCTGCTTCAGTTAAACAGGTGCGTGGGTGCATTTCTCAGCACTTAACCAATTATTAAACTCATTATAAAGTTCTACAGTTATTCCATTCATCCATGGTCTCTGGGTAATTATGGGTCTTCATTCAGCCCAGTTGCAGTTGAGTTTGTGATGAGCAGAGGCAAGTGGAGTTTGCATGTTCTTCAGCAACATGTTTTGAAATGCAGAGAACTGATTTCTGATGGATCCTCCACAATTTTGAGGTTGTGTCAAGAACTACACTGTGAACAGCCTGGTGGAATAACAACATAATTTATTGACAGATCTAAACTGTTTTTAGTGTGGAAGGTGTGCAACATGGGATCATATTTACGCAAACACTGGTTCTGATGGTCTACGCAGCGCAAAGGGTCTTGGGTTATGCAGTTGTTTTTGTTTTGTTTTCCCTGTTAAAGCAAACTCAAAACTAATATTTTTGACACAGATAAAAGATTTCGGGGCTACTGCCGCATTGCCAATGCTGTTGCATTACTAGTGTTTTCTGAGGGACACAAAAACAGTATACATGACTGTCAGTTGGAATTTTGACTTACAACCTTTCAGTTATTGGTGAAACGGCTCAATTCGAATGGCATTTTTTTTCACTTATCTGTGAAGGGTTTTGGGCTGTAAGACTGGACGTCATTGAGCAGAACATTTAAATAAAACCAAACCATTTTAAGATGAGTTTTTTCTTTTTTTCCATTGTCCATTCTCTAACAGTGATCACATTTCCCCTTGCTTAGGTTCTCCAGTCCCCCCTCCTTCTCCCGTTGTTTGATTAAAACCTATTTTGACCCCATGGCCGCCCTCTGTGTGGATGCATTCGAATAGTGTGACAAAAGTAGTGTTGATGTAGCTTTAGTTTTTGTCCCGTGGTGACATTGGCTTCTCTCTTTCTGTTAGACATGGTTGAGACAGACGGGCACCTCCTCAGTAACTCTAGAGTTTCGTTTGTGTCATTGTGTGTGTGTGTGTGTGTGTGTGTGTGTGTGTTATTGAGTTATCCAGTCCAGCCATTTCTGTCCACTCTCTTTACAAGTCAGCATTGCTTTTTCAATTCAAAGCAATCCACTTTTTTAATACTGTTCATATGTAACTGTTGACGTAACGTGTCCATGAACGAGAAGTCTTCCACCATTAAACTTACGTAGAGTGCTGCCAGTTGAGAGAATGCTTATAACAGGACCAAAGTACATTTCAGCGGAGGTCTAAACTGCACGTAAGCCCTCATGCACTCAACTCTGTGGTCATAGTCATCTTGCATATTGATTGTTGCATTTTTAAGGATCTTTATTGGACAGGACGGTGTATTGTGAAATGTAGATGAGAGAGAGGGAAGGACATTCAGCAAACTGTCTGGGTCAAAATCAAACTCTGCACATTGAGCCTGGCCCATGTGTGACCCACATTTACGGAGCGACACGTTTATACTTTTTATACAGTTTAGAATTTAATGTTTATTCAATGTAAGTGTGTGTTGATAAGAGTATGGATATAGAATGATATTTGCACTTTTTGGTGTGTCTGCTATTGGCTTTAAATCTCCAGCAGAGATGTCTTAAAGTGCATATGACGGGTTCACAAAATCACATGTTTGGAAAGAATCACGTTTTTTGTAACACCATGTCAAAGTGCCCACTATTCACAGGGAGATAGGAGAAACTGTTGCAGCCAAGTGGCCCATCCTATCATGTGTTTTGAGATTCGGAGATATTGGACTGACAATGAGCAGTATTTTCAGCACTGGCATCCCACTGGACTTCAGAGCGATTTGGGACTCAAAACTCCTGCCTTGGACATAATAAATGAATACATCTGGAACATACTTCTGGCAGCAGGGAAAAGGCCATCACAAAAAAAATGTATGACACAAACTAAACCATCAATCAAAGACTGGATTGACATAGTAATAGACAGAAAAAATAAATAAAAATATTGTTAAAAAAAAAAAAAAAGTGACATTCAGACGTAATTTTGAAATGGACAAATCTGATCAACTTTGGACTAAATGGGACGTTTCTTTGAATGCCTTTTATTTACCCTTATTTTTCAGTCGTGTTCTTTTTTTTTTGTTCTGTTTATATACATTTTAAAACCAAAACATTTAAATAGGAATAACAATTTAAATAAATTATCCAAGTCAAGACTTGAGTTTTATTTTATTGTTTGTGAATAAAGAACATTATCTATTTCTTATTTTTCTAATATTTTAATTAGCTTGCAATTTGAACAATAATTAATCTAAAATACTGATTCTAATACAATGTGCATTTCACTGCAAAGTCTATAGATGAATAAAACAAAAGCGAGGCGGGAAACCTGGCTAACGTCTTGTTGTAGTGTGCGTCTTCCTTGGCCGTAACAGGCTTTCATCTGGAACAAATTAACCCCAAAACCTGCATGTAACACAAGCTCTCGTCCACACACACAGATCTGTGCTTGGAGCCCGGCCAGTGTGCTTCTACGGCCCTGCCTTTGAGCTGCTAAACCAAAGCACGGCTGTATCGCTTCTCCCTATCGCTCCAGCTTCTCCGGTTTCTATATGTCACAGACTAAAATCAACTCTCCTCTTTTTGTCTCACCTAACGTCTAACCACCCGCTAAGAAAATAGGCCACGGGAAAGACACAGAAGATCCGAATGAAAAAATGAGCTGGTCGTTTTGCCCTGTGTGTTCTGCTGCCACTGAGTAATCCACTTTGTGTGTTAATGGTGGAGAAGGGAATTGTGGAGAGCAGGGGGTTTGTTAAACGCACATGACTGTAGACTCAGGGTTAC
The DNA here is from genome assembly GCA_015082035.1 of Chaenogobius annularis. NCBI lineage: Eukaryota > Metazoa > Chordata > Actinopteri > Gobiiformes > Gobiidae > Chaenogobius > Chaenogobius annularis. Next base: position 89,133 of record BJKM01000874.1, read on the forward strand.
GTTACATCGAGAGATGTTTTGGGTTAGTGCGGTGGTTCTCAAACTGTCGTATGGCAAGAAGAGTCAGCGAGTTTCAAAACATTTTCGTTTGTCCGTACGCACATGTTTAGTCAAAATTCCACGTCAAGTTTTACAAATGAGACCCCTGAATTTTAGATCGAAGAGAAGTCCTGGTACACAAAAAGCCAAATATTTTCTTTGGTACTTGGTGTGACTTTGAGAACACTGGGTTAGTGCATATGTGCTTTTAGGGATGTGTTGTATGCTTGTTGACTTGTTTGTGACGGCTTTGTAGAAAAGGTATCGATCACTATGGTAATAGAGTGTTCTGTTCTGTATGCAAAACAAGGACTGCACGTTGTATCCACGTCGTAAAACACAAATCCACCATATGGCACAGATTAAAATTTTTTGGGTGTTGTTTACCTTAAGTCAATCACTTTAACTAAATATATCCCAAAAGTAGTTGTTCTCAAGCTGGGGTACATGTACGATATGCAGGAATGCACAATATCCGTTAAAGTTCTGGGGTTCAATTTATAAAAAATGTATAGTCTTTTAGCTAGTCCTGCCGTAGACGTAGTTTAAACCCAATTTAGTCTTCTATTAGTTCATTGTTGTCGTGAGGTGTAAGATCGTGCTTGTGTGAAAAGTTGGAACTTAAATAAATATGTAAAATCAACTTTAATGAATTGTTACAACAGTGTATTTTGATTCCTGCATGTTTGAGTTAATCCTGTATTGTCCTGCAAATATGATCTATTTATGTTTATAGTTCAATACTAAATACAGAAAAGGAAAATAAACCTCCTCCTCCATCATCTCCTTTAAACATACAAGTTTTTTTTCTTAGTCAGTGTGTTCCAGTATTTTGCTGCCTACATGAATCAGAGCCCACTCTTTCCCTTATGTACTTTGTGTTACCTGCTTTTACCCTGAATAGTTTAATAGCTCATTCCAGGCCCTTGTAAGTGCGACGTGCTAATTAGCGGCTGCATGTTTAAAATAGGGCCATAATCAGAGACTTGCAGCTATACGGTGCACATAGCATTAAATGAGTTTGTTTTGAGCTTGGGGCCCCTCTGGCAACGTCACTCCCCTTCTCTGTCTCCTCAAATTTCCTGTTGGTCTGATCTGTCCCATGTAAAGGAAGAAGCATGTGTAGAATTAAGTAAAAAAGATTAAAACCTTAAGATTCTGTTTTAAAAATTGTTTGATTAGGTATTGCAGTATGATATTTCAAAAGAAGATTATTATCGGTACATATTAAGCTCAACCTGGAGCATTACATTCGAGAAAAGACTGAAATATGAACTGCTAAATAAGTACCTGAATGCCATGCATTTCACAACGCGTAAAACTACAGGAGTCGCTTTTTTTCCTTGTAAAATGACATATGTTTTTGTTTGCAGAATATTTCTATTGCTTAAAGCCTTTTTTGAAAATTGAGACTTAAGAAATAGTGATTTTTGTTCAACTGTGAAAAACTGTGCAGCTATACCCAACATGCACATTATCAGAACTACATTTTGCATTATATATATGGTTATGTACAGCACAACATAGAGACATGACTATGGTTATGTACAGCACAACATAGAGACATGACTATGGTTATGTACAGCACAACATAGAGACATGACTATGGTTATGTACAGCACAACATAGAGACATGACTATGGTTATGTACAGCACAACATAGAGACATGACTGGTTATGTACAGCACAACATAAAGACATGACTATGGTTATGTACAGCACAACATAGAGACATGACTATGGTTATGTACAGCACAACATAGAGACATGACTATGGTTATGTACAGCACAACATAGAGACATGACTATGGTTATGTACAGCGCAACATAGAGACATGACTATGGTTATGTACAGCACAACATAGAGACATGACTATGGTTATGTACAGCACAACATAGACATGAATGTCAGTGTTCATTGTCTGACAGCAGCTGGAAGGAAAGACCTGCTGATGGGATTAATCGTGGTTATTCCTGTCACAATATACATTTTAAGAACAAAGAATAATAATTGTGTACATAAATAAGCAAAAGTAAGTCATTTCAGTTCAAAACCGTAAACGTAAAGTGCGTTTTGTAAAATGTGTTTATGTACCACTTTATCATTTAGTTTGATTTCATAAAGCTAATCAAATACTAGAGGCATGGTGATCTATTAGATGATGAAAGTGAAGGATTTCACGGTTTGGTCATCATTATTATGAATAATCTTAAAATCATGTCGTACAATAATTACAGCTTTGAAATGGACCAAAAAATAGCAAAAAAAAATTGCAAACATTTTTGCACAATAATCTTGACACTAAATCATGTTCCAAATCATTGTGTCTCTTTTGCAAGTTGCTGCACTGCTGATGCTCTGAACGGAAATTAGAAAAGTCCTAAAATCAGGTTGATGCATTTATTGTCTTGGGCTTGACTTAATGCAGTGAAAAGTGATCGTCCTTTTCCCATTATGTAATGTTTTTTTCTGGGACAGCCCTCCTGCTTCTCTCGCTCCTCTTTAAATGGGTCTAGACCTTTTTAGTTCAGCACATAAGACCCTGGGGCCGGTGTCAAGTCCTCTGTGGGAGCGAAGGAGTCACACAATAAAACGTACAATAGAGCACACGTGGTTCATACACTTAAAATATCTAAACCGTATGGTGCCATTAATAGGGTGTATGATATTATTATTATGAATCTGATAATGGGATACCTACAGAACAGTATGTTACATTTGGTCATTTTAACTTGATGCGGCGGTGTCTCTCTCAGATTGACAGCCAAAGCTAGTATTTCTGTATTCTACAATGAACTTATACCAAAGAGTCAACAGTTTAAATTGAAATTTAAGACAATTGTGAAATGTCTTTCAAACCTTATTTTACGATGAATCTTTGGTTTTCTCTTTCATTTGGTGCGGGTCAGAATTGGTTACTTAAAATCAAATGAATACATTGCTCTACGTACATTTTAGGATTCAAACGACATGGTATTAGTGTGACAACCCTAATGTTTGTAAGTTTTCAGAATACAGAACTCTGATAGGACCATGTGACGTAATGTTACAATCTTAGTACTGGTGTACGATACATCTCTAAAGTATTCTTCTCAACACTGTTTAAATTTCCAATGTATGTATTTCAGGCTTTAAAAACTTTTGGGCAACTTGGTGTTCATGTTAAATTAAAATTATGTAAACGATATACAGTTATGTTGATGAGTTTTGCCTTTAAATTTTTGGGTTATTCTACTAGAATATTTGTACTTTGCAGTACTATTCCTCATGCCTCTGACCTTTTGCACACAGTTATAAAGCGATATGCTGGTATACGGTGTCTCCCTGAGCTGTTTGTTTATTACGTGTTAACAGGGAAGCAGGAGGACGGAGCCATATTCAGACCCCAACCTTTTAATTTGACCACGCTCCGCACTACAGGGCACACTCAAATAAAGCCTCCATTATCAAACTCATAAAATACTGTAGGACTATGTGTTATGTGTTTCTACACGACTTCTGAAGAGAGGAGAGAGTTGTATCGAAAAATGTAGATCGCAATTCAATTGGCAGATGGCAGAAATGCTCAGAATGTGTCTGACTATGATTTATGGGGTTAAAAACATCACAGGAGTACAGCTCGGTGGTTGAGTGGATAGCACACACCCTGACTAATAATGATTTACTAAACAAAATTAATGAAACAAGCGTGAATGAAGCGAAATACAGCTCCAGGTGTGTTTTTGACCAGGGAACCATGCTATAATCTGGGTTAAAAAGTCAATTTAGCTGAATGTGTCCTCTAAGTATTACGATGTACTGACACATCGATTATACAAGTTCCATGCATGCACTTTAGCCTGTCTGTCTCAAACAATAAAACATTTCAAAGACTATCTGGGGCACATGGGATTGTTGATATATGACGACCATTATGGGAAATGTCTCATGTTTCCACAGTTTTTTTTACGGACTAATACATCATGTATGACTCCCCCTGTAGCACTTACTCTGAGCAGGTTTAGTTGATTAGTTTGACTGTGTCGCAACATGAAAACTGAAAAAAGCTCCAAATGTCGTGACTTTTCAACATGTCTTAACTGTGAGAAGATCAGTGTTTAAAATCTCTAATTAAAGGTGCATTATATAACTTTTCTGGTATAGGACTCACTATCTGCTTGTTTTCATGAAGATTTTGTTGCCTAGAATGTTCCACAGAATGGCATTCATTTATATATCTTATATTTATAGAATTACAGGTGTTTTTATGGTCAGGAAAAAAAACATTGATAAAAATGCATTCTTACTGCTGTCGTTTCCATGAGAGAAACGCGTTTGTTTTTTTCCACACAAAATAATAGAACTTTATTTACATATTGACTTACATATTGACTTCTTACTGATAAAGCTCAGTTAAGGTCAATCTTAAACTATTCAGGAAAGGTCCAATTTTGTCTTGTGTGTGATTTTATTATTATTTTTGGAATTGATACAAATGAGTATCTATCTTCAATACTAGTTTTAGTATCAATTAGTGTCTGATTTTTGATACTTTTGATACTTGCCTTCTTGTCTGTATTTGGTACATTATATCTCCTAATATCTGTGTTTTCTCTTGTAGCGCTTTCATATTGAAATTAATGGTTTATTTTCTCCCGCTGAGGTGATCCAACCTTGTTTTTCTGGGCGTTTCCTCATAAACCGACTGTTTGGAGATGGATCAATTCTGTCTTCCAGACGCTACATAATGCACATACTTACTTTAAGAGCGTTATTGTTCTTGAAATGAGATTATTATTGAAATGTTATGTGCTATAACGGTTCAATCTGATGTTGGTAATCTGGGTTCTTTATGATTTTTCACACTCCTGTGCAGGGAAAGTATGCAAAAGAGGTCGAAATAATGTGGCAAAGACAAAAACAAATGAGAAACTATTAACAACTGAAAGCGTTATTTTAAAATTCATTGTACTTTGTCCTCCAAATACACTGAATTGATTATCAAATGTATTTTGTGCTGTAAACAAATACACCAAAAATCCTGGATGGATGGATCCTGTTGGATGTTTGTTGTTATATTGCAGACAAAGCTGACTATTGCTCAGGGCTACTCTCTTATCAAGCCGCACTTCTGTTTAGATGATTTCAGATGATCAGAAATCAGTATTTGATTAATGCTCCTTAATAACACTGGTGACAGTCTTAAGGTCTCAAGATTTGTCAAGTACAAGTTTCCCTGCTTTTTTACATTGACTTCCATTCACTTCCTGGAGACCAACCCTAACTTTAACCATATATACTAATCCTAACCTCACTTTAACCTTAACCTATTTTAACCCATAATTTAAAATCTTGTGCAGTCCAATATAAACAGTTGTTATTTGTTCAAAACAAATTGGGAAAGATATCTACAGTAATTGCGATTTGTCTAACAAGAATTGTGATTGAGATGAGATTTGCAATCTATGATTTAATAATGGGATTCTGCGTCCAGGAGAATAGACAGAAAAATTGAAATAGTCCTATGAACTGACAAACTAATAAAAGAATCCCATGTTTGTACTCATCTAACCTACAAGATTAGCTGCTGTTATGCAGAATGAGACAGAATGTTTAATACTTAAAAAATACTACTTTTTGCATCCATTCAAATTTTGTTGTTCGCTTTTTCAGTTCTAAATAGTCTTGAGTTAGTTTTGGATTTGTCTTCTTTTCATTTTTAAGTTATTGATTATTGTGTCTGGTTCTGGTTTAGTCCCAGTCTGACAAACGGTTTGAAAGAGTTCACATATTTTATAAAAGGTGTTTTGAAATCCGGTGTAAACAAGCTCACATGCTGGCTGAGTAACAGTGTGGTGGTGGGACGACAGCATTGGTACATGTGGACTCTCATTAGAAACAATAGGATTCTGTCAGTGCCGGGGCGAGATGGGACCTATTGTTAAGCTCTGTATAGTCACAAAAAGAGTTCTCAGTTACTGTTCCTCTGCTGACTGCTGAGATGAGCACATGTGACTGATGATAGTCATAAATAAAACAATTCATCTTTTATGCTGATGATTCTTTTTGCCAATTTTGAAATGTTTGTGGTTAATTCATAAGCACGTTTCATAGTTATTTATTTTTTGTAAATTAATATGTATCTTATATAGTATAGAATACAGAATACAGAATACAGTATCTGTCTCAGTCTATTGAACTACTCCAAGGTGTGAACTAATAATAATAATAATAATACATTTTATTTAAAAGCGCCTTTCAGAACACCCAAGGACACTGTACAAGAGAATAAAACAGCAACTGAAACTGTCACCAGACTCATATTTAGCATGATTGTTCAAGCGCCTAATGGTTCATCCAACTCCGATTAGCATACTCTGATTAGCTCTATTGTTTCCTTTGTTACAGGTTAGGCCTGAGGATGGAGTTGTAAGTTGGTGAGCATTTGTAATTTAGACCCTAATTTCTGTTCAAAAACAGATTGCATTTCTAGACAAAAATAGAAGTGCGGATTGTCATAAATTCAGCAACTGCATTCAAAAGACTCTGGGCTTTAAAATGAGGTATACTTGTCCTTGGTGAAGAACTTGTAATATGATCCTAGGCATAAGAAAAATGAGTACAACATATTAGATCATAACTAGGGGTGGATGATATAGACAAAAATGTATGTCTTTTGTTTTATTTTCTATCCTTATGACTATATTCAGTCAATGTTTAGGTTTTCCATCAGAAATGTGCTTAAAGTTGCTGTAAATGTTACGTTTGAGCTTCAAGTTTTACACAAAAAGTCTACTTACTGGAACTAACAACACAAATGCAGAAATGATACTGTGACTTACCAGAATCTAGTCAGAACTGAAGAAGTGACTTGGATGAGTGGCGAAACATATTCACTCTTGGGTAAGACACGGAGGCTAAAGAGAACGGCACACGGAGCTAATGCTGCAAAATGACTGCGGAGATACCGCTCAAAACAGCAGGTTTCACTGGTCTCATTCAACATAATGTTTTACTAACAAGTTTCTAATTTCAAGTTATGTGACATAAACGCAAATTAATTCATAACTACTTTAACTGGTTACAAACACTGTCTGGTGACAACTTAATTAGTCTTTTATATTCTGACAGAACAGTTTGGACTGGTGAAGAGAAATATAGCTGTTTTGGGGACATACTTATGAGAAATTAAGAATAAAATGTTTTATTTTAAGCAGAAACTCCTTATTTGTTTATTACTAAGAACTATAACTTTATTTAAAAAATAAATAAAATATATATATATATGCTTTTCAAAATTGTTTATGAAATGTAAAAAATATTAACCAATTACTCGATTAATTGAAGACAATAATCGATAGATGACTGGATTATTAAAATAATTGATAGCTGCAGCCCTAATACACTCTTTAAAAAAGACCTTTGTCCAGTTGACAGTTGACAAAAGGACATTTTCTTGCTCTGCGTAGAGACAGTCTCCAGATAAGCTCTTCAGCTGCGATCACGCACGGCCCGTTTGAAGCCTGTTTGTCATGCGTTTTGTCCCTGTGTGTCATTCATTTTTAATACTACTCATGCTGAGTGATTTGTTTTGCTTGGCTGCTTATAGGGATTAGATCTATTGGGATTTACTATATTCGTGCATTTAAGATTAAAAACATCCGCTGTCTAACATGTAAGAAAGGCTACTGGAATCATTACGGTTTAGACAAATAGAATCTGCAAATACATTTTTCTCATAGATTTTCACAAATTTCCACAAATTCCTCAATAATAAACACATTGTTATTTACCAAAGAGTTTACACAATAGTTATGATGTGACAAATAAAATGTGTGATAAATATTTAAGCCTTTGTACTATTACTATTTATTAGAAAAACTTAAAAACTTATAATTTAAGTTGTAAAGTTTTATAACCAAAAAGCAAAGATGTCCCAAAGTAATTAAAATTATACAATTTAAGGGGACATATTGTGTCAAATAACTATAATGAGCTTTTAGCCTTGTTACAACAGCGTTTCCTCATCATTAGTTTACTCAAAGTTATAACTGAGGAAATTCCTGTTTGTGCCTACCCCCTATCCCCACCCACAGCCCTGTACTTAGTTATGATCATTTGAAATATGAAGACTGTGAGTGACACACATAGAGCTCTAAAATGTTATGTGCTGCGTCCGAATGTCCACACTCGTCCCCTCGTTCACTACAGAGTCCTGCACTATTTAGCAGACTACAGTGTGTTGTGTCCAGTTAAAGAGCTGTTGCAGTTCTCTTTTTTACGACTTTCGCAGTGCATTTTGGGCTATATTGACCGGTCTAGTGACCATCGCTGGGCACTACTTTTCAAGGTGCATTATGGGAAATTTTAAGTGCAAAATGAAGTGTAAAATGAATGAAGTGTAAAATGGCATGAGCCCTATATGCGATGTGCCATATGTAGGGAATAGTGTGGACATTCGGACGCAGCCATGTAGCCTTTTTCTAAAACAAAAACTCTGTTTTGACAAAATGACAATCTGCTGATGAAGAGGCGGGGCTTATCATTTCTACAGTTTTGAACTCAATGGACCTGTTTTCATTGCTAAGCTGTTTTAGATCAATATTGCAGTTTACAATGAACATAATGTAAAATTATGATCTGCTTATGTTATAGTCCAACACTACAGTACCTGAAAAAAGCATAATATGTCTCCTTTAAATGCACGTTTTACAGCTTAGTTCCTGCAAACACAGAACATTGGGGTTGGACACATGGCACTGGTTATTGCAATATGTCAAATGGTGATTGATGTGAAACTCTAAACCACCTGAACTGGAGGACGGGGCCAGTCGGGGGCCAGGGAAAGGGACGCGGACGATTTTGGATAAATAATGATTGAAATGATCCACCAAGAATATATTGGGTAGTGTGAATAGGGAAACGAGGAATTCCCTTTTTAATGGTCCTTGAATGTGGGGTTATTATTTTGTAGTATTGATCTGGTTAGGTGTTTTGAATTTGGTGTAGTCAGATTTTGATGCTCACTCTCATTTTTCTTCCATTTTGGGCTTTAGTGATGCTCTGCTGTGATTTACACCCATTATTCTTGCGGTGTTTCCCCTGTGTTTAAATGTAAAAACATATGTAAACATACAGTATCAACGTATTTAGTAATTTAGTAATTTCATATTCAGGCCTCTTTCCTTTATAAACATTAAACTCAAGTACTCAAATCAAATAAACGGAACTAATTATATGTTTTATGTTGGTGCATTAAATAGCTTTTTTCATTCACATGATTTACATCTCTACATACATACTCTATCTAGGAAAGAAATCATGTCACAAGGTTTATTCACAGTGTTTGGTTTAGCTTGTATTCTTTCATTACTAACACATTATCAGTAAATATTCATTTTGCCATCTACAAACTGTACTGTAACTCATAAACAGAAGAAGCCAAACAACAGACAGAACGATGGAGTAACAGACGTTTTTATGATTAACACCACATTATTTGATTGACAGGGCAGGGGCGCTGTTGGCGGGGCGTCCTGCCAGCATAATGGTAGGGGAAACACAGTCCTGTTTTAGAGCTGCTTTTATGTTAGTCAGTTTTAATCCAGTTAATCCAGGTCAGACCCATCTGAATTTCCTTTTAACTCATTTACATGTAACTTCATCCAAATATGTGACCCCAATTCCACTTTTATTGCACACACTATAGCATTTATTTGAATCTCACTCATGTCTGAGGTGGTGCTTGTTATTTGTCTTCATCTGGACCACCCTCTAAAGCTAAAGCTCCCTGGGCTTTTGAACATACTTGCAGTGACATTACGCGCAGCACATGTACAGTTCAGTGCCGTATAGACGAAACAATCCCCTCTTTCACGCAGCCTACAGCCATAACATCATAAAGACAAGCACTTTTGTATTTTCTAAAGCTCTCACCGACATTCTGTAAAATCTGGGTCAAGCTCAAGAGTTTATCAGAGGTAACATACAGTAAATCAGGTCAGCTACAGTCGACACAGATGTAGACGTGTTCGATGATGGAAATGTAAAAAGACGGATCGTCATTGAACCAAAATTGCAATTCAAATGAGATATTACGGTGAGACACTGCAATTGAAAAGGAAAAAAATCTTAGAGAGGTGAATATGAAAGCCTCTGTAGTTTACTGGCACAAATGTAAGGTTTTCAGATCAAAATGAGGCTTTTTATCTATAAAAATGGCAAAACATATTTGGGCCATATAAATCTGAAAAATATATATTATAGAATCTGATTTTAATTTCTTGCTTCATTCTTTTGACTTATGAAATACAATATACAATACTTTGGTATTTGAATAAACTAGATCTTACTGAACATTTTCACAAATATAAAACATTTCTTCACATTTTTTAAAGTATAAACTTTAATAAATCAGGCTTAGAATTAGATATCAACAAATCTTTTTATGATCCGTCAAAATATGACCGATCCTCTTTAACCTCCTCAATTTAATAAATGACTTTACTTTATCCATTTACAAATCCTTTTTGGAAATCTATTGTAATTTGTATTACCTTCTGCGATTCACCTCTCCAGTTTAGCTATACCTTGGCTCTCTGCTCCTCCTGGCTAAAGAAAATAACAAAAGTGAACTAGTAAGGAGTTTTCTGAATGGTTTACAAGTTTCTCACTAATTCCCTTTTATAATTTGTTTTACTTTATCCAGGACCAGGAGAGCCACTGTGAAGCTAACTGGTAAAGCTAATCAGAGACGCTAATACAGATCCTTTTAGGAAAGCGCTAGGCTTTCCTAGTCAGCGATCAAACAATTTGTAAATTGATATTTTAAATACATTGCCAACCAAATAAAGGTTGAACAGGTAACTGAAGGCATCTAGATGGACAATATGTATGGATACAGTCTTTTATTAGACAATAGTACTACAATAGTACAATAGTACTTTTAAAAATATTTTTCTAGTTTGAGAATCTAATACTGTGATATAGATCAAAACCACTCTAAAACTATTCAGAGAAGGTTAGATTTTGTCCTGTATTTATGGGTCTGAATTGACGTGGCCTGAAAGATACCTTAAAAAACGTTGGGCTCGCCACAGTTGCTGACTATTTGTCACCAAGGAGATAGATAAGTTTAATGCCAAACTGTGGAACATTCCAGGCAAAGCAATATAAACTCCCTGCACCTTTTAAACCATATCCTTTTACTTGAATAAATGTTTGCTGTCCGCTGCTGCCTCGCTTCCACTCATCTAAATCCAGCTGCTCAGCGTGGCCTGTCGAACGGGACCTGACTTTAGAGGGGGATTTTTTATAGTCTGAAAAGCTGGAGTCTCATGATGTTTTGGAGCTCAGAGCAAAAATGAGGGAAAGCGAGAGCGAGAAAACAGCCGGCCAAACAAGAGCTCCTCTGTGCCATTTTAGGTCATAGAAATCTAATAATCGCTCATAGCTGTGGCGCTGAGGTTACTCTGCACGGCCCTGTTTTGGCCATGTAGTGGAAATACATGCATCATTGACAAAGTGATATGAATAATTGATCAGGACTCGCTGGCTCCATACTGTGCGGACCACTGTAAAGACAGAGTGCACTAAAGGAGGTGTTAGACGAGGGTGTAGTGGTCAAGGCTTTTGCTAAGTGCTGCTGGGAAATTTAATCGCAGCTTTCAGGCACTCGAATGACCGGCAACTCTGGTCATGTGATCATGGTCATGTGATTATACAAAGAGACGGAGAGGAGTAGAGCTACAACTGATGAGAGACAATAGAGTTATAATGTCAGCAGGGGTCGGATCAGAACACTGAGGTTTGGAGACTCACATGACGCTCATTGTGCTTTCTGATTGGATAATTGTCAGGAGAACCAAAATAGCTAATTATAACAAACAAACAAACAAATATGCAATGTTTTTGTAACTAAGAATAAATCATCTTTTCAGTTCTTCTAATTAAAATCCGGGTTTGGTTGGTTGGAACATGTTTACCTCGTATCTGGGGACTTAGACAGAGAGTGTTCATGAGGGTGGAAGCAGGAGGGACATTCAGCAAATTGTCAGAGCAGGGAATCGATCGCACTCACCTAACCTGGCATATTTGCTGCTGCTTTAACCACTCGATAACCAGGCGGCACAATCGTCAAAACTTTTCAACTCAAGATACATTTTTAAAATGAATGTATTCATATCTGATCAGAGAGTATCCTAGATTCAGTGTGTACGGAGGAGGTGGAGATCACAAACTGTTCTTGTACGTCGATGATATTTGCTAAAGGTTATTGAGGAATATTCAAAATGTTCTGGGTGCAGAAGGAATTGGCATAAATCTGAGGCAATATCACTAAAATGTATTATCTATGAGACTGCTCGTTGGTTCTTCCGATCTGAAGGAAAGTGTTGGACTTTATGCAGGGCTGGTTACCATGTGACAAGTGACAAATGCTGCCCGTGAGATGATGTTGGGGGAGAGGTTATGATGGTGGAGAAACCGCAGAACAATGGGACAGTTTTTGTTTGTTTATTTATTTATGATTATAATTTTTACTGCTTTAAAGGTTCTGTACCCAATTTTTAATTTTATTTTTAATATGTGAAAGTAAAAATCTGTATTTGATATATAGTAAAAGCATCTATTCGGGTGAAAATGAGTCAATTGTATGCTGTCTGTATCTAATTATAGAGCGGTTTATACTCCGTGAAGCAGGAGATATATTTATAGAGTTTAATGTTTTAATGTGTTATTGTAGAAAAGCCCAACTGCGGACAGGAGTTAAAAGTTAGCCCTTGCTGTAAACTAAACTTTGCTTTGTACCTACTGTATGTCTGACTGTATTGTCCCTGCAAAATAAACAAATAAAAACATCAATAGTTGTGAAAAGCGCTTATAAACTCATTGCAGTGAATCATTAGGATGCTCAGTGAGAAATACATGAGGACTATTGCAAAGAGTTTAAAATGGTCTAGTGATTTTCCCGTTTTTAAGACAGTAAAAAGTATTCATCTTAACATCACTTTTTTTATTTTGTTGTTTTTCATTTCTACGTCAAGTGGCGTCATCAGAAACATGTTTTTGTCGTTGCTCAGAGCAGGAGAGAGGTCAATTTTGACCTGTGTCTCTGTCATATGATACAGATGAGGCCCAGTGTTACACAAGCCAACATCATCACGTCATCGCCCAGAGACTTCTGTACACTTTGAAGCAGCTCATGAGACTCGATCATAACGTAATGTAATGTGCTTTCTGGATAAAAAGGTCACAACCACAGAAAAGGAAAGTGCTTATGATATAGAGAGACATTCCACTTTGGGAAAAAAAACAAAAACCTTGACCTTTCCTGAATTGTTTTAGAAATATTCTGGAGCTTTCTCAGAACTAGTATGAGACCTCTTGGTAGAAAGTACTGTTATTTTGTGTTGAAAGTTAAGATTTTGACGTTGTTGATATTGTGATACCCCAGAAGTAAAAGGATTGTTCTGTAGATTTTAAAATGCAGCAGGCGTCTTTAGCATAGCAGTAGCATTTAGCCCAAAGCTATCGGTAGCATTCTTATATTATATTTTTACAAATTTGGGCCGTTGGACCACTTTATTCTTCACTGTATGTCTTCATGTCTGCATTTGGATGTTTGCTCTTGTAGATGTTGGATAGTTGGTTATAGAGCAGCTCTTCTACATTGAAATGAATGGATTTCTGCCACACAAAGGTCAATTAGTGGATGTTTTCTCAAATGTCGTCTCTAGCTTTTGTATATTTAGAAAATAGTTTTCTGGTATTGTCCTATTTTATGGTGTCAGTGGCATAAAGTAGTGCCAATAGTATCTTGTATTGTGATATTTTGATGTTACAATATGACACACTTGCTATCACGGCAGGCCTAATGTTCACTGTTTATTGAGCTCTTCATTTAGACATTTCAGCCATATAAAATAAGTACAAGATGTATACACTTCAATTAATACCACCTTTGAGTCAACCATTAATAAAGTCGTTCTTGTTTTAGATTAGTAGAACATTTGTGCACATAATTCAATCTCCTAACGTATCAAATCCACCACATTCTGTAAATTCTGTTTAATTCACATTTTCAGTAATAATTTAAATATTTTGTCCTTCACAAGGGTTAATTCTATCTGTAAATCATCTTTTAATCCCATTTAATTTCACATTTGGTTGAAGGAATTGTCTTACTGTAGCGTGCCCTGTGCTTTGAAATCAGCATTGTGTACCACATCTTTTTCTTGGTATGCAAATTGAGTTTGAGATTTCTATGTTGAGACTGACTTGAGTACAATCATAACATCTCGGGGACCAGAGTATCTATGCAGCAGGCGGTCGAGCCCTGATTTTCTTGATATTTTTTTATGGTGAGGGCTTGGGAGTACCTTGCTGTACATGTTTATAGATCAGTGTTTCCTCTTTATTATTCTACAGTATTTAAATTCCCCTTACAGCGTTTTTCATGAAGTCAGGTTGGGGCAAGCTGGATGACTAATAACCAATGCATTTTGGAATTTGCCTCTGTAAAAGATCACACATGCAGATATGAAGTGACAGTTGATTACAAAGTTTGGCCGTGCCCTCTGTGCCCCGCGTCGCTGTTTACTGAGGTGTGAGTGGCGCTGGAGGAATGCCTGTTAAACTCTGGGCAGGACGTGTCAAATAGCTCCGTCTCCAGCTGGACCACAAGCTGCAGTCTTACCCTTCTGGCTTTCACTGGTTCAAGTACTTTCTATTTGAGGCTTCTGCTATCAGCACCAAAACATCCCGGCCCTCTAGAGGCGTACATGTGCGCTGCAGAGAGAGAAGAAGCCCCTTCTCCCGCTGCAGAGGTGCTGTCCAGGAGTGATGAGGACATTTTAAGTGTCCAGGCAGAACAGTTGTTTTAGTAGTCGATTATTTTATCGATTAGTCAACTAGTCAAACGGTTATTTCTATTGTACTTGTACTTTTTAAATACATTATCAAACCAAATCAGCAGATGGAGAATATTTCTTATTTTTGTATGTGTCTAAAAAAAATAAATGAAAAAATTTGTCAATCCAATCCGGACAATTTTTTTAAATTTTTTTTATAGCTGATTAGCCTTGATTAGTCAATTAATGGTTGCAGCTCTACCAGGCAGGTTTTTTGTGTGAGTGTGCATAATATCCAATATCAATAACCATTTCTTGTTTATTTGAACAATGTAACATGTTTTTTTTTAAATAATATTTCCCCACCCTGGACATTTCATCTATTGAGACCCACCTGAAAAGTTATGCACTACTACTACTACTACTACTACTACTACTACTACTACTACTACTACTACTACTACTACTACTACTACTACTACTACTACTACTACTACTACTACTACTACTACTACTACTACTACTACTACTACTACTACTACTACTACTACTACTACTACTACTACTACTACTACTACTACTACTACTACTACTACTGTAAGTCTGTCAAAAAGGTCAATTTTCAATTTAAATCCGAATGTAATTTTTTCCCTTTTTCAAATGTCAGTAATAATTTTGATCCAGTCCTTGATTGTTGGCGCAGTTTGTGTCATCCATTTATTGTGTCCATGGCAGGAGTTTTAAGGCCCAAATACATTGTTTTGAAGTCAAGATGAATGCCAATACTGAAAAGCAGTGCTTTGTTAATCTCAATCCAGAGCTAAAGGACAGTCCCAAACACATGGTAATAATGAGCCACTTTGGAGCTACAGTTTTTCCAGAAACTAGTAGAATAGAAGTTTATTGAAGACAGTGGTTGATATGGCATCGAGCTGTAAAACCTTGAAACATCCCCAAAATGTTACCTTAAATGTATTGAGTTGGTTTTACTTCGTTAACTTGAATTTGCTTGTGATTAATTGACCAACACCATCCTCTTGTTGTGGATCTATTTCTACACTCACGGCCATCCTACTCACACTATATGACTTTATGTAACACTTTTCCTTCCTTTTCTCGTATTGTTTTTAGGACCGTAAGCTGTCCAAATCAGAACGGCAGCGCTTCAAAGAGGAGGCGGGCATGCTAAAGGGGCTGCAGCATCCTAACATTGTGCGCTTCTACGACTTCCTGGGAGGGGCCCTGCAAGGGAAAGAAATGCATTGTTCTGGTGACGGAGCTCATGACGTCTGGGACCCTCAAAACGTGAGTCACTCTGCTCCACTCTCATGTGGGACTGAAAGGGATTTTTGATTTGTTTATGTGCAAACCTCAAACAAGACTCGGTGAAAAAGAAGTGTGCAGTGTGGACTTCTAAAGATGTACCACTGTGGTTGAGTTGACATCGGAATACTCTATTGACATGTAAGGTTTAATTCAGACGAGGGAAATTATTTTTATTTCTTTTTATTATTATTATAAAATTCTTGACACTATGTCCAAAAATAATATTCTTTTGGACAGGCAGTGTAGATCCCTAATTTGAGTGCAGATTGGGTTAGATACATGGAGATACTTTATAGCTTTGATAGCTTTTGCTCCGTTTTGCCATGCCCCCTTTTAGTGGACTAATTGGTCGGTAGGGCATGTCTTTAGTCCACCAAGAATTTATTTTGTCAACTACAGCCCTAGTAGAAATAAGGGCTGCACAATAGATTCCAATCGAATCAAAATCACAATTGAATTGGAATTGAGGCTGCAATTATTCAGATGATAAAATGCCCTCTGCAAAGAACAACATATGCTTTTGTCTTTTAATAGAAGAATGTTGCTGTTCTTGTAGTTTAGACCTCAACAAACATGTTCTGATTACATGGGGTTCTTGGATTATTTTGACATTCATATTTCAGTCTTCTCTCAGATGCTCTGAAGATATTTATACTGTGCATTCTGAAATAAATCCTGCTTTTAAAAACATACATCGCAAATCTTATTGCAAAAATTGCAGTTAGATTTTCCCCCCCAAAATTGTGCAGTGGTTGATTTTCACTGTCCCTTCACGTTAATTGTGCAATACTTGAACCTCAACCAAGACATTTACAGGCATGATGCAGCACAATCCTGATGAATTGCCATAATATTGTCTGAATATCATCAGGATTAGGGTGATAAAAATCATATCGTGAACTATTTTGATGAAATCGTCATATTGTGGGTCTCTATTTCAGTCCAACTTTCTGTATTATTTCTCACCCACTGCTCCTATTGGTCTTGCTGTGTTTACAATGTTGTGATGTCATGTGGACACATGCCTTTAAAATGCTATATCATCTGAATGTTCAGTATTCCTGAATGGAGGCAAAATGAAGAAGACATACTTTCAATGATAAACTGAAATCAGATCTAAATTCTATGATTTTAAGTTAAACAGTTTTTACTGTCACTTCTATTACAAAACAGGAATTTTCAAGTATGAAATGTACCATTGTAGATCAAATGTAAAATGATATGGGTTTGTCCAGTAAAACCTATAAATGAGGTTTTTTCCTTCATCAAAAATGCCATCGTCCGGTTAAATAAACAAGCACTGTAAAACACAATAGTAAATGTGTTTAAACCAGGCTCTGACCTCACTTACATGTGTGCTTTTACTTTGACAAAACCACTTTGATTTGTCATATTTAGTGATATTCTGAGGTTAATCCCAGTTTCCCCATTGAAATTACATTACGTTCCACTTCACTTTTGCCTCCATTCTGGAATTTACAATGTTTTTGTTTACAAACTTTTAAAGGGTTTGCATAATGCCCCTGTCTGAGAGCGGGACATCAGCACATTCTAGAATCCGAGCGCTCCATTGAAGGTCGTGTAGGGCTCAGACTGCTGCGTCAATAATGAGGGTGGTGCTTTTGTGTTTGTGTGCTTCATGTGGATGTGAGTCCAGCCATTGTCTATGTGCCTCCAGTCTGTGCCCATCTCACTGTGTGTTCATAGAAAAGGCCGAGTCTGCACTAAATGAAACATCAAAACATCTTATATACTTTCAAATGGGGATGGAATCTAAAGGAGGCCAAGTAAGAATTCTACACAAGTAACACGAGGAGTGGCTTAATCAGCCTGAGAAACAAAATACAAAATGTAAACAACAACATTTGCACCGTCATGTAAAATTAAACAACATTACGGTCATTATCAGTAAAAAAATATATAGTCACATGGTGTATGGTATTAGGAAGTAATGTACCCTACTACTACTATACTTAAAATACTAACGAATAATGAAAAATACTCATCTTAAAATTGCATAATAAGCATCACAGGTAAATTTTTTATTTGAAGGCATAACAATGCATGTATGCGGAAAGCGCGACAGATAGTAAATAAAACCTATAGTAGTAATAAAAAAGTGATGACTATTATTATTATTATTTACATTCAGTTGATTGTATTAAATTGTATAATATAACTATTTAATCTGTATACCTCCAGAATAAAAAACAAACAAACCTTTTGTTATGTCCAGAAAGTTTTTTTTTGTTTTTTTCCTGAAACAAGTTACCACCGTACTTTGCGGACCATAAAGCCGCTACTTTTTGTCAGATGTTTTGAGCCATGCGGCTTATTTAGAGGCTGCGGCTTTTTCTGTGGTTTTTTTCTTTCAACCGCTAGGGGCGCACTAATTGGATTTAGAATCAAAACTAAAGAAAAGTTAAGCAAAGAAGCAGACGTTGCGTTTTTATTCAGCTAGCAAATAGAACAACGTGAGACGATTCAAAATTACCGTGAGACTCAATATTAATTTATTTTCAAATTCTTGCCCCATCAATATGGCACCCAAACGAAGAAATTCCGTATGAAGCAAGTTTTAAAGCTGAAGGCATCGATCTTGCTATCCAGGAAGGAAACCGCGCGCGCTGCACGCAAACTTGATATCAATGAATGTATGGTGAGACGTTTGGAGGGGACAGCGGGAAGAAGCTCATGCGATGCAAAAGTTCAACGAAAGCTTTCAGAGGACATAAAAGCAGGTGGCCTGAACTTGAAAATGCCCTGGAGGACTGGGTGAACATTCAGAGAGCGGGTGGCAGAGGTGTATCCACTGTTCAGATCGCGACTTAAAGCCAAAACAATAGCGCGCGAAATGAATATTGAAGATTTCAAAGCGGGGCCGTCATGGTGTTTCAGATTCATGAGACGTAAAAACCTGTCCATCAGGGCACGGAACCACTCTCTGCCAGCAACTCCCCTGACTATCAGGAAAAGATTAAAAACTTTCACACATTTGTTGAAAGTAAGATACAAGAGCACTCCATTGGACCAGACGAGATCATAAACATGGACGAAGTACCTCTTACATTTGATCTGCCTCTGACCAGGACGGTTAACAAGACTGGCGCATCCTCCGTGTTGCTGAAAACAACTGGCCACGAGAGGACGCACTTCACCTGTGTGCTGGCAATGCACGGCGTCCGGACAAAAACTTCCACCTATGGTGATTTTTAAGCGCATAACTATGCCTAAAGAACAACTACCGAGAGGTCCTGGTGGTCAAAGTTAACGCCAAAGGGTGGATGATGGAAGGGCTGATGAAGGAATGGTTAAGAGAGTGCTACAGCAAGCGCCTGGGAGGATTTTTTCACAAGAAAAAAGGGCTGCTTGTTTTGGATAGCATGAGGGCACACATCACAGATTCAGTAAAAGAGGTGATCAAGAAAACAAACTCAATTCCAGCTGTAATTCCTGGAGGTACAACAAAGTATTTGCAGCCACTTGACATCAGCGTGAACAGGGCATTTAAAGCAGCACTCCGGGTTGAGTGGGAGACTTGGATGACGAGCGGGGAGAAGTCATTTACAAAAACCGTCCGCATGCGAAAAGCATCCTTTTCTGATGTCTGTCAGTGGGATCCTAACAGCGTGGTGTGCTGTGAAAGAATCCACCATCACCAACGGGTTTAGAAAGGCAGGACTGCTTCGTAAGAAGCGCCGCACCTTCAGAGCCAACTTCACCGGAGGAAGATAGTGACACCGAGAGCGAGGCAGACGGGGACAGATGTGAACGAAGCGCTGATGAGATTGTTCAACTCCCGACACTGAAGAAGACGACTTCATGGGTTTCAGCGAAGATGATTAATGTGAAGCGGGAGAAATTAAGTTAAGTAAATACTGGTTATTTTCTATCGCTTCTGTTCCGTTTTAACCAGCAAAGTTGCTGCCGTGTTTTTAAAAAGCACTGTTATGAGTTCTGCGGCCTATACAAAGGTGCGGCCTATGTATTGTTTTATTATCGTTTTTTTTAAAAATAGAGCAGATGCGGCTTATATAGGGGCGGCTAAAAGTCCGGAAAATACGGTAATTGATTAGTCACAACTAATCCATTATTGAGAATAATCGTCGACTAAAATTTAGTATTGAATCATAATCGTATCTGGACGATGCACAAACTCAGAAAGAGGTTTCATGGCTCAGGCAGAGGATGTCCTCAAACCGCGTCGTGTTCTAAACGGATCGATTAATCAAAAGAATAATTGCAAGTAAATGTACATATTTTTCTATTTCCAGCTTTTTTAAAAAATGTTTACTTTTCACTCCTGCAACCATTACAGTCACATGACCCCAAAGCGCGTCAGATATTATGAAAGTAAAATTTGTCCTAAAAAAAACAAACATTAAAAAAACAATTAAAAATATGTATTATGTATTATTATGTATGATGGGATAGTAAAGAAGATGTATTACAAGCATAACAACAAAAATAAAATATGGTGTAAATAATGCCCAAAAATTCCCTTAGGTGCAGAAGGGTGACACATTTGTACATTTCTGTTTTTCTCCTTGAAATTCTGCCGTAGCCATACTTATTTTGGATCTCCATTATTTATTACCACAGCAATAACTGTTCTTTCTGAGGTCCACATAAAACAACACGGACAATTACATTTAAATGGACATTACACAATTTCATGCAGGTACATTTTGTTAGTGACCGTTTTACTTACGATAGCTAACATTTAATGAAAAGATCTTTATTAAGTATAGCTTGCTTTAATTTCTTTTTTAAAAGATGATCTTTTTTCTTATCTGTATTAAATATGATGGCAGATTATTCCACTCTGATACTGCTCTGAACATTCCACACCTCTTTAGCTTTAGTTGTAGGTAATGGCAGGGAGTAGTGCATTAGAGGCGAGTGTCTGATCTGGTCGTCTGATCTGGTCTGGTCTTATGTGGATCTTTAGCCCAGGTCAGTTGTAAAGCCGTGAAGGCTTTTGGACAGCGAAAGCAGACACATATTTTGCAAAATTGTTCTAAAATTTTTCGTTAATCAAAAACACACCTGGAGGTGCATTTAGCTTCATTCCCATTAGTTTGAATCCTGGTTGGAAAGTCCTCTCCCTCCGAATGTCAAAAACACGTTCAGAATCTCCTTGATAACTGACGTTTTCTCGATCTGTGACGTGGCTCTTAGAATCTTCGCTCCAGTCTAATCATGATCAGTACCAGTGCCAGGATAGTCTGAAATGTGTTGGATCTGTGTTTATCTTAAACGGTTGAGATTCCAGGATTCTCAGGAACATGTTTTAAAGGCTGTTAACAACACAAATAATGCATCATAGTTGTCCTTTATAACCTGGGCCTGTTGCTGCAGATAAGAGCCCTGTTTGCCCTTGTGGTCCATGTGAAGGTCGGACATCATAATATTTCCTCTGACTCTGACCTGTCCGTCCCACCTGCAGCTGCAGATTCTTCTCATTCCAGCCTCTGGGATCCACCAAACTACACAGAGGACTAGGCCTGTCACGATAATTATTATGTCGATTGACCGTTCCATAAGTAATGGAACTATATTCTTGGGCTCAGTATTTATCATGTGAATTTGCATTGCATATTCTTTGTTGTAGTGGGATTTGTCTTTATTTTTTCTAGTACAATAAGGTGTTTCATTCAGCTTTGCTTTTGTTGCAGCTTATGTTTTTCAAAGATTTAGAAAAGAGTTTAATGGGATTTTACAGCTTTAGAAAATAGTTTCAATATTATGGTATACCCTAAGGCTCAGTGATATGGTGAGAAAAATACATATTGATCTGATTCCTGTGACGATCTTCTATCTTGATTCACTATTTCTCTTTTCGCCTCTGTAAGAAGGATAGATAGAAATGGCTAGAAATGACAGAGTCTCTGCTGACTGTCCGAGCTTTATTGTTGAGGAGAGGGAGGTCTGTGATAGGTAAACTGATGATTTTGGATACTGTGTGAGTGTGTTGACGATGGACAGCATGTTGCAGTAACGGAGGGAGCAGTAGAGAAGGATGAGTTGGATAATGCTGGTGCACAACAGTAACAGAAGGTGGGCGCTATTATGAATGTCTTTGACATGTTCTTCAAATGCAAGTTTATTGTCCAACATGAGTCCAAGATATTTTAAGTGATTGACAGGTTCCACTGTTTTTTCATGTATGATGGTGAGGGGAAAGATCTGGGAAGTGAGCGGGTGTAAATGAATAACTCTTTGGTCTTGTCCACATTTAACTCCAGACTGTTATTGGAACGCTACATGGTGAAGTGAATGATCTGGCTCCAAGAAAATCATCATATTAATAATTTCCGATATCACCCACCCCTAGTATATCGTTGCATTTTGATGTAGAAATATATCGCGATAGGAATGTATTTGAGACTAATGGGATGTGATTTGGAAGTGTTGGGGTTATGTATTGTAATGTATGAAATCTGCTCCCTAAGTTGTAGTTTATACTTCTACAAACCCGCTTTTACACAGTTGAGCGAAACGACAACGATTTTAGAGTCCTGAGGGGAAGTAAGCGTCCGTGAGGAGTGAGAAGGAACAACTGAGCAACGTGTCTCAGAGCAGTGAGCGCGAGACGGTGCCAGGGTTAATGTCGACTGCAAAAACCTCCTGCCAGCCCGGCCTAAGCAAGAAGATCGGAATCAGGACCTGTGCAGAGAACCAGACCATGCAATGCAATAAATGTATGTGCACACACGTGTGTCTTAACTGTACTTACCAAATCCAACTGTCATTGTTCTCTACATCTAGAATATTATGAACAAATACAAAACATTGAGAATATGTACTTTGCAAACCACACAAAGATGACCAAATTTGGACCACCTGTATCCGACCCTGTAAGAAGGTTTATTTAAGCTTATTAGCGCCCTCCAGTGGAACATTAAAATAGTGTACTCCAATGTATAGAAGTTAATGTATACTCTGTTTTATAAAGCACAGTAGACAAAATAACTGATGAACTACTAATATTGATGAAGACACAAAAAAATCGAATTCAAAACACTTGAACTGACATCATTTTCTGAATCATAATTTATCTGTCAAAAGACAAAAACACCAAAGCAAGCATGGATGTTAGTTAGTTTATACTAGTTTTGACTGTATTCGGGTGCAGTTACTATTTAGTTTTTCATTACTCTTTTTATTCTTTTTTAAAAATCTAAATAATACATTGCAGTATTTAATCACATAATTTAGGCTTCAAACTGTAATATGGAGAAAGAAACATAAAGCTGTTTTTAATCCTATGTCACGTATTTAAAGTATTCAGAATACAGTTCTCTGATTGGACCATATCATGGAATACGTTACAAAATACATTCTAATGCAGGTGTTTGGTATTCTGTGACTAAATACATTTTCAAAGTATTCATTTATACTTCAAAAAACAAGCCTAGATCATGGAGCTGATTATGAAGAGCCTTGGACTATTTGGTCGGGATTTATTCCTCCTGGGTTAAATCTGTTTTGGTCCTATTTCAGACCTACTTTAGACCAAATTCAGGCAAATACCAGTCGTTATCAGAAAGCGAATCTTTTGTGACATGATGGTAAGACATGTAGGAATATTTGCTTTAAGTGAGAGTGCGCAGGAGAGGGCTTCTGTGCCGTGTCACTCCGGCTCCACATGCAATCACACCATAGGGTTTAACCTGTCTGTCAGAGCGGCTCTAACTTCAGAAACATTCAGAGGAGACGGCCAGCGAAGAAGGGGGAGGGACAACGTAGTGGAAAGTTTTGCTATTGGAAAAGCAACAATTAAAATGTTGAAACCATACTAAGGGTTGTGCAATGAATCATATTTTAATCAAGATCAAGAGTCATGTCTAATTATCAATGATCAGCTTGGGACATTGTACTCGAGAGGAATCTTCATCCAATTTTCTGTTCGTAAAAGTATATGGTTTGGAGTAGAGTTCAGACTTTTGAAGAAGATATTTGCTTATTTTTTTGTTTTGTTTTGTTTTAAATGGCACGGATGAAAGGTGTGTCATAAGTGTGTTATCTTTTGAAAATTGATGTTGAACTTTGGTTGATTTGTAAAATACATGAATACATAAAAGACATTCTGTACATTAGACATTTGTGTGAAATTATGGCAAAAATAACATTTTAAAAAGCAGCATGATATTTTCTTTTTTAAAGACATTGCCTCTTTAAGTTTGTATACCTGCTAGATTCGAGTAGCCTAGACATTGAGTAATAAATACAACTGTTGAAAGTAAGCAGTATTTTGTTGCTCTTAATAAAGTAATATCGTAAAGGAGTGACCTGAGCGTGACTAAGCTGTTTTACACCACTTCACCACTTTAATCTAAATCATAAGATCCACATCTAGCTTTGTGCGCTAACAGTCCCTCACGTTTGTGTCATTGGTACCTGAAGCGTTTCTTTAGCTTTGTGGCTTACAGTCCCTCACGTTTGTGTTGTAGGTACCTGAAGCGTTTCTTTAGCTTTGTGGCTTACAGTCCCTCACGTTTGTGTTGTAGGTACCTGAAGCATTTCTTTAGCTTTGTGCGCTAACAGTCCCTCACGTTTGTGTTGTAGGTACCTGAAGCGTTTCTTTAGCTTTGTGCGCTAACAGTCCCTCACGTTTGTGTCGTAGGTACCTGAAGCGTTTCAAAGTGATGAAAATCAAGGTGCTTCGCTCGTGGTGCCGACAGATCTTGAAAGGGCTGCACTTCCTGCACACCAGAGCCCCGCCCATCATTCACCGAGACCTCAAGTGTGACAACATCTTCATCACCGGCCCCACTGGATCAGTCAAGATCGGAGACCTGGGTCTGGCAACGCTCAAGAGGGCTTCGTTTGCAAAGAGTGTCATAGGTATCCCTATTTATAGTGTTTTATATGTTATATGAGTTGAGGGTCTTTCAATTAAAAAACTTTATGAGTTGTTTTTCAATGGTCTCTAAAAGTAGTATTTGAATATTCCCCATTAATATCCAAAACAAACTCCTATCTCTGGTGGGAAAAACAAAGATGATTATCCAGTGCTAAAATGACATAGCTGCTGTGAACTGTCATTAATTAAAAAATGCATTTTATTTATGCATGCTTAGCCAACTAAAATAACTTGCTTATAAGAAATAAATTACCTCTGCAATGGTGAACTGATGAGAAGATAACAGAGGGAAGCAATTTGCAGGTGTGTTCTGCTCTTTACAGATAAAACGTTCACCTCCTTCTGTTGGTACTATATTTAGATGAAACGGTATGAAACAATAAAAAACTCAACAAACACTTTATTGCATATTCACTTTCAGCTGTCTTTTAAACCAACATCTTGTTTATACAGTAAAAGAGGGAAATTGTCAATATAATTTAGAGTCGGTCGCATACTTGAGTCACTACACGCCCACTGCAGTTAAAATTTACTGCCTCAAAATGTTCGTTGTAATCGCAAAACCACAGGCATCTAAAAAGTGACACAAGCCAGCATTTTTCTGGTAAGCTGGGATTACACTGTCTGGAGATCTGATGCCTGCTGCTCGCTCCAAATACAAACACATACAGCTTTGTGCAACAAATGGATCTGTGTTCATTTAGAGAAGCTTAAAGTAGAGGCTTAGTGCAAAAAGTGAATATCTAGTTTTATCTTGATTTGAGTGTCAGGTATTAGTAGTATTAAAATGTGTACGACATAATTTACTGGGTATCATAACATTCTGACCCGTCCCAAAAAGAACTCAAATGGCACAGAGAATAGAGGCATTATATTTAAATTAGTCAGGAACATCTTGAAACAATTTAAATAATCTATTTCACAAATCTAAAACAGTCAAAAGTACTTATTCTGAGTTCAAATCCTTTTTACAGTGTAGGTAGCAGTTTATGTTTTTGTAGTTAGGTACAATCACAAATAAGGGTCTTACGCACGTATTTTCATAAAACTGGAGCTAGACTGAAACTATAAAGAAACATGTTTTGGCTGCTTTGTTGCAATTGGACAAACCACAAGTATTTTCCACTCTCACAGTAACACAAACACACAGAGCAAATGTAGCTTTACAGGAGCAACATGGTTTAATCTTAGCTCTGAATGAATGAGTGAGTGAAGATGAGTGGTCCGAGAGGCCCTGGGTACAGAATGGAAGCCGCTTCTTCATCACCAGGGCGACTGAGGAAAGCGAGTAAATGACAATGCAAAGGATCCTGCAACAAAGTCAGGTGTATAATTCATGGTTATTGTTATGATTACATTCCAAAAGTTTTGTACAATTCTATCACATAAAGATGCACTATGCAACTTTTTCACCTGATTATCTCCATGCTTTGTATTGCTTTGTATGGTAAGTTCCACATAAAAGAAGCGACCTGGCTCACAGGAAGGTTTTTCAAGGTTTCTCTTGGGGTGGATAGAGAAGCTAAAATAATTAAAGCTAATGTTACTTGAAAAATAATATCACTGAAGGACAAGTAAGAAGTAAATAAAAATATTTAAAATGTGATTCATGGTTTGAGTTAATGAAACATTGAATATTGAAACATTAAATAATAATAATAATGCACAGATTCTGGCATTTCCACAGCACAAAAACGACCCATATCTGAAGTTACGAAGGTATTGAATATTAGCAACATAAAGCTTTTATCCAGAGCTTTTATCCAAAGCTTTACTCAAGTACAGTATTGTGTCAGAAAAGTACAATTTCTTCAAAAAGTTGCTAAAGTAAGTGTAAACACACTGTGGGCAGACAAGCTGACCCTCCACCAGAAAGTGACACAGGGGCTACTTGGCCCGTACGCTTTATTCGATAGTATAGGGAAATGGGTATGAGAGAGGGAAGGACATTCAACAAATTGTCAAAATTTGAATTGAATTTACGTCACCGCAGCCAGCTGCATATGACCTTACATAAGTGCTATCCATTCTGCCACCAATCGGCACACACAGTTAACTTTTAATTGAAGATGTGGTCATTTATTTGGGTAATTTGAGTCACCTTGATCCCACTAACCGCTGCAGCTGGATTTAGTTTCTTGATGTTATTCAGATGTCTGTAAAGTGTCTTTGTTTCTCCAGGCACTCCAGAGTTCATGGCTCCAGAGATGTACGAGGAGAAGTACGACGAGTCTGTGGATGTGTACGCGTTTGGGATGTGCATGTTGGAGATGGCCACCTCAGAGTATCCTTACTCCGAATGCCAGAACGCTGCTCAGATCTACAAACGGGTCACAAGTGTAAGTGGCTTCTCTTCCTCCAAAAGCACAGCTTCTCAGAATGTGGTGTGCTCCTCTGCAACTCTAGTCAGCTATGTTACGTATATCAGGGTTTATTTGTCAGCTAAAACACTTTGTCACAGGGTGCAGAATATCATGTTTTTGCTGACTCAAACTTAATAACCACCAAATAATAAGTAATCAGTGACAACACCTATGTTTTTGTAATTGCTATTTAATTGCAGAGTAGACATTGAAATGAATAAAAACAAAAAGTGGAGACTAGATCAAAACACACCCTTTTAAAATTGGAATAAAACACATTCTTGTTATGAGTGTCTTTAAATAAATGAGCATTTCCATTTTTAAACCTTAATTCAACAAAATAATGTTCTAATTTAGTTTCACATGGTTCTAGTACTGGTTTCGTCCTGGTCCTGTCCCAATTTAGTTTTGTTCTGGCATTCTCCTGCAGTTATTCCTCTTTTCTGAATCCTGTTTTGTACTTCTCCTCCCGCCTCCTCTCACTACTGGCACTTGTTTACCAACTGTAGTAACAAGCTGCAGGAGATTTTGTCTTATGACTTTGTTTTTCATCTCTCTCTGTCTGTCTGTCTGTCTGTCTGTCTGTCTGTCTCTCTGTCTCTCTCCCTCTCCCTCTTTCCATTTCCTCCTTCTACAGTTTTATTACATGTAAGTCTATTCTCACCAGCAGATGGCGTTATTGAGCTTGCCTATACAATGATACAGTTTAGAAGACTTTTTGGATTTAAAATTAAGGTGGTTATTTTTGGCACAACAACTAAACATGTTTATTGTGCAAAGACAGAAGCATCTGGTTTGTCCTCTGGGTGTTGCAATAGATGTGAGATTTCCATTGTCTTTGAAACGGCGATAACAAGAATCAGAAGACAGACTGATGATTTTGAAATGCATTTATCCTAGTGCAGCTGGGGTCATCACCTCAATAAAAGTGCACCAGACACATTACAACAAAAGTGCACCAGACACATTACTCTCCTCTGTCTCCCTTGGCTAGGCAACTTAACACCTTCTACTCCAGGTTTGATGTGACCACCTCCTCCCCCATGGTGGCCACCTCTGCCAACCCAACCCTGGTCCTCCCCACCTCCCCCACCACTCTCTCAGTTCAGGAACAGGATGTAAACAGGCTATTTCGGAAATCCAACCCCCAAAAAGCTGCTGGACCAGACGGTGTTTTCTCCGCCACATTAAGACACTGCGCAGGAGAGCTGACCCCTGTCTTCACAGACATTTTTAACACCTCCCTGGGGTCATGCCATGTCCCAGCCTGCTTCAAGTCTGCCATCATTGTCCCTGTCCCCAAGAAGCCCCGGATCACTGGACTTCCTTAATGACTACAGGCCGTGGCACTGACGTCTGTAGTCATGAAGTCATTTGAGCGCCTGGTCTTGCCCCACCTGAAGTCTTCACCTCCTCCCTGCTGGACCCCTGCAGTTCGCCTACAGAGCCAACAGGTCTGTAGACGACGCCATCAACCTGGCACTCTCACTTCATCTTGCAGCATCTGGACTCCCCGGGAACCTATGCCAGGATCCTGTTTGTGGACTTCAGCTTTGCATTCAACACCATCCTCCCTGCTCTGCTCCAGGACAAGCTCTCCCAGCTCAACGTGCCTGAACCACCTGCAGGTGGATCACTGACTTCCTGACGTATCGGAGGAGTGCGTGCGGCACTCGGACCATCAGCACAGCACTCCACAGGGCTGTGTACTTTCTCCTCTGCTCTTCTCCCTGTACACAAACTGCTGCACCTCCAGCCACGACTCCGTAAAATGTATCAAGTTTGCGGATGACACCACCCTCATCTGGGCTCATCTCAGACGGGGATGTCTGTCTACAGGTGTCCTGGTGCAGCGGTAACCTGGAGTTCAACGCCAGAAGCCAGCCCCCTTCATCATGACAGACTCCCCATCACCACCATGGACTCCTTCCGCTTCCTCTGTATCACTATCAAAGGACCTCAAGTGGAGCCCACCATGGCAAGGCAAGGCAAGGCAAGGCAAGGCAAGTTTATTTGTAGAGCAAGACATGACAGAAATCACAAAACCCTAATTCAAGAAATTAAAAGGTGCAATTTTCAGGTTATTTTCAAATGTTTAAGACATAAAGAGAAGAGTGCAAAGAAAATCGTTTCAATCATATGCACAGCCAAACAAAACAGTTTTTAGCTTAGATTCGATCTACTCTGTGCCAGAGTAACGGCTGTCTCACATCCTCTAGAAGACTGTTCCAGATTTTAGCTGCATAAAATGAAACACAGATTCCCATGTTTAGCTCTGACTCTGTGCACCAGCAGGAGGCCGGTCCCTGAGGTCCTCAGAGTCCGAGATGTGTTCATATGGCACTAACATGTCCGAGATGTACTTCGGTGCTAGGCCATGGAAAGACTTGTATACAAGCAAAGCTGCTTTGAATTCTATTCTCTGAGCCACAGGGAGCCAGTGCAGAAGCTGAGCACAGGACTAATGTATCATCTTCCTGGTTCTTGTCAGGACCGAGCAGCAGCGTTCTGGATGTACTGCAGCTGTATTTACAAGCTCAGTTTAGAGAGGCTAGTGAGCAGGCCGTTACAGTAGTCTAATCTACTAGAGACAAACGCATGGATAAGTCTCTCCAAGTCTGGTTTAGACACTATACTTTTGATTTTGGCAATGTTTTTTAGATGGCAAAAGGCTGCTGATGTTATTGATTTGACGTCGCTGTTAAACTTCAAGTCTGAGTCCATTATTACCCCCAGATTTCGAAATTTGAATTGTAGGTTTTAGAGCGAGACTCTGGAGGTAACTGCTAACACTTTCTCTTTGTTTCTGTGGGCCAAAGATGATGATTTCAGTCTTGTCTGAGTTCAGCTGGAGAAAGTTGTTTTGGATCCACACACTGATCTGTTGGATGCAGTGGCAGAGTGAATCCACTGGTCCCCCAGTTTATGTGTCTCCTTCGAACAACTGCAGGACCAGCCGGTGGTTTGGGTAAAACAGACAGGTCAAAGAAGACACAGAAATGGTCAGACAGAGCCACATCGACCACATTGACATTTGAAATATTAACCCCCTTTGTAATTAGAAGATCTAGAGTGTGCCCTCTGCTGTGGGTGGGGCCACTCATGTGCTGAGTAAGACTGAAAGTTTCAAGGACAGCATGAAGTTCTTTAGCGTTTTTGTCACAAATATTATCAACATGAACATTGAACTCACCTGTTAAGACCAAACCATCAAAGTCTGCGCATACGACTGAAAGCATCTCAGTAAAGTCATCAATAAAACTTTGGCAGTGCTGAGGAGGCTTGTATAAAACAATGAAGGGAATGGATGGAGACTGTTTTAGCTCAATTTTAAAGGACACATACTCAAATGTTGACAACCTGTGGGTAACAATTTCATCTCTAACAAAAGCACACACACCTCCTCCCTTTTTGTTTTCTCATGTTTCAAATTCAAGCATAAAGTTGGGTGGAGAAGATTCTATTAGAACTAAATTTCCTGTGTTTTTGTCGAGCCATGTTTCAGTTAAAAACATAAAATCAAGATTATAAGAAACTATCAAATTATTTATTAAGAATGATTTGTTACATAAGGATCTGACATTTAGCACCGCAAGTTTCAGACTAGTTTATGTGAGACTGGGCGTTATCTTTTTACAGGGAATATGAATCAAATTTCTCAGATTGGGCAGTCTGACTCGCATTTTGTTTTCCCATTTGTGTGATGTGACTACAGAAATAGCACTAAGGGAGGCTGTTTTTACACAGGGCACTGGGTTGGTTTGATTTTTATTATGACTATATCAGCTCCATTAGCTCCCTCATCAAGAAGGCCCTGCAGAGGATGTACTTCCTGCGGCAGCTGAGGAAAGCCAAGCTGCCTGTGCAGATGATGGTGCAGTTCTGCACGGCCATCATTGAGTCCATCCTCACCTCCTCCATCACCGTATGGTACGCTGGAGCCACAGCCAGGGACAAACAGAGACTACAGCGCATTGTACGTTCTGCTGAGAAGGTGATTGGCTGCAGACTTCCATCTCTGCAGGACCAGTACGTCTCCAGGGCTCTGGGACGAGCAGGTCGGATCACCGCTGAACCTTCTCACCCTGGACATGGTCAATTTGAGGCTATGGTCCATCCGGACGAGAACCTCCAGCCACAAGAATAGTTTCTTTCCCTCTACCGTTGGACTCATGAACACTTCTTATACACCTGCCACTTTAACTGCAACTATTCAATCACTCACTGCACTAAAACAGTAAATTTAACTGCAATTATCGTGTACATAGTAATGCCTATTTTTAATTTATACTATAGTACTTTTAAATTGTTTCTTAATGAATGTAATGCTATAGGAACTTGTTTAATGCCGAAACAAGTTCCTATGTTTGTGAATTTTGTTCATTGACAATGGCAATAAACCCCTGCTGATTCTGATTCTGACATCTCCTTCTCTCTCTTGACATGGATATTGGCGTTTAAATTTAGCTTTTTTTTTTTGTGACCAAAGGGCACAACAATGCAATGCACAACCACTAAACTGATAAATGTTTGTGCAGAAATTATCAGTGCTTCGCGATTGTGATTGTGGGCTGCTGAATGGATAAATAATATTTTTACTATATTTTACTCAATATTTTTTTGGTACAGCACTACAATTGTGTTTGTAACTTGTTGGTAACACTTTATGATAACTACACTTATTCCTGCCCAAGTAAAGTATGAACAAAAACTTAAGTCTTAGTTTATTAAGCATGATCCAGGCTTAGTAATTACTTAACTATTTGTTCACTAATACTATAACACCTAACATCTGACCATAATTAATTGGTTATTAAGTCTGAATCATGCTTAATAAACAATTTGTTCATTCTGAGTTAAGACTTTGTTCATGCTTTGTTAAGGCAAATGAAGGTGTAGTTATTATAAAGTGATAAATTGTTAGTATAATGAACTTGACATTTTCACTGTTGTGATGTTTAAAGTGGATGTATTTCACTTTCAGTTTGTGCAGGTCGTTCTTTAAATGATGATGTATCGTAGAAAAATGTCATGTACAATATATTGATTATATCATTTATCGTATTTAATCGTGAAGGACCCTGCGTTGTCTTGTCTTAGAGACACTATATCGGCTGACGGATATTGGCACTTTGTAGCGTTTTATCGGGTATTGACCATAATTCTCTAGCAGAGGCCGATATTTAATTCTGGCTGACCTGCTGCCTAAAGAGCACGCATGGCTTTATTTCAACCCCTAAAAGTTTGAAGAGGGCGCTGTCTTGTTGTGGTTTAACGAGGTTCTGGATTAGTTTGTAGTCAATTTAAATGGCATTATGTTGAGAAAATGATCTAAATCGGCGATGCACATCAACCCAAAACTATCTGCAGGGCCTGATGGACCATCATTTTCTCTGGATGCTTAACAGTTGGTATCGGCCTTGAAATAAACCAATATTGGTCGATCTCTAATCAAAATTCCACTGTACTTTAGGCAGAAGGTTTTTGTGTTAAGGATTTGGGAAATATTTTGGATTATCTGTCAAGTATCTTTTTGCGTCGTTATTTAAGTGCATCTTGTCTTGTTCTGTAAAGCGCTTTGAAAAGCTTTATGTACAAATTCGGCGCTACAGATAAACTTGCCTTGCCTATCGTAGACATTAAAATGGTGTGCGATGGGAGTATTTCAGTCACCTCATCTCATCTCAAAACACCTGACACTCGTCCAAAATGCTTTAGCGGAAGACTTGCAAATTATGCATCGGCCTAAACTAAATTGACTCCATTGTTTTCTAAAATGCTTTATTGTATGCAAAATACCCTGAAGTTTAGACCTCAAACATGTACATTAGTTTAGCAGTTCATATTGCAGATTTCCCTTTTTAAACACTTTAGAATATGTTTAAAATGTTTAGATTGTTCGTCTGAGAAAAAGTCATTCTATTGAGTCTCCAAATACATGCAGCTCTAATTTGTAACTTAAACGAGCTCTAACTGAAATGGTGCTGTGCAGAAGGGGGGTCCTGTTTCACACATGCATGCACTCGGCCTTGTGACAACCCCAGGCTCCTCCAGTCACCTGCTCCTTTTCTGACCAATTCATTGTTTTTCATTTCATCTCGTCCTGGGTCATTGCATTTCAGACGGTTCACAGCTCTATGGGCCGACAGTAGTACATGTAGGGTCTGGCAAAGAGGCATGTAAGTCACATGTTTACCTCCAGGATGCATACGTTTGGAGATCTCAAAACGATTTAGGTGAGATCTCAATTGTACATTTAATGATGACGCATGGACTCAGTTCTTGCAAACAATGTGGGGGTTTGTCAGAGGAGGCTCGGGCAAATGTATCCAGTACAAAATCTTAAATCGTATTAGCTTACCCCGTCAAGGTTGCATAAAATGGCTGTTAATAGAGATGATCTTTGTTGGAAATGGCACAGGTAACACATTCTTTATGGGACTGGCCTCTGGTGTTTGCAGTTTTGAACTTGATGCAAAGCTGGTTACCATGTGTGCAAACCTGTGTTCAGGGCGATAAATACTGGACTGACGACATGCCATCGATTCATTTTGAAGATATGGAAGGAAAGAATGACGGACATTTTGGAGGGTGAATGACAGTGGGACAGTTTTTGTGTCTACAACTGTTTGAATGTCGTATTATGTTTAGCGTTTTTATGTTTATTTTTAAATGTTTATAAAGTTTATAAATGTTAGAGCTATGTAAAGAAATCAGAACTATATTGAAACTAAACCCCTATCAAACCAGTTATTTACAAGGACTTGAAGGATGCCTTGTTTGGCCCCTAATCCTAATTTTGGTTGGATCATGTTCTGATCACAGTTTATACAATTTCTTTTTGCTGTTTAATACCTCTCACATTTCAAACAAATTGTCATATAATCTGATTTCGTCACAAAGCTAATAAAAAAGAGAGACTTATTTTTGTCCATACTGACGGCCTTCCTTCACATTATTCCCTGAGGTGTTCACTTAGGCCCATATGATGTTTTTGTCCTGTCTGTTCCTCTGTCATGCCTAATATCATTAGTTGGTCCGTCAGCCTTAACTTCGTTTGGCTCAGGAATGTGTTCTGCTGTGAGAGTGAGCGAGTGAGCGAGAGAGAGAGAGCGCAGCAGACTCTCATGTAACGCAGGAACTGAAGGGCGCACTCCAGACCAGCAGAAAACCCAGGGACCAAAGCGAGAGAGAGAGAAAAAAGTGCGATGTAGAGAGGAGAGAGAGACTGGCGGATTGAACCTGTGTCACTTTGGCTTTTCTGTTAGCACTATCTGGAGGTAAGTTCCTCTTCTCAGGTGTGGCAGCAGCTGAAGTAATGCAAGAAGTCACAATTGTCATTATATTATTGCCAGTGTGCTTGAGGGAATTTCAGAAAAGCAATCCATTTTGACTTAACTTATTCACACAGTTATTTAAAGTGGCATTATCTACTTTTTTCTTGTTTTTATCCTTTAAAAGCTTATTTCAAACTGCAGTACTTTGTGTCTAAATCAGACTGCTGCACCCTGTTTGCATCTCATTTAAAACATTTCACCTATTGTCATTATATTATTGCCAGTGTGCTTGAGGAATTTCAGAAAAGCAATCCATTTTGACTTAACTTATTCACACAGTTATTTAAAGTGGCATTATCTACTTTTTTCTTGTTTTTATCCTTTAAAAGCTTATTTCAATTGCAGTACTTTGTGTCTAAATCAGACTGCTGCGCCCTGTTTGCATCTAATTTAAAACATTTCACAATAGACAAACCAGGTGAGTCACTAAGATGAGAGCTGATTGGCTGTACATAGTGTGGTCCACTCTGCTTCACTTTCACTGTCTGAATAAAAGCTGTTCTGAAGCTGCGGACAGAACATTCTTGAATGTGAATACCAGTGATGTCCCAAAGGGGTTGAGAAGTGAGTTGTTACAGATTTTTAATATCTAGGTCCTCCTTTCACAGTTTGAGCTTTAATGTCATACGTTTTTTTTATGGAGTGTCCTGAGCAAACGAACCAGAAAAGGCAAAATCCTCTTTTTTGTCATTTAAATAATAGCAGAAATTTTTTATGCACCGTTGAATTGTGATTGAATATTTTCAAACCTCACCATACATTATTTTCTTGTCTGCATTGGGATTATTGATGTATATTATGAACCATGGCCTAAACCAGACGGGTGGATTATACATTTTGTGTGTGACTTTTTGGACTTTGATGATTTGAGATACAAAGATTACAGTTGTAGATATGTCAGTAATAATAGTCACAGGAGCAGCAGTTGTAGAAGTATCGTAGACAAAGTTTCAGATGTATTCATCTGGATAAAAATAAGATGTTTTGACTTCCATTCATATAATGATTGTC
Source organism: Chaenogobius annularis (assembly GCA_015082035.1). NCBI lineage: Eukaryota > Metazoa > Chordata > Actinopteri > Gobiiformes > Gobiidae > Chaenogobius > Chaenogobius annularis. The sequence continues at coordinate 124,907 of BJKM01000874.1, forward strand.
TGTGTGTCTATGTCTCTGTGTTAGCCCTGCGGCAAGGGCCACTGTCCAGGGTGTACCCCGCCTAAGGCCCAAAGGCACTGGGATAGGCTCCAGTCACCCGCGACCCCTAACGGGAACAAGCGGTAGAAAATGGATGGATGGATGGATGACTTCCATTCAGAAGTCATTTTCAATCTGAAGGAGCTGGCCTGAGAAGCTTCCCTGCAGGTTGAAAATGAGTTTCGTCCAGATTGCTACCCTTTGAAACTTTTTTCTACAATGGATCACTCCTGGACAAATGCGGGATTACACAAAGTTGTAGAAGTAGATTTTGTTATAATTGCAAAAGGCTATGAAGCAATCTGCTCAATTATGCTCGAACTTTGGCTTCATTACCTTTTGTTTCTAGACCAGTGGTTCTTTAAGTTTTCACACCTAGTACCACCTAAGACAACATTTGGCTTTCCGAGTAGTTGAACCAGCACTGACACTGTTCTTGTGTGTCTTTATTTGAACAGGGAGTGAAGCCGGCCAGTTTTGACAAGGTCGCCATCCCAGAAGTGAAGGAAATCATCGAGGGCTGCATCAGGACAAACAAAGATGAAAGGTAAATAAATACTGGCAGCAGATAAATAAACCATAAAACAATAGGCTTTAAATAAGTACATGCATGCATGCATGCATACATACATACATGCATACATACATACATACATACATACATACATACATACATACATACATACATACATACATACATACATACATACATACATACATACATACATACATACATACAAATAGACTGTAGTAGTCGTGTGAAAATTATGACTGATCATGTGCAACTGCTCAGAGGATTAACTACACATTTTGGTGACACTTTGAAATAATGTTCCTTAAACGACACATTATGCAATATTTACTTTTTCGAGCATTTAACCATGTGTTAACATTGTTCTCTCATCAAAAATACACCTGGAGTAGAATTTCGATTCAGTCACACTAGTTTGATGAATCCTACTTAGAAAGTCCTCTCCCCTCCGAGTCTCAGAAACTCCTGGATAATTGATGTTTCCTCAATTCCTTTGCTGTTTTTAAGTCCATAAATAATCTCCAGACTCATTCTGTGATTTTTTTCCCTTCTAATTACGATCATTACAACTGCATGCTGAGAAACGGAAGTCGGCAAGCAGCTGCATAAGCAAAGTGTTGATTTTAAAATTGTAGTTCCCTCTGCAGCCAGTAGTTGGAGCCAAAGCACAGTTACTCTTGAGGTTGTAGCAAAGTGATATTATTTTTGTAAAAACATTTTTATATTTTTAACATGAGATGCCAAACTAAAGTTTCTCAAGAGCATGTTTAAAGGCAATAACAGTACAAATAAGGCCTAATATCTGTCCTTTAAGGCATTAATAACGAGTTATTCGTTTAAGCACATACAAGGTATTTACTAGAATGTATCACGTGGTTATTAAAAGAGTTTAATAAGCAGTTTATTAATGCTCTTATTAACATTGTGTACATGGCTTATTAACACACATGTTTTTGTTTATCTGCTTATAAACCATCTACAAATGCTAGCAATTGGCTCAATTTATAAACAAATAACTAGTGCTTATAAATGTCTTTTATAAATATGTCGGTGTAATCCCTCATTCGTCCAGGAGTGTTCCATTGTCGAAAAAGATTCAGTTGTAGTCATCTGGACTCTGTTGGATGAGAGTTGAAACGTTTCGTTTTTTCAAAAACAGAGTCCAGATGACTACAACTGAATCTTTTTCGACAATGTCTTTATAAATAGTTTAAATTAAAAGTCAGTTAATCCCAAAGTTATATAATATCTACTGTCATCATGCATTATGTGAAACATTGCATATATATATATATATATATATATATGGAAGGGGATGCAGTTTTTTTTTTTATACAGTTGTGTTTATATATAACTTCTGGACCCACGTAACTCCATATAATCTGATCAAGATACACCAGAGAGAAGGCAGAAATAAATAATTTGACCCTGCCCTTACTCTGCTCACAGTACAACGTCAGCACCCAGGCAGCCTCACTTTACACACACATGGCACACACACGAGCAGGTGTCGCCTTCTACATTTTATTTGTATAGCACCGTTCACAGACAGAAGTCACAAACAGGGCATATGCCAATATAATATCATTGTTTAACACATTATACAGTTATGACAGCAACGACTATAACTCACTTCAGATTCCCTACGACGCACTGCAACTTCATCAGTTTACTCACACTTAGATGAAGCCAAGTTCGACTTTAATGAGATAAAGAAACATGGATTTCAACTCCTTTAAAACATTGCGTCAGGTTTAAACACCAGTTGTTGCACATCCAACTGTGACTCCAGCAAAGTCCAAACTTTACACTGCCTAAAAGTACGTTGATCCTTCACAGTGTGAAAGTATAAAAAAAGTGATAAATGTGCCGTACTTTCAGGTCTGCACGCCACATCAGCACACAGACGCCGCTCAGCATCGCAGGTTTAGTTTTCCCTGAGTTTAACCTCCGGGCACATCGTTTATTGCGGAAACAATTGTAAAACACCAGTTTATTTCATTTTAGAATATGTTCATCTTATTTTATCTCTGTTAGAATAGATCAAGTTTTGCTCCAGCAGGGGGTGCTATTGCCCTCTGCACCCGTAGTTCCCGCATTATGCACTGAAATGCTTTCATAGAAGAGAAGTGGAAGGTGCATTATTCACACTTAGATGTGCATTATTCCTCCCTTCCTCTGTTAGTTAGCTTTTTTCTTTGTTTGAGACAGACCTGAGTGCACCTCCAACAACCACAAATAAAGTATTTTTACACTGGAAAAAAACTTAAATTGCTTTTGACTGTGGGAAAATCCACCTTTTACATAAACAACGGATATATTTTCAACTCCTCAAATTGCAGAGTTATCAGAGAAAAAAAAAAGTTTCCTATTGGCATTTTGTTTTTCTGTGGGCGGGACTTACAGTAACACATCCTGGTGCAAAAGCGGTGTGATTTTTTTCCACTATCAATTTTAAACACACAATTTAAAAATTTGATGAGTTGAAATATATGAATTAAATATTCTAGGTTATGTTTTTCTTTTTTTTTTTAAATGATGAGTGAGATTTGACTTCAATTGTGTTTGTGTGTAATGTGTCTGGCCCAAGGAAACAACAGCTTGTGTTACTGGTAACTTTCAATAAAACACTATAGTACTATCTACATATTGAACACAGTCATATCTCGTGCACTTATAATTTAAAAAAAAGAAATCCAAACATTAGTCACTGTAGTTTCTGTGACTCTCCTTGTTTTGTTCTTATTTTAATGTCCTGTTTACCTAACTGAATTAGCCGGTGTAATATGTGGAATGAATGACTTCGTCAACATGTTATTTTGCGGACTACAAACATACCATGCGCCTTCATTTCCAACTAATTAGCTGTGGGGCCGTTTCAGCACAGCGACCCGTTAAGCCTTTAAACAAATCGACTTGAGCAGTGACATGAGCAGTGTCTTTCTCTTTCTCAAATATGTAATTATGATTTAATTCTGTTTTCAGGTATGCCATAAAGACCCTGCTGAACCATGCATTCTTCCAGGAGGAAACTGGAGTTAGGGTTGAACTGGCCGAGGAGGATGATGGGGAAATGACTGCAATAAAACTGTGGCTGAGAATAGAGGATGCCAAAAAGCTAAAAGGTAAGAGACATTATTAGCTTATTTCAGGTACTTTAAAATAAGTACATCCTCATTTTACATTTTGTTCAGTGTAAACCTTAATAAATAGAAACAGTTCCATTGACTTGCTGTTCAAAACTGCAGGACTGATAAGGACTCTTCATAGTGACATTTCACTGTAACAAGCAGCAGAGTGTCATTTACTACTTCTTATTTTTGAAAAAATTCTACCTGACATTTTCGAGCCCAGTACGAATCACCCTCTTCAGTCATAATCTTTCAAATAATCATAACTAAAGCCGTCTGCACACTAGAGGATTTATTGCCAAATTTTAAGCCTGATTTGCCTCTTCATGAGTTTGGGGAGGCGTGGCCCGAGCGGCGATTCTCATGAGTGATTATTTGTGGTGTCTCTCCTCATGTCTGTGGGGTCAGTGTGATTCTGTTACCACTATTTCTTGGGTCACCGCACACGAACCTCAACTTTACCGCTACCAATCAGAGCAGTCAGTTTCAGCGTCATCACCATGGTGATTTAGAAATGGCATGAACGAAACCAGACACGTTTCTTCTCACGCTCGCCCTGTGTCCTTGCGTATTTGTTTTCATTACAGCCTGTTCACGTGACACTTGCGCTCTCCTCTGGTTCTATGTAAATGTTTCCCCAAATCTGTGTGTGTGTGTGTGTGTGTCTGTGTGTGTGTGTGTCTGTGTGTCTGTGTGTCTGTGTGTCTGTGTGTGTCTGTGCTTCGTGTGAGTGAGACAAATAATCATTGCAAAATTGTCTCATGTCTGTGGTCCAATCTGTCTTACAATCGCAGACTTTTTTCAAATCCTCTAATGTGCAGTCATCTTAAGTACAGGGTCGAGGATAGGGGGTAGGTGAAAACTGGAATTTTATAAGCACTGGAGCCTCAGTTACAGTACAGTACTCAAAACAGGATTAACTGAAATATTCAGGAATCAATCCACATACAACTTTGAGTAAACTAATGATGAGGAAACACTGTTGTAACAAGGTCAAACACTCATTAAAGTTGGTTTGGCAGAATATGTCTCCTTTAACATGTGTGTTGTTTGCGTAAAAATCTTTGTTAGTTGTTGATCTAGATTATTTCAGTGTATTATGGTAATTTCAAGTAAAATAAACCTCTTAAGCAGATATTGTTGCAGATAATATGGTGACTGAAGGTTTTTAGATAGACAATATATACAAATAAAGTGAGTTATTGATGAAAATCAGAAATTGTTTATTCTTTTTGGCTTTTGGATGTAATAATGCCACGGTCTGTGTTATACAAACGGTCTTTCTGTTTTCGAGTCTGTATAGTTCAGATAATGATAATGATTATCAAATTATAACTAAGATAAATAATCTTAAATCAAGGCACGTTACCTATTCTATATAGATATTCTTGTTTGCAGTGTCTTGACCGCCAATATAATTGTTGATTGCAGGAAAATACAAAGATAATGAAGCCATTGAGTTTTCGTTTGATCTCAGCAAAGATGTTGCCGAAGATGTGGCCCAAGAAATGGTATGGACACGACCAGATGTAACAACTGTTCTAACAGAATAACACATATATAATTAAATATAATAATTATACCCCAAATGGTAAACAATTCCCTGAAACCGTTTTCACCCTTTGGAAATCCAGTTAATGACAAAAAGCAAACAAGGACATACATATATTATATCATCTTTATAGATTTGTTCATACTGCATCCATCTTATTTAGGTTGAGTCTGGCTACGTTGCTGAAGGCGACCACAAGACGATGGCCAAAGCGATCAAAGACCGCGCCTCTCTGATCCTGAGGAAGCGTGAACAGAGGCAGCTGGTGCGAGAGGAGCAGGAGAAGAGGAAACTCCAGGCAGAACAGCTTCAGCCACAGCCACTCGCTCCTGAGACGCACAAGTCTGCTTACAGCCAGGTCTGACTCGTGTCACCGGAAGATAGGAAAAGGACTCATTATAATAACAAGAGACCATATGAGTAATAGTTGTTAAAACTAGGGTTAGGTGTTTGTATTTTTTGCTTAAAATGATTTAAAATAAAAAAATTATCTGAATTACTTTTGACTAGTTGATGGACTAGTTGATGGAATATTTATGGTTAGTTTGTTGATTTACAGTATTGAATTAGCTTGTTTGTTCACAGCCCGAGACGGAGGACACAGAAGTGGAGCAGCAGCAGATTTATTATCAACAGTCGGGCATCTCGCACACATGTAAGACCTCACTACCTTTTATTTCACTTTGGACTAAAGCAGTATCTGGGAGAACAGTTCTTTATGTTGGGGTTGAGATATCAGTTGTATTGTTCAACGACAACAAAAAAAGAAAGTTAGAAAACTCCTAACATGGTGTGTAGTTATTATAAACACAAAACCTCTCATTCTGTCTCGTTCTGTCTATTCTGGTTATATTGCAAACATTCTGCACAAATGTAAATTAAGTTGTTCTCAAAATTAAATTCAACAAATAAATGAATAAATAAAATACAGAGAAAGATTTACTGTCCTTCTGCAGTCCCTGGGCAGATGCGCACAAAAGCTGAAACACTGTAACTTTTCTTGTCCCCATGGAGAGGCTGCTTTAATGGAAAGTTCAGCATTATGACATTAAAAATCAATCTCCATGGAGACAAGCAGATGAAGCCACCTGGCCAAGTTACAGGTCACATCTGTGGAGAGGTGAACCCGTTCAGAGAATACATTTTTCTTTAGCCATAAAAACACCTTTAATTGTATAAAATCAAGAAGTCAATACTGTGGAACATTCCGTCAGAGAAAAGCATCCGCCAAAAAGGTCCGGTGTCACATTTGTCCCTAATGAAGCTGAATCTTGTACATCTCCCTTTTGTCCACAGCTGAGATCGGCGGAGACAGCGGACAGGGTTCCTCTGTCTTCTCCTCGGACTCTCCTCACTTTGGACCGCAGGCTATGTCCTACAGCTGCCCTCCCTCCGCCCAGCCCCCTTACCCCCCTACCCCTTCCACTGCCCCACAGCAGCACCCGGGATACCCCCAGCCCGCCCAGCCCATGGTGAGTACTTCCCCAAAGCGCCTGCACTTACAGGACGAGGTCTGCTGAGGGCGCCACATTAGCCCGGGAGAGACATAGTAATGCGTCACTACAGTCTGACCTTTACTTTTGGACTTTATCTTTGGCTAATTTAAAGGGATTTTATTGGTCTACAACCAACATTCAGAGCAGTCAATTATGCAAACAGTATTTTTTCAAAAAGGATTTTTATTTATCATTTATTTATATTATACAGAGGAAACCAGATGTGAGAACTTCTCCTTTTCATTGTTCCCCTGTCACACATGATAACCTGATAAAATGCAAATAAATCCAATAAAACAATCAATAAAATAAACAAATACCTAAAAACACACAAATCCAAAATGGGATAAAATCATGTCAAACAAGAGCACTGGTTCTGTGGGTGGTCTCTAACCAGGGAATGATTTCATCTAAAATGTTTTGTTCCAAAGGCCGGGAGAAAAGTGGCTGAAAGCGTTTTTCCTTTGCTCCAAAGTGATTGTGGGAATGTAAAATAAGAATGTCCTGAGATCTACATGGATGAATACTTGATCTGATGTTCCGCAAACGTGTTAAATAATCAGGCAAAATCCCAGTGAGAGCTTTGGGAAAAGGATTTGGGATTGTTTCACTTCAACGTACTCTCTTTCTCTGGCCTGATTAATCAATCACAACTTAATCCCTCACAATAAAAATAAATAAAATAAACTAAAGCAATGCAGACATACATTTGTAGCCTAATCAGTCGATCAAATGTATTTGTATAGTTCACTTCATACCAAGGCGATTCAAATAAATGCAAGGCTCGAGTCACTTCTACTCCGTGGCAGAACTCCTCTTCTCATCGATCTGGAGTTTTGTAAATCTGGTCAAATAATCCTCAATCTGTGAAACTCTGATACATTTATTTCGTTGTGGTTTCTGTGTGAGTTGAGTTTGGTGGTGCAGCGCTCCGTGTCAGAGCCTTGTGACATTATGCATGGCCCCGATAGATTTGCACTTTCTTGGGCTGAGTTTCCTGGCTTTGACGCATCCCTGAGAAGAAGGGATCGTCACAGATGTGTTTGAAGTGTTTTTTTTTGTGACGTTGGCCTGGTGTGTGTCTGCAGTGAGAGTGCAGTGAGCAGTTTGCATTGTTCAAAAGTGAAGTTAATATTGCTTTAAAACTGGACTAAATGCTCATTTATGGATTTTGGACAGGATTGCTGCTAACTTTCACAGGTATTACTTTTTGTACCATACACAGTGGATAAAGACGTATGAAATGTATTGTCATATAAGTATTGTAGTATTTGAGCCTTTCTGTACTTGGAGACTGAAGCTATCGTGGTTTTATTGAATGCTGTAGTGGGTAATACAGTTGGGTACTGTTTTTTTAAATACTTTGTATATCATTATTTTCCTTTTGTTGTGTGTTGTAAATCATTTGGATAATAGTATTAATTTATTGATTTCTCATTAGTTGCACTTTATTTATTATATCACTGCAGTTTTTTATTTCGAGCTTACGATAGGCGTTATGATATTCACATCTGATGACTTGAAGCGCCCGAACGGACCAAAACAATCAAGGCGGCACCACCAGACGTACTATAACCTATGCAAAAATAAAATATTATAAAATAAATATTATTTTTTTTACTTTTTTTTTTTTTACCCACAGAGGCGCTTTGTGGACGCCAAAGCGGATTGTGTTTTCTAAATCTAAACAAATTCCATTTTTCGGCTTGTTCACATAATCATAGTCTTTTCCTGACCGTTTTCAGCAAGAGCCTTTCCAGATTGATTCAAATTGGAAATATAAAGCAATGTTGTGAAACAATACCTTGAACCAAGTCAAATAATCTAGGGCCAATAACTACGTTAATCAAAATTTCTCAATCCGACTCAAATTAAGTTAAATATCTGGAATTTTAGTCAGTTTATGCTGTAAATTTAGAAATGTTCTTAACTTTATTTTTCATTTATTTTAAATGCAGTGTGCAGTTTCTTGTCAGTTAAAGCCTTAATTCTTTTGTGCACATTTTACTCTGTACAATATTTTATGCATTCATCATTGACAAACTATTTCTTGTTGACATTGTTGTTTGGTTTTTAGTTCTGTGTTCATGATTTCTCTGTCCCTCCCAGTCGGCCGTGTTGCGCCGCCGTAGGTGTCGTAGCATGTCCTTGTGTGTGCCCCCTTCGTCCTACTCGCTCCCCCACGCCTCCTCCTCCTCCGTCCTGACCACTCCCCCTCCTCAGAAGGCCTGCACCCCTCCTCCAGAGCGTTCTCCCTCGTCCCTGGCCTGTCTCTCCTCTGCCCCCTCACGCTCGCCTCTGTCAGCTGAGCGGGACAGTTTTGCAGGGCGCCTCTCCAAAGCGCTGGAGACGGTGCTACCCATGCACTCAGCCTCCCCTCAGCCTCGGGCCAGGCAGAGGAGAGCCAGCCTGCCCTCGGCCCTCTTCTCCAGCCCTGTAGGTCACCGTCTTACGTTAAAACAAGAGTGAACGTGTGAAAGAACGCTGGTCACGAGTGTAGGTTGGAGCTCAGCAGTGATCACCTCACCTACATTTAGTCTTTTACTGTATAGCTCGTTTATGATTAAGTCAGCTATTTTTTTATTTGTTTGACACAATTTGAATAAAACTATAACCACAGTGGGGCTTGGTATTAAAGTTTGTCTTCTCATTTCAAATCTACCATACTGAGGTTCAATTCAAGACCTCTTGGGAAAAATGATTCATAGAGTATTAGTCTTAGTAGAGAGTATTATATAAGAAATCAGATTACTCACACCAGATGCAACATTCTTTTAATAATCTGATAACACTGGAAATCAGATAATGATCAGGTTTTGGTGTGTATGTAAACATCCTGTGTTGTGGAATTGTTGCAATCAATTGTCTGTGTAAACTCCAAATAATTATTGTTTCCTAAATCACACTGGTGTTTTAACTATATCTGATTAATCTCACAGTTTATTGGTGGAATAAAAAAAGCACCAGTGAGTTTTGCACTGTTGAGCTCCTTACACACTGTAAAGCAATCACATTTGCTTTAGACATTAAAGCTTTCAGGTTTTCTGTGAAAACCAAAACAAAGCTCTGCTTTTTTATATGTTTTGTGACCAGCACATGGCAAATGTAGTGTATTGTACAATTATACACTAGTTATTTGCCGTTTCTTGCCCACTGTTATTTAAGTTAATGCTGAACAGTGGAGTTTACACATACTGTGTCCTTTCTCTCCCTAATGTGCGTGTCATGCTCACTCATCTGCTGTTATTCTGTTCTTCTGGTATTCTTTTGTTTCTTCTATCTCTCCTAAATGAAATTGACTCCTTGATAATCAGTTCACTTGACTTTGCTCTTTCTCCTGCCGCTGTGGGCCTGTGCTCTGGATCTGTCTGATTCTTACTGTATGTGATCACAGCAGCACACAATGCCTCACCCGTACACCGGAGGAGCAGCTGCAGCAGGAGGAGGCATGTCGGGGCTTCCTGACCCCCCCGCCATGTTCTTCCCTTCCATCCCTGAGCGGCCCATCTCCTTCTCCCCCCCTCCCACCGGCCCACCCAAGGGATACAACAGCCAGCGCCGCAAGAGCACGTCCATCCTGGAGGCCCACACCAGACACTTCCAGCCCACTTACCCGCGCTACGCCAGCAGCCTGCACCCCTTCTCTGGCATGGAGGGGGTGGAAACGCCCCCTCTCTATATGGTCAACCCCAGCTTTGCTGCCGCGGCTCAGAGACTGGGCGTGGGTGAGCCTCTGCACCTGCCGGGACAGTCTGATACAGGTCTGTACGGGATGAGAGACATGAGAGCGGAGCACGAAGAGGCTGTGAGGAGACTGAGCCTGAACCAGGCCGCTTTACTGGACCATTACGAGGCCATGGCGTATGGAGGATTTCCCATGAGCGCCCACCAGCTGGGCCTGAGTTTCCATCAGCAGAGACAAGCTGCTGCCGCCGCTGCTGGTTTGGGCTACGACCCTGTGCCTCCTCAGCCGGGCTTCTTACACGCTCACCTGATGCAGAGGATGAGTGCTCACAGCCCCATTCCTCCTCAGCTCTCCTCTATGGGAGCGTCCAGCGGGGGCACTGTTTCCTCTTCCTCTGAGGTCTGTTACTCTCCTGCCCCTGGGGCCATGGCCGAACCCCCGACCTCCTCGTCTGTCTTTGACTTTCACGTAGCTGCGGCGGCTGCAGCGGCAGCAGGAGACCCTGCTCTGTTAGCATCGCGCTTGTACCGGGGCCGGCGCAGCTCCATGGAGCTCCCTCTGGAGGAGAGCCCAGGCTCCGGGGGCTCGGGCTCCTACAGCCGGCTGCAGCCTGTCACAGAGGAGCTGTACTCTTATGTGAGCCCTGAGCTACCTCTGCCCCCGGGCAGCCTGCTGCTGCATCACACCGGTGTAACAGTGAAGGACCACAGCCCCGAGCCATCCAGCGACTCTCTCACCTCCTCTGACGCAGGAGAGTTTCAGTCTCCCCCTCCCCAGACGCTTCCTGTCTTTGACCCTTCATCCGCTCAGTCCATCCCTCACTCCTCTGCGTCATACGACGCAATGGCTTCTCTGATGCCCATCGACCCTCAGGCTCACCCGCCCTCCATGCAGAGCTTCCTCCCTCCCACACCTGCAGCCGAGCCACGTCCCAGAGGAGCATCCTGCTCTCAGCTGGAGTCTCTGATGCAGAGTGCCTGGGCCCGACACGGAGGAGTGGTGCCTGCGCCGGCCGACATGAGCTACCACGAGTCTGTGCTGGCCATGCAGGCCGTTAACACCATGGTACCAGTATAGATCCAGTCACACAACCACCCTGGGTCAGGCGTGAGGTACAGTCAGTACAAAAGCTCCCACACGGTGTAATCACAATGTTTAAATTGACATCTGTAAAAACATTTTATTAAAGATGGAAGGATATTCATGTCATTGGATGTATTTTGACCCAGGGTGATACAAGTATTAGCCGTATTGTGTACTCTGTGTATGTACCATCCCTGGACCCCAGCTGCAGCTTCTTGTGATTTTTAACCCTCCCAAACCTTATTATTTTATAGTGTAGGTTTCAAAGACTGCTTTTCTCAATTCATTACAACACAAACCCAAATTGGCATTATACAGCTAAATACAAGCGCTTACATTCATATAAAAGAGAGATGTCAGTCTTTGAAACCAGCTCTCGATGTGTATAATTTGTGTAAGAAAACTGTCCTAAGCCCCAACCTAGGTCTTAACGTTTTGAGTAAGTAAAGTTTTGTGTGTATGTTCATATACATCTCAGTATATGACCCACGTGTGTTTGTGCAGGTATCCTGTGTGTGCAGGATACTGGCCCTAAGACGCATTCAAAGCCAAAGTCTCTCAAGTCACAATATAAGACAGAACTATTCAGTCTATAAATGTTCCATATTTGCTGAGGAAAAATATTCAGAAAAGTTGTTGACTGTGAGATTTTGCTAATTTGAATGGACAAACACACACACATACAACAAAAGCAAAAGGGACTTGGACAATTTTAAAAGTGTAATCCTGCTGATTAAATTTGTATTTAATGTTGTATTTCTGTGTTATTTTTCAAGGTTTCTTTCTAAATGTATTTGTTATTTAGGTTTATATTTTCTAGACCTGAAACTTCAAAGCTCCAAAACCACCCACATTTTCTTAAGTGGACTTTGAAGCCATCATCAGTTCTGTGTCTTTAATTTGTGTCTTAGTATTTGTCTGTCTATACATGTTTTACATGTATGAACGTTTTTGTTTTAACATTCTCAACACTTTAAATGTAAATTATTTATTTAGCCTTTTTACTTTGACGGTAGCAAGTTAGAATTTGACAAATGTCAGTTGTTACCTTCTGTATGTACTTTATTTAAACCTGACCTTCCCAAATGAGTTTGACTTGCATGAAAAGCCCAGCACTGACCCTGCTCCTAACCCATATGCATATGCAGACTACGGTACGGGTGTGCGTATGCAGACTACGGTACGGGTGTGCGTATGCAGACTACGGTACGGGTGTGCGTATGCAGACTACGGTACGGGTGTGCGTATGCAGACTACGGTAACGGTACGGTGTGCGTATGCAGACTACGGTACGGGTGTGCACGTATGCAGACTGACGGTACCGGTGTGCATATATCCTTGATATCACATGTGATCCATTTTACAATTCAACATGTGTGCATTACAAGAAGATAAATATTTAATTGTATTTGCACCCATGATTGGTCAGTACAATTTCTCAATCAAATATAAACTAATAGTATTCTCTTTCTTCTCTCTCTCTCTCTCTCTTCACAACACTTTCTCTCTCTCTCTTCACAACACTTTCTCTCTCTCTCTCTCTTCACACAACTTTCTCTCTCTCTCTCTTCACAACACTTTATCTCTCTCTCTCTCTTCACAACACTTTCTCTCCTTCACGACATTGTCCTCTCTCTCTCTTCACAACACTTTCTCTCTCTCCACTCACAACACTTCTCTTCTCCCTCTCTCTTCTCAAACTTCTATCTCTCTCTCCTCTTCACAACATCTTCTCTTCACGACATTGTCTCTCTCTCTCTCTTCACAACACTTTCTCTCTCTCTCTTCTCAACACTTTATCTCTCTCTCTCTCCTCTCTCTCTCTCAACACTTTATCTCCTCTCTCTTCACAACACTTTCTCTCTTCACAACACTTTCTCTCTTCACAACACCTCTCCTCTCTCTCTCCTCTCTTCACAACACTCTCTCTCTCTCTTCACCTCACACTATCTCTCTCTCTCTTTCACAACACTATCTCTCTCTCTTCACAACACTATTTCTCTCTCTCTCTCTTCACAACACTCTCTCTCTCTCTTCACAACACTTTCTTTTTCTCTTCACAACACTTTCTCTCTCCTTCACAACACTTTCTCTCTCTCTCCACAACACTTTCTCTCTCTCTCTTCACAACACTTTCTCTCTCTCTCTTCACAACACTTTCTCTCTCTCTCTCTTCACAACACTCTCTCTCTCTCTCTCTCTCTCTTCACAACACTTTCTCTCTCTTCACAACACTGTCTCTTTCTCTCTCTCTCTCTTCACAACACTGTCTCCTCTGTTCTGTCTGTATTCTGTTGTTCCTCTTTGTTGATGTATTGAACAGCAGACCCCGACTCCACATCAAACCTCTGGACCCTCAATGGGCTTAGCTGCTATTCAGACCCCTCCACATGGGACATCCCAGCAGGTGAAGGAATATGCTCTCAAAGTCTAAAGCATTCTTACTGTATTATCTACAACAAATCCACAAAAACACGCATGAATTCTTAATCCTAATGCCTGGTTGTGACAAGCCAGCCCTGCAAGGGGAAGAGGAAGTAACAAAACCAAGATGGAAAATTGTAAAATAAAAAAAAACAGGAATTCAAAGGTAAATTAAGAGAAACACATACATGACTAAGAAACTAAACAACAAGGTAAGGTCATAGATAGAACTGTGAGATCTTCTGTTTTTAAGTCCATAAATCGTCCCCAGACTCGTTCTGAGCATTTCTGCTTCTAATCACGTTCATTACATTAGCATGTCCGAGGCTAACTATGTTAGTTTATCTCCCATTTGTAATTCCCTCTGCTGTCCGTAGATGGCACGCTGACACAAATCCAGAAGGAACATCCCCCAGATATAAAGCTATAACTACAGAATGTTAATTTCTAAAACATGAGATGTCAAAGCAGAGGTTCTCAAGAGCATAGTCAAACGCAAATAACAACCCTTTTTTTTTTTGCTTTAAATTATTATTTTTATTATTATTATTATTATTATTATTATTTTTCAATTAAACTAACTAACTTTTCAGTGTCATTTTTATTTATTTATTTTTAACACTTTTTGTTTTCGGATTAACCTTCCTCAATTATTTTTCTTTTTTCCGTTTTAGGTTATTTTATCCTCTCATTCGAGCAATGCATCGATTCAAAGCCCCACCCACACACCCCTGACCCAGGTACTGCAACAACTTCTTGATCTCTTACGTATTTTATTTCTGCCGAATCTTATATTACAAATTGTGTTTTGTTTTCTTTTTGCATGCTGCCTGTATATTTCCCCAGGTAAACCTCTACAATACTGCATAGTGGCAATCTTCATCATTAATAATTTCCCTAGCCTTTAATGATTGCAGTATTAAAGCATTATAATATTTCCTCTAATGTTAAAATATTGTTCCAATTTTCTTTGCATGCTGCCTGAACGTTCCCATGGGATTTGCATGTCTTTAGTTGTGTGACGTCAGTCCCTTTCCCAGTATAGAGCACCTGTATCTGCTTTACAAGGCCGCTCAGCTCTCTGTAGTCCAGGTATTAACCTTAATCTTTTAATAGCCGATGCCAATTTCCGATATGAGGCTTGCTGCTGTGGCTGTTAACCGATAAAATCCATAGCCCACAAATCTATTTTAAGTTGAAGTAAAAATCATCAATTAACTTTTAACTTTAGTAGAAAAAATAAAAATAATGGGATATGAAATATTTGAGACAAGACTATGTGTATGTTTAATGTATTTGCTCTTGAAAATATATTTGTCATTTTTTTATGGTACCAATGAAAGTCTTGAATATCGGCTGATACTGGAACGATAAATCAGCCGTGCTTAATGCTAACTGCGCACTTCCTGCTTCGCGGGAGAATAAAAAAATTAGATGCAGACTCTATTTCATGAAAAAACTCCTTTTTAACATGATGTCTTGTGTTGCAAAATGTGGATTGGAAAGTCAGGATTCATTTAGTTTGTCGACTCGATCAGAAAAACGTACAGATTCATCAGCCTCTAATTGCCAATATGTTGAATCATGTGCTCTTCTTCTCTTCCTGGCTGTTATGATATTGCTCAAAAATGTGGGTGCGTGTGTGTTCAAATTATTTGTATTCAATGAATGGCCATGAACCGTGGACAAAACTGTGTTATTCACTCATCAAACAAGTTGTGATGTTACAGCTACAAAAAATATCAAATTTTGGGGAACAAAGATGTTGCCTTTTGCTTAATTGTAAAAAGAAAAGAAAAAAAGACTGTTCCCATAACCTTTTGTTTACCAAACCTTTCTTTTCTCCCCTGTCTTTTCTTTGGTTTCAGCCCTGTGTAACTGCTCCCGCCTCTGCCGTTCCTCCTGCACTGTCCTCTCTTTCCATTTCGGTGCCGACAGTTATTCTGGCGCCTTCTCCTTCCTCTCCTCACCCAAACGGGGCCCTCTGCTCCCCTCCTCACCCCTCTGCTGCTGCTTCTGCCCCTGCGCCCGCGCCTTTGCCCACTGTGGTGCCCATCGTCAGTGTAGTGACTGCCCCTCCCTGTGATAACCCTATGGAAACTGTGCCTCAGGTATTCAAGTCCTGTCCATTTAGTGGAGCAGAAAAGTTCTAAAGGGTTTATTTATGAGACTGTCTACAAAACGAATCAATACCCAGCATGGTAGAAACTCAGTTTGGTCTAGGGGGGGGTCCAAAAATTGATGGAAATGAAACGTAAATATGATGGCATAAAATGATCAACAACACTGTTCAAAGAGCATTACTTTAATAAGAACACTATGAGACCACTATGGACGTTTAGGTTACTCATGAATATCCTACTATATACAGCAAAAAAAACAAGGCATAAAGCAAGACACTTGTAGTAAGATTCAAGTCAAAACTTGTAGCTTGTTATTATTTGTAAAATGTGACGCAGTTGAGAAGAACATTATTTCCACCAAAAGCTGGCTACACAGGAGGACGTAGTGTGTCGTTAACTCTGTAGCAGCTTCACCAGTCCTCACAGCGTAATACTGAGGTTCTGCTCTTGTCTTTTTATCACTTAATGTGACAATGCCTCCAATTGGAAAAGAGCGTTGTGTTGTGGAATTTGTGTTGTTGTTTTGCGTAAAATTATAAAAGGACAGGTTTGTAACGTATAAAATCACATAGGCTGTATATAGGCTGTTTCAGTCATTATTCGCGTTAATGTTTAATAGTTACGATCAGTCAGCGCACACACGGAGCACAGTGGCTTTAAAATCGCATAAGTTACAAGAATCCAAATTCGGGTCACACATGAGGCGTTTGTAACGGGCTTTAATTACTCTAATATTGGAACATCAACTCCCGAGATCAGTTATTGTATCCAGCGGGCGTTTATTTTTTTTTTTTCTGCTCCTTTTTCTTAATGTGCTTGTTTTGTTGTTTACTGTCATGTATAAGTGAGTATGAATGTAATGTGTGGACGTTTGTGAGGATTTACAAAAAAAAGTTTGACCATTGGTTTCATGTAAATAAAAACTTGTTCATTTGTGACCAATGTCCAAACTTTTTTCACTGAGGGCCGCATTTTGAAACTTATATGGAGCAGAGGGTCACAGACAACCCGACGATGAAGTGAATCTTTCGAAATTTTGCCTTTGACATAGTTTCGATGAGCCCCACACCTTTTAATAAGACTTGGATCATTAATATTAGGTTATATAACAACAAATTGCTTGAATTTTTCCCATTTTTACAGTAAAAGTACTACTTTTTGTTGTTTGGACCAATTTGGCAGGAAGCCGGAGGGCCAACAAAAATTGGTCTGAGGAACGTATTCGGCCCCCGGGACATGCCTGTCCTAGAATGTGCCACAGTACGGCTTTAAACTGATATATTTTGATGGAAGCAAGCATGTGACTCAACCAGGCCAAGTTACTGGTCAGATCTGTGGACAGGCAAATGCAATAAATGTAACCTAGATACGTAATGGCAAACTGTGGACCATCCCGGACAAAGCAATAACTTTCCATGGCAACAGGCAGATCGCGAGGCCTCTACAGATCCTCTCCACATGGTCGTATTAAAGAAACTACAAATATTTGTTTTGATAATTACACTCTGTTGTTTCTGTTTTTTCCAACAGTTTTTGTTTTTAATCCTTGTGGTGTCTAAATTAGTATGAAACCTTTTTCTTTAGTATAAAATTGAGACAGATATTTAAAGGTGGTACTATTGGTCACTTATCACTGTGTACCATGGACTGACTCCCCAAAAACTACAAAAATGAAATGTGTCGTAATCTTTGAGTATAGTTTCAATCCTCTGTAAAAATGTCTCTTATATCAAATGTAAGTTGGACTTCCTGTGATTGGTCTTTTTGTGCCCTCAGCCTTCAGAGTTGTCGCAGTCTCAACTCCTGCCACCCCATCTCCACGCATCTATAGAAAGGTAATCATAAATGCAAAGTCAATGCAAATATTTACCGTCTTTGGTCAATTGTTGTTTCATTAGTTGCACACACAAGCTGTAGTACTAGCACAATGTTAGATCCAAGACATGTTTATTGCGTGGTCATTAGTATTTATGCACATTTTGGCACAGACTGCTACGTCAGACACCAGCTTGTCAACACTTATATTTGGAGTAAATCCGATATCAGGAACCAAAACTATGGAGTCTCAGTTCACAAAGAGTCCAGACGTTTGTTTGTTCTGCAGAAAAATCTGAGTTTCAGTAAAGGTTTATTGCCATTGTCAATGAACAAAATTCACATACATAGGAGCTTGTTTCAGCGTTAAGGTGCAACATAAAACACTGAGCAATAATAAAAACAACATATATGAAATCAAAAAGGGCATGCATTAAAGAAAACAATTAAAATGTACTATAGGATAAAATAAGAATAGGCTTACTATGTAGACAAAAATGTACAGTTATATTAGTCAGGTGTTTTAAGAAAAGTAGGCTCTGAGCTTTGGGTTTCTCTTATTGTCAGAGGAAGACTATTCCAATAATGAGACCCTTTGACAGAGAGTACTTCAGAATACTGCCATTCTGTTTACAGACTGTGGAAGGCTCATTAGTATTAGTAGCAGCAGTAGTGGCAGCAGTAGTGGCAGCAGTAGTAGCAGCAGCATCAGTAGTAGCAGTAGTAGTGGCAACAGTAGTAGCAGCAGTTAGTAGTAATAGTAGTAGTAATAGTAGTATTAGCAGCATCAGTAGTAGGAGCAGTAGTAGCAGCAGTTGTAATAGTAGTAGCAGCAGCGGTAGCAGCAGTAGCAGCAGCAGTTGTAATAGTAGTAGCAGCAGTAGTAGCAGCAGCATCAGTAGTAGCAGTAGTAGCAGCAGCAGCAGCAGCAGCAGTAGCAGCAGCAGTTGTAATAGTAGTAGTAGCAGTAGTAGTAGCAGCATCAGTATTAGCAGCAGTAGTAGCAGCAGCAGCAGCAGCAGCAGTAGCAGCAGCAGTAGCAGCAGCAGTAGCAGCAGCAGTAGCAGTAGTAGCAGTAGTAGCAGTAGCAGCAGTAGCAGTAGTAGTAGCAGTAGTAGTAGCAGTAGTAGCAGCAGTAGTAGCAGTAGTAGCAGCTTTGGAATCTGAAAAAGGACTGCACGATACAATCCCTGTGTCATCCAGTGGTAAGAAGTCCACATTTTTTACAAGAAAAACAGCTACTTTCAACCTAAACCCGAGTGACTCTGTTTAGTTTCCAAAACTCTCTAAAGACCAGGAAAACAGTTCAAAGCCTAAGCAATACAAAGATAATGTAACGCCACCTAAAATACAGCTTACAAACAGATTTTTACCACTTTCAAAGACTGAAGTACCACTTTCAAAGACTGAAGTAAATAACCAAGGGAAAATGGGAGACATGACGTGGCGAAAAGGCAGACAGAGACAGAGAGAAGAATCTGTGCCTAACGTCAAGGTCGTCTTGATTGGGAGGTGAGATATAAGTCACGTGATGCATGAAAAAATCAAACAAATTCTTTTCCCAGCGCCACAGTCACTGGAGATTACGTCACGTATTTCTAATGTGTTTTGGCCAAACATAAAGGAGTTTAAACAGCTGATTGTGCACGTGGGCGCAGTGGACACACGACGCGAAGAGACTGAACGTTTGAAAAGAGACTTCTTGGAGTTATTCGGCGTGCTTGATAAAAATGGAAATAAAACATTCATAAGTGGACCTCTTCCAAACATTGGACAGGAAGATAACAAGTTTAGCTTCAGCTGACACATGGCTGTCTAAAGGATGTGTGCAACAAGAAGAATTGCACTACATTGAGAATTCTATCTATTCTGGAAACGAGAGGACCTGTTTAAGAGAAATGGCCCACACCTCTGTAGAGGTGTGAGTGGTGCTGACAGAGAACCTGCTCCACGCTCTGAGCATTGGACTGGGCCTGGACAGGTCCTGAGCAGATAGTTAGAGAAGAGAGGAATGAGAGAAAAATTCCTGCTCCATCAACCAGAGACCGAGCCAATGTTTCAACATCAGCAGCACCACAACCACAGCCTCCACCAAAGGATTTATTAGCAGCCGCTCCACCACCAGCAGCAAAGAATTCAACTCCAGCTGCTCCACGATCACCTCCACCACCTCCAGCAAAGGACTCATCTGCAGCAGCACCACAACAATCTTCACCACGGCTAGCGCTGGAGTCGTTTCAGTTCTTTTCCTGCACGGTCCTCATCAAAGGCCTTGGACCATCTGTGGCGGCCGGCAGTATCCCCGCCATCGCCCCTGCCCTCAGAGCAGCCCTGGATCCCCCCGCAACATCTACTCCCACTACAGATTCCTCACTCTCCTTTCCATCTCCACCCTCACCAGGGGTCTTCCAGCCATCTTGAATTATCTGATCAAATCAGGCATTAAGATGGCTCCACTCACGCTAATTTAGCAAGATTCTGATATCAACGACACAGCTACACAGACAAAATTCACCCCACAAAACACAACCCGCCTTTCACCTGGTCCCCCAAAACGCTCACCGGCTCCCACTACACCAACAAAAGTCCCCCACCATCCCCCCTCGCCTTTCACCTGGTATCTCCCATAGCTAGGATGCACTGGGTCTCAGCATTGCCGGGACTTATAGTCATATTAAAAATCAAACCAACCCGGGGCCCTGTGTAAAAAACAGCCTCCCCTAGTGCTATTTCTGTAGTAACATCACACAGATGGGAAAACAAAATGCGAGTCAGACTGCCCAATCTGAGAAATTTGATTCATATTCCCTGTAAAAAGATAACGCCCAGTCTCACTGAAACTAGTCTGAAACTTGCTGTGCTAAAATGTCAGATCCTTATGTAACAAATCATTCTTAATTAATAATTTTATTTCTTCTTATAATCTTGATTTTATGTTTTTAACTGAAACATGGCTTGACAAAAACACAGGAAATTTAGTTCTAATAGAGTCTGCTCCACCCAACTTTATGTTTGAATCTGAAGCACGAGAAAACAAAAAGGGAGGAGTGTGTGTGTGCTTTTGCTAGAGATTAAATAGTTACCCACAGGTTGTCCTTTGGGTGTTTTCAACATTTGAGTATGTAGCCTTTAAAATTTAGCTAAAACAGTCTCCATCCATTCTCTTCATTGTTTTATACAAGGCCTCCTCAGCACTGCAAAAGTTTTATTGATGATTTTACTGAGATGCTTTCAGTCGTATGCACAGACTTTGATGGTTTGGTTATAACAGGTGATTTCAATGTTCATGTTGATAATATTTGTGACAGAAACGCTAAAGAGCTTCATGCTGTCCTTGAAACTTTCGGTCTTACTCAGCGCATGAGTGGCCCCACCCACAGCAGAGGGCACACTCTAGATCTTCTAATTACAAAAGGGGTTAATACTTTCAAACGTCAATGTGGGTCGATGTTGCTCTGTCTGATCATTTCCTGTGTCTTCTTTGACCCTGTCTGTTTTTCCCAAACCACCAGCTGGTCCTGCAATTGTCCGGAGGAGACACATAAATGACAGCACGGGAAAACTGTTTATGGAAATGATAACTTTGAAAATGTCTCATGTTCTAATGTAAATGATTTGTTGAACTCTGTTACATCTAGTGTTTTGAATGTTCTCGACACCATTGCCCTTATGAAGGCTAAAATTGTTAAAAATAAGCAGAAGGCGCCATGGAGAAATGATGATTCGGTCAGGGCACAGAAAAGGGAGTGCCGCCGGGCCGAACGAAAATGGCGCAAGTCGAAGCTCCAAGTTCAGAAAGAGATTTACAGAGAGAAGTTGTACATGTACAACCTCATTTTATGTAGAACTAGGGAAGGATATTTTTCTGAAATAATTGGAAGCTGCAGTAACAACTCGCGTGTCCTGTTTGCCACAGTAAACAGATTAACAAACCTTCCAGCTCAGCTGCCGTTAGAACTCATTTCCACATCCAAGTGTAAATGAGTTTGCATTATTCTTTAATGACAAAGTTGAGGGCATTAAAAATGCTATCAATTCTACAATGCAAAAAATAACCCTCAAACCACCTACACACTTAGAGCTGACTCACTTTGCACCTGTAACTGACAAAACTGTCCAGGAGATCATCACCAGCCTGAGTTCATCTACATGCTGCCTCGATGTGTTACCCACCAGATTTCTAAAGTCTGTGCTGAACAGTTTGTTAGCACCACTCACTCAAATAGTTAACATGTCGCTTCAATCTGGAACATTCCCAATTTCTTTGAAAACTGCGGTCATAAAGCCTCTCCTAAAGAAGAGGCAGTCTTGATGCCGCAATACTGAGTAATTACGCGCCCATCTCTGAATCTGCCATTTTTGGGCAAAGTCCTTGAAAAGGTTGTTTACCAACAGCTCACTGATTTCCTCTTAATAAGCAACTCATTTGATGTTTTCCAGTCAGGTTTTAGACCTCATCACAGCACTGAGACTGCTCTTGTCAAGGTGACAAATGACATCACCTGAACACTGACGCGGGCAAAGCCTCAGTCTTAATTCTGTTAGATCTGAGTGCTGCTTTTGACACTGTCGATCATGGGATCCTCTTACAGAGACTAGAGGACGTGGTGGGCATCACTGGCACTGCGCTAAACTGGTTAAAGTCCTATCTGAAGACAGGAAATTCTTTTATCGAAATTGGTAACTGTGTCTCAGACCAGATGCCCTGACCTGTGGGTGCCCAAGGGTCAATCCTGGGACCCCTTCTGTTCAACCCTCTACATGCTGCCGTTAGGTCAGTTGATACGCAGCGAGAATGTGTCCTATCACAATTACGCAGACGACACTCAGATCTATGTTTCATGACGGCAGGTGAATATCGACCAGTGGATTCACTCTGTCACTGCCATCCAACAGATCAGTGTGTGGATGCAAAGCAACTTTCTCCAGCTGAACTCAGACAAGACTGAAATCATCGTCTTTGGCCCACAGAAACAAAGAGAAAGTGTTAACAGTCACTCCAGAGTCTCGCTCTAAAACCTACACATCAAGTTAGAAATCTGGGGGTAATAATGGACTCAGGATTTGAATTTTAACAGCCACGTCAGATCAATCACATCAGCAGCTTTTTACCATCTAAAAAACATTGGCAAAATCAAAAGTATAGTGTCTAAACCAGACCTGGAGAGACTTATCCATGCGTTTGTCTCTAGTAGATTAGACTACTGTAACGGCCTGCTCACTGGCCTCTCCAAACGAGCTGTAAAACAGCTGCAGTACATCCAGAACGCCGCTGCCCGGGTCCTGACTAGAACCAGGAAATACGATCACATTAGTCCTGTGCTCAGGTCTCTGCACTGGCTCCCTGTGGCTCAGAGAATAGACTTCAAAGCAGCTCTGCTTGTATACAAGTCCTCCATGGCCTAGCACCAAAGTACATCTCGGACATGTTAGTGCCATATGAACCATCTCGGACTCTGAGGACCTCAGGGACCGGCCCTCCTGCTGGTGCCCAGAGTCAGGACTAAACATGGGGAATCTGCGTTTCAGTTTTATGCAGCTAAAATCTGGAACAGTCTTCCTGAGGATGTGAGACAGGCCGCTACTCTGGCAATGTTCAAATCTAAACTAAAAACTGTTTTTGTTTGGCTGTGCATATGACTGAAATGCTTTTCTTTGCACTCTTCTCTTTATGTCTTGAACTAAGATTGTGATTTCTGCCATTATTTTAATGCATTTTTTCCTGTTGTGTGAAGCACTTTGAATTGCCTTGTGTACGAATTGTGCTCTACAAATAAACTTGCCTTGCCTTGCCTTGCCTAGTAGCAGTAGTAGCAGCAGCAGCAGTTGCAGTATTTGTGGGTTGATGTTCCCGTCTTTGCTGCAGTGGTCACTCGGAGGCTTCTGGTCTCAGCGATGGTAATGATGGAGGAGGTCCTCATGAAGGCCGCTCCACCAAACGTCACCCGCGCCGCTCGGTTCGGAGCAGATCCCGACATGAGAAGTTCTCCAAAGCCAAGCTCAATGTCCTCAGTGTAAATATACCTTCACCTTCATTATATTATTATACAGTGTCTTTCTTCATCACCCCTTACAAAACTTTGTGTTGAAGTTATTGAGTTTTGATTGTGGAAAGTAAATCAGAAACATTTTAAACCTTGTAGAACATTTTCAACATATATTAAAATGGTGCCAATTCAAACTCAACATTAAAATGCAAATATTATGAATTAGTTACAGGTAGGTCGACGATTCACAAACCCCGTGTGTGAAACCCTATGTGCCTGACCCCCACAAATGCATCACATGATGAGAATAATTACTGACAAGAATTTATGATGGTCAGCAGATGATGGTCTAGAGCACTGGTTCCAAAGTGGGGGCCGGGACATTTAGGATAGCATTTGACACATAATTGTTTTGATGCATTTCATCTTCAGTAATGTTTTATTGTATGGTTGTTTTTATTGCCTCTGTGAAGCACTTTGAGTGAGTGAGTGAACAGAATTGTACGTATGAGCTCTTCAAATGTCTGCAGATCTCTAACCGCGGGGACAGAGTGGCCGAGTGTCAGCTGGAGACTCACAACAGGAAGATGGTCACGTTTAGGTTTGATCTGGACGGAGACAACCCAGAGGAGATCGCACAGATCATGGTACATCGTACTTTCAGTGAAAGGATTACACTAAAGCCAGTGCAGTACTTTCAAATGTACTTGTGTTGTGGTCTTCATAGTATAATACAATTGATGGTTTGTTTTTTAGGTACAGCATGTTTGGGTGCAGAACACACACACACACACACACAACAGATTTTAAACAAAGACTACAAATGTGTTAAAGTTCAATTAAATTATTTTTTTCAATTAAAAGACTTAAAGGCTACTTGACATGTCTGGTTTCTCCTCTTTGGGCTAAAACTGTTGATGTTTTGCAGGTGGAGAGTGAGTTTATCCTGGAGAGTGAGAGAGACTCGTTCATTGAGCAGATCAGAGAGGTGATTCAGAACGCCGACAAGAAAGGCCTGGACAGAGACCCCAAAAGTCAGGTAACAATCACCATTAATGGGTTTATACGGTGTGATTTCTGTCAGTTCAACTTTACTCACTAAACTGTTGCCCTTCAGATGGCGGGCGACATGGAGCCGCAGGTCCCAGCGACATCCGAACCACTGACAGGTATCCATCAACCCAAGAAATGTTATTTATTTCAGTTAAACATTTTATTTGCGTGACATTATAAAGAGCGGGTGGACCCCTTTTTTCACAGTTCAGCGGGGTATTCCTACACACCTGTCTCAACATTCATGTGCAAAGTCACCGGTTCTTTTACTGGTTGTATCTTTAAATATTTAATATGTCCATTCCAGAGGTGGAAAGTAACAAAGCACTTTTATCTGTAAATCGGTGTAATCCCTCATTCGTCCAGGAGTGTTCCATCGTAGAATCTTTTTCTACTTAACTTTAGTATTACAATTTCTGACAAATTTGTACTTCTCCTCCTTACTTTTTTACCATAAGTAACTGTACTTTCTATTCCTTCCATTATCAAAACATGTTTGTTACTTTTATAAATCCGTGCACTGTTTTTTTCTCTTTCCAAAACCAGTTTGAAGCAGCGTGTTTTGACAAACTTAGGCGCTTCTTTTTTTTCACTTTGAAATGTTTGGTCCCCGTTTCTGGATACACGTTATGACTGACGAGCTACAGTTTGGGAAATAAATTATCTTTTTACCATTTGATTATGATTATGTACTTTTTTAACTTTTCTTATATTAAGGAGTTTCAGCAATTCTTTTACCTTTACAAGAGTCCTTCTTAGAAAAGTAATAGTACTTTTATTTCAGCAGTGAAGGGGCCACCTCTGGTCCCACCTCCATACAGTAATATTGTCCCCTGTAACATTAGAATAGTGTAGTGTCTGATCAGCTGTGTTTTGTTCTTCCTTCAGACACTCCTCCCAGTGCCAGTACTCAGGTGGTTCACTCAGCAGGGCGGAGGTTCATCGTGAGTCCAGTCCCTGAAGCCAGACTGAGGGAGTCCCTTTCTAGCCCCACCTCTTCTACTCCTGCCACACCTGTCACTCCTGCCACTCCTGCCATTCCCGCCACACCCGCCACACCCGCCACACCCGCCACACCTGCCACACCCGCCACACCGGCCCAAATAGGTACGACACACATGAGGTGAAGGATCGGGATTGTAAATGCATTTAAGAAACATATTCTTGTGTAGGATATTGAGTAGACAACATTGTGTTTGTTCTCAATGTTTTGACTAGTAAAATAAAGTTTACATAAAGAAAAAATAAATAATAAATAAATGGATAAATAATATGTTTGCATGCATTTAAGTTTTCTTGATAATCACAGTTAAATGCAACAAGTCGCTTTATTAATCCTGTCACAGTAGGGTAATCATTTGTATAGTTAGAATAGTGTGACTTAAAGTAATGAATACTTTAATAAATAATGATAAATTACTCTTTAGGGAACAAGAGTCCTTAGGTTGGACTCCTCCTTTTACTAAAACAGTTGTGTTAAAAATGTAACAAAGGTTATCTTAGTTAAGCAGTTTTTTTTTACATCAACTTGATCAACTTTATTTTGTTTAGTTATTCTTTAAAGGGTCATAACAACATGTTTATGCAAGTAATTTGTTACAAAAACATTTGTGTCACGTGTGATGTCATCGGTATGTTTAACGCTGCGTTCACACCGTGGCGTCTAATTCGCGGCTGAAGCCCCTTGTTTGAAGCTTATGCATGTAGAAGACAGAGGCTTCGGCCGCGTGTCCTGGACGCCCTGGATGCCCTGGATGCGCATTTGAAAAATAAACTGACCAGCAGACACTCGTCCAAGGCGTCCTACGCACATTCACAGCCGAGGAGTTTTTGTTGTGTTTCCCAGTGTGGTTCGTATCTCGGCGCGATGGCTGACCAGGTTGAGAAAGTAGCTTTGGTGTATTTGCCTAACACACAGCCACAATTAATTTATCATAAATCTTTGCCTGTGCTGGCTTTGTTTTGGTCCTTCTTTCGGATAATGAAATGCGTAGTTTTGTCTCTGGAGTGTAAATCTCTGATTGGTCTCCACATCGGCGGCCTTTGTTCATCTCCGATGCTTAAATGTGAGACTTTGAGCATAGACACAACGCCGTGCTGCTCGTGGTTGTGCAGATTGCACATATGCCTGCCATGTGGAGTGGGCCGCACAAATTACAGCATTGATTGGTCTAAAACTATCAGTTATGTTTACAACTGGTATTATCGCTCCAAATATAATAAATAATAAAACATTTAAAATCCTGAAATCCAGTCCTAAGTATTTTAAAGTTAAGGTACACTTTATTGTCCTTGATGAGCTGGAAAATAGAATGCCAAACATTGCCGTAATAAATGCTGAATAATATCCACTTGTTTTTTCCTCTATTTTTTATTCCATAGTTCCTCCAGCATCAGTGGCCCTCCCAGCTCAAGCCTCGGCCCCAGCTTTAGGCCTGTCCCAGTCGGCCGGCGCAGTCAGTCTACAGCAGGCCTTCAGCGAGCTCAGACAAGCCACTCACCTGGACCCTGGCCCCAGCACCGCTCCCGCCTCCATCCACTCCCCGACACCCCCCCTCCAATCCCTAACCACCACCTCTGCCGCTGTTGCTGCCCCAATTCCTTCCACAAGCAGCGGTTCTTCTCTTAACCCCACCACGGGTTTGGTTCCCGCTCTTAAAAAAGAGCTAGAAATACTTATCCCAACTGCTAGTACTTCTACCGTTCCTGCGATTTGCCTAAGCCCGCCTGGTAACTCGTCTCCACCTATCACTGTGCTAAGCCAACCGATTCCCCCGCCAGTTACTCAACCAGATGTCCAAAATCTACCTTTACAAACTCAAAACCTACCTTTACAAGCGCAAAATATACCCCAGATACCGTCTCAAACTATATCCCAATCTGCGGCTATCAGTACATCATCACCTGTGCCTCCTGTCCAGCTAACGTCGCCGCCTATAGTTCAAAATATCGCCCCCACAGTTACCTCCCTTCCAACGTCTACAATACCCAGCGATCAAGGTTTAGATACGACCTTTGACTCCCCTCGGATTTCCACTCCATCGTTAACAATCGTGGCAACAACTGCTCCTGTGCTGGCTACTTCTACTCCCCCGATACCCGCCTCTTCTATCGGGCAAGTGACCTCCGGCACTTCCTTAGTGCAACCCACGCTGGTTCACTCCCAACCCCAAACCGTGGCGCTACCAGGGCAAACCCACGCTCATTGTGGGGAGTGCGATGTTGCAAATGAGGCTCAAGGCAAGCCAGATGACATCCAAGCGCTTGAGGCGAAGCTGCGATCACTGTTCATGGATCTCGGAGGAGGAGCGGGGTCGGCACAGGGGGATTTGATCGGGTGCGATTCGGTTTTCAGTCCATCCGCAACTGGGACCTCCTCTCCTCTCTTTCCGGGCTTAATGTCCGTCCTTCCCAATGCCGCCATTGCCACCACCACCACCTCACACGGCTCGGGACCGGTGGCGAATTTGCCCCAGCCTCCGTCCAGTCTGGCTTTGGGGCAGATGGGGTCCAGTACGCAAAGCCAGGGCAGTTCCGGTACACCCATCAGTGGCACGCCTGCTCCGTCTGGTAGGTACATGATGGCGTTGCGTGAGTGTCAATTAAAGCACACAGGTTAACCGTGTTGTAACATTGTTCCTTCATCCAAAACATACATACATTGTATTTAGCTTGTCTTTATACTTTATTGAGTTTGATTAATCCTATTTAGTAAGCCCTCTTCCTTTAAGCCTCAAAAAACACTCCAATTCCAATTCCAAATTTTCCAGATCTGTGACGTCATTGGTCGAGCTGTTTTTAAGTCTATAAATCATCGCCAAAGTCGTTCTTGACCCTTTCGTGTTCATTACTATTGCGCGCTTCAGCATGTTGGGGAAAGATAGGGTTTTTTTAATCTACCATGTGTAATCTCCTCTGTAGCCAGTAGTAGACTAAATTCCTGATGTGCGAAAAGCCTAACTGATATTGAGTAATGTGTGGTTTTTCTAGCCCCATTTATTTATTTATTTTAAGTTCTAAAGACTCTAAAATATGATACGTGAAGGTGAGATGGTAGCTTCAGACAGCAGTGCCTCCAGTTAACTTCAGACCCCCAGCTGATATTGATGACTTCACGTGAACGGTATCAATGAATGAAGCTGAGGTGGGCCCACGTTTTCTTCATTTATTCCTTTTGGTCCACCATCTGATAAAAGGAAGCTATCGTGCTGCTGGGGCTGTTAAACATACAAAGAAAGCTGTAACCCTTTTATTTCCAGTCAAATAAGCCATTCTGGGATGAATCAGGGTCAGTTTGTACTCCAAAGCCACAAATAAAAAAAATTCCAATAATCCTCCCAAAAATATTTACTCTCCACTTTTAAAGTCCTTCAATCTAATGTTTAGTTAAATTCACTTCTGCTTTTAAAGAAGAAAAGCCCAAAGTAGTGTCAGACCATCCCTCTTGACCCTTTACTTTTAAATCGGACAACAGAAGCCAAAACTACAGAGTCCAGACATTTGTTTGTATTCCAAAGGTTCAGAAAAGGTCGAAGCAATTAAAATAGCTTGTTAAACTAACACAAAAATCACGTTACCGGTAATTTCATTTTGCAGAGTCCTAAACTAGGTTTCTTTCGTCATAAGACCCCATTGAATCAAGATATAAATAATTTTCTGCAGTATACATTACATTTAATCAAATACAGCACATTGACAATTGACACAGTTCAGATTCATCCATTTTGATTCAGTTTAAACTAAATTGCAATTCAACTCGTGTGTTCTCTGCAGTTAACCCTGCCTTGCCTTTTGGCCAGACCACTCCATCCAAAACCCCAGTGTCTCGAGTGCAGGTGAGACATTTGGTTTTCAAAGAGTATGAACTTGTCTTTTAATGCCTGGACTATTTTCACTTTTCTCATGACTGACATGCATGTGAATTTCTGTTAACATTTTCCATTGGACACGGTTCTTCTTTTAACGGTGCACCCTCTCTCTCCACCTGCTCCTCCAACACATCTTTCTGTGGGACTAGGCCAGCTCTCCTCCTTCAGAACTGCTGCCACCCTCCTCTGGACTCAATCAGGTCTTTATTTATGTTTAGGTTTTTTAGGGTCAAAAAACTGCAAATGATAAGCTAACCAAGAACCTGACAAGCATTGCAGTACACCAGGTGTCCACTGTTCGATTGTTGCAGTCTGTGATGAAAGATTACAGATCATGTGGCTCAAAAACGTGGGTCGTAGGTCTCAGTCGCTACGTTTACATGCACAGAGACATCGGACTGCGCTGAAAAAACAATTGGTCTTCTCCCCCCCATTACCAGTCAGACCACTTCTGCCAGAGTTTACACTCAAGAGAGTAATACATTTTGAACAGGCGAACGCAATCACTCCTGGCCGACAGGAGCGTGTGATTTTCCGGGTCGACCTTTTGAGACACATGCATGAAGTACGAAGGCCGTCTCCTCGTCGCTCCTGCAGTGATAACCTTTCGCCGCAGATGCCATTGTAATTACCGGGTCTTTATGCGGACGCGGGGTGAGCACGTGCAGCTACGTTTGTCCAGCTTCTGTCCGATTAACCCTTTACATGACATCTGAATACGGACTAGAAGAGGTCGGGACCATTTGCTCCTCGTGCATTTGGGAGAACTGAGCCACACCACCTCAGTGGGTTTATATGCACTTTGGACTATCGTCGTGCGACCAAAGAGGAGCTGTGATTCATATCAAGATGTGTCATATTTTGGAATCTTGTGAGCCTCCTTCTCACTTTGTCTTGAATTGATGTCTTAATGTTCCTTTTTTATCTGAAATGATTTAGTTGACTGAAGTTCGGAGGTTAAACTTTGTATTAATAATAATCCCTGGGCCATCTCAGACAGTTAAACCGAGAAGAGAAGTACTTTTTACTTTTGAGTTTGGTGAAGAATGCAGCGCAGTACGAAGCTAGATACCTGCTCTCAAATGCAGTGAAGTAAAAGTAAAAAGTATCCTTTGTAAAATGGACTTCAGAAAAGTACAAATAGCTAAAGATTTTACTCGAGTACAGTTAGCTCAGCTAACCGTTACGAATGATTGGCGCTGACAGTCTTTGGTCGTATGGACCACAGTGTAGTAAAGCGTGCATAAATCTGTTTAGACAAAAGTCGTGCAGTGGACACCAGGCTTTAGACAAGTTTCCACCGTGGGTCAAAAAAATAGTAATATGTAAATCTGTGAGCCAAATGAGCAGAATTATTACTGCATTTTTATATCGTATCAAAATTCAACTCATCAACAACAGTAAAAGCTCGTGGTATTTGACTGCTAAATATTCAGTTTTACGGCATCACCATTTATCGCATTCAAGTCCATGAACATAATAAAAATACAACAATATTAGAAATTGAGTAATTCATGTTTACACATCACTTCATTCAACAAAACATTCTTGTTCCATCTAAAAATGTTAATTCTGTGTGGATAAAGTATTGCATTATAGTCACAAAATATGGAAAACAATATTCTATGCAGCTGTATCAATATGTCACAATATTTAATATGTTACAAAATGATCTTTTGACATTGCTCAAATTGTTGTTGCTTGTTTAGAGTTTATGCAAAACATTTGACATTTTCACTGTTTTGCTGATTAAAATTGTTGTATTTCATATTAAGTTTATGCAGGTTGTGATTTAACGAAGAATTACCATTGTTAAAATGTATTTGGTTCTTAAGAATAGTGATACATCGCCGGATGTCATGCATAATCTATCATGGCGTTAGCATGTCGTGAGCCAGGTCTCGTGTGTTGCATCGAGTCCAATCCTACTGCTAAATGAACCCTCTTTCTGTTTGTCATTGCTCAGTCCCAACAGCCTTTGGAGGACCTTGATGCACAGTTAAGACGAGCCTTAAGCCCAGAGACTGTACCCATCAGCACACATACACAAGTGAGCTTTTTATTTTATATTAAGATTCACAATGAACAAAAGCTAGTTAATGTTAGTTATCTAAGTTGTTGTCTTGTTTTTGTTTTTTCTCAAGCTGCCACCAAACAGTGGAATTGGACAGTCAAGTATGTTTATTTTTGTACTTGGTTGTATTTTTAATCTCATATGAAATAGTTGTTCATGTTTGTTCCATCTTCCGTCTTTATAAATATCATTTGTAGTTCCCTTTTCTTTGGAAGATGAATTTCGAGCTTGCCCGTCCCCATCTCCTGTGCCCACCGGAGAAGTGAAACTTGGGAGATTCAAGGTAATATGTTAACAGAGACAAATAACTTTTGGGCCCTCAAAAACTTACTTGACCTGGAGTAGTATTTTGTTTCATTCCTACCTATCTTATTAAGGAGTCCAATTTGTTTAGCTTTTCTCATTCAGGATAGATTTTTTATTTTTTTATTCTTTTTAAGCTTTTAATCTTTTTTTTTAAACATTCCTCCCTCATCAAAAACATATACAGTTGTATTTAGCTTAATTCACGCTTGTTTGAGGAATCCTGTTTTGTATGTCCTCTCCCTATGAGCCTCAGAAAATACTCACATCCAAATTTCACAGTTTTTCTCAAGATTTTATGTGCTGTTTTCAGTTCCTAAATCCCCCCAGACCCATTTTGAGCATTTCTGCCTCAAATCACTTTCATTATAACTTCATGCTTATATTAGCATGTCGGGGGGAGCTAGCTTTAGTTTATTTCACTTTTGTAATTCCCTCTGCTGCCAGTAGATGGAGATGTAACTCATTTTCTGACATGGGAAACACCCGACTGACAGAAAGTCATGTGTGGTTTTAGTAGATACATTATTCCAAAGCAGAAGATGCAAACAAGAGCATGTTTAAAGGACTTTAACAAGACAAATAATGCAGAATATTTGTTGTTTAAAGCAAAATGTTCTTTAAACTCATACATTTAACATATTTTAATGCCATTTATTTCTCACAGAATGAGCCTATCTAATTCCAGTCTGTTCCTTAGGTTTCTCTTGCCACTGAGGAGCCTTCTGTCCCTCCTCCGATCTGCTCCGAGTCTTCTTCATCCACCTCCTCGTCCTCTTCCTCTTCAAACCTGTCCAGTCCTGAGAACACGCTGCACAGGGCAGCTCTGTCGCCACTCAAACCTCCCATCATCGTCCACACAGGAGACATAGTGGATGGACCTCCTCAAAGGACTCTGGAAGGAGGGTCTCGACAACAGTCACCCTTTGCCTCCCCCTGCCCCTCCCCCAAACCGTCCACCACCATCGGTCGCTTCCAGGTACTCTCTCTTCTCTTCTCTTCTCTCTCTCTTTCTTTTTTTCCTCTCTTTTCTCTTTCTCTCGCTCTCTGCCCCGTGTAAACTCAAGAAGCAGCGGGCATCATGAGGAAGTAACTATCTAAAATAAGTCCACTGTCATAGGCACTTTTACGTGGCAATGTTTCACTACCACTTTATTAAAATGACTGTTCGATAAACTATATATATATATATATATATATATATATATATATATATATACTATATATATATATATATATATATATATATATATATATATATATATATATATATATATATATATATATATAATCTACTACTGTTACTAAATAAATGTGTTGTATTTGCCAGGTCACCACCAGCACAGAGGCTCGTGTTGGTCGCTTTTCTGTCAGCCGTGCCCCAGATCAAAGCCCTGAAGCCCCTAAGAGCCCCCTGCCTCTGCAGACCCCCTCCACACCAGCCACCAACGGACCCAGTGCACCGGTCCAGATCCCCGGTCCAGAGTCCCCCCATAAAGCCTCTCGCTCGAGTCTCAACAACTCCTTCAACAACTCCTACCTGAGCAGCGACAACGACTCTGAGTTTGAGGATGAAGATTTCCAACGGGAAGTCAACCGCCTCCGAGAGAAGTACGAGCCTGCTTTTGTCTTTACTTTGTTTACCTTAATATAGACCAAATATAGGGCAATCCTATGGGGGGGGACTGGGGTTAACCACAGAATATTACAAGATGTGAAAAATCAAGGTGTTTGTGGTAAATGAAAACCACTCGTTCACATCTGGATTTTTGGTTTCACTGGACAAATACTTGAGCCCACATTAGTTTTTCATTTATCTTAAATGTTAGATTACAAACTTGACCTCAAAGTACACTTTTTGTGAAGATAAAAATAGTTTTCAGGCAAAAAAATAGTATTCCTTCTTTTGTAATAAAAAGCAGACAAACTGACATTGTGTGTATTACAGTATACTTCATTTTGCTTTTACTTTCTGATGACATGGCATTTGTAATGTTGATAAAGTTACAGAATTAGCAAAGACATGAATCAATAATTATTGATATACATGTCCTTAATCGGTTTTATTATGCGTTTATTCATGTTTTAATGAATCTTTAGAGATTCTTAGAAAGGTCTATTTTAACAGAAGGAGCAAAAACAATATTTTACGAAAAGTACAAATCTGGGCGGTGCAATTGACAATGTAGGTCATCTCTAATTGTTATTGATCAGCTTGGGTCTTTTTAATCAAGATTTTTGCAGTCAATTCTCTGTCAGTAAAAGCTTGTGTTTTGTGGCTGAGTTCAGACTGAAAAGAAAGTATTTTGACTTATTTATATTAAGGACATTTGTATTGAAAGCTATGTGTATTTGTTTATAATGAGACAAAATACAATTGAATAGAAAGTCGTAATAGATTTTGATAACCTGTATTTGACCAGGCACATGATGGAGATTCAGGCCCTGCACTCCCGACAGAAAGAAGAAATTGAAGGTCTTTTTGCTCGACTAGGAAAGGTATGTCCTAGTTAATAATCACATTTGGCTCTAAAAAGTTTAAACATATGAATTCCTGTTTGATCATCAGGTTCCTCCAGCCACAGTTCTGCCTCCTGTAGTACCGTTTTCGGGCAGGAGGAGGCGCCCTACAAAAAGTAAATCCTCAAAATCATCAAGAACGAGTTCCTCCCATGGAAGCAAAAGCCCATTGCCACAAGGTACGCTTCTAATATGACCACATCATCTAAGTCCGTATGTATGGGCACTTGACATGACATCCATTTTTTATCTTATCACTTTAAACAACTTTCTAAATTATGTTTTTCTTCCTCCAAAATTCAATTCAACAGTGCACAATAAAATGTCTTCTAAGTATGCATAGTTTTAGAATTAACAAAAAACACTAAAATGTAATATTTTTCTTTTAAATAAAGCTAAACGTGTTTCATAATGATACATTTTAAATGTAAACTTTGAATAAAAAAAAAACCAGATATAAGAAGTTTAATGTTATAAGTCATTGTTTAAACTGTGGTGTGACATGGAAAATAACATAATAATATATTTAAAATGACAAAAACCAGAAGGAGCTCATCTGTCATTTCTACCCCAGGACAAACTCTTCAGCGTTTAAGACACAGGGCAAAGTACCGATAAATGTCAAAAAATGTATAATTATAGTTGTATTTTGCTACAAAGGAGTATGACACTGCAGGGCAGAAAAACACATTACACCTCCAAACATCAAGTACCATTATGTATTTATCCTATTTAAGATGTCATTGTATATAATCTACTCTACACTACATTACTCTCAGAAGTGTAGTTACTGTAGCTCCGGGGAGATCTAGTTCACAACATGGAGCCAAAGAAAATGCCATAATCATTTTGTGGCATAAGCAGACCATCATGTAATCCAGTTTGATCCAAAAATAATAACATGTGTTTTGCATCGGTGTGTGCTCAGTGCTTAATGCTGCAGGTTGTGTTAACGTTCTGTAATTGGATTATGTCCAAAACTCTGATGGAGGGCAGTGGCTATTATTAATATAATTGTCTTTTTCTTTTTATTATCCAAATAAAAATATAGACTTGGGTTAACAATTTCTTTCTTAACTTAATGTGAATGCAATCCAAAATGTCTCTTCATAATGTCTTGAATTGACGCCTTTAAAGACACTGAAATACTTTACTTTGCATTTCCACACACGCTTGTTTAACTCCTATAGCCACATTTGCCTTGGGGCTTTCTGTGTTGAAACATGGCTGCGCTAACAACCACCACCGCACACACACACACTTACGCACACACACACACACACACCTGTTCACATGGCAAACGTGTCTTGTCAAGATTATTCAGATCATTTGTAGTTTAAATTCAATATAAATATATGTGACATCACTTTAACATTCTTAAGTTTGATTACATAATGCAGAACACAGGCTAAAGGCATGGCAACCTATTAGAGTTAAGTTAATCATGTTAATCAAATTTAATATCGGGACATCCCTGCAATGCTTACAATTCATACCATCTCATTTGTTGCTGTCCTCCATCTCAATTCCAAACTGTAAACCTTTTAGATACTATGACATGACGTGAACACAACTTATTCCATGTGCTTGTTTTGTGCCCCCGAGCATTGTGACGCCTCTCCCTGTGCGTGTGGCCCCTTGTGGCTCCTTGTGGCTCCGTGTGGCTCTGTGTCGTTTTTTTGCCTCATGTTGTCCCGTTACCTGTCCTCTTCTGCCCCTTTGCCTTGCACCGTTTGTAGGAAGCACTTTATCTGCCCAGAGCGTCCCCACCATGTACCCCGGCCAGCCGCCTCTCTTAGCCCCAGGAGGGCTAGCCGATCCCGGGGTCCAGTGTGTGCTGCAGCCCCTCAAATCCTCCCCCTCCAGCGACATCCTGTGCTCTGCCTACACTAGCGAGGCGGCTCTGTCTGTGCCCAGCCTGTGTGCCCCCACGCCAGGTAGGAATGCTACGGCAGGCTCCTTGTCAAACTACTACCTCCGATCACTAAAAATGTTGGGATGTTGTTTCAAATGTGAATAAAAATGATTTGTCTTAGATACCCATTTGACAGGTTAACATGACATCAGCAACAATCGACTGCAAAAACCGACACTGTTCTGTACAAACGACGTTTTACAAGTCCTTTTTATCTGAGGGGTTGGCAAAATTTGTATTCAGTAAGAATAATGCAACTTTAAAATAATAGTACTCAAGTAGGAGTAAAAAGTAGTGGCCAAAATATTTACTCAAGTATAAGTAAAAAAGTATTTGGAGAAACTACTGCTTAAGTGCTAAGTAACAGTTGAATCATGTTTTATGAGTTTGTAATTATACAGACAAAACATTAAATGCACCGATTCTGGAATTTCCAAAGAACAGGCACGGCATGGTGTAAGAAACACAAATGTTTGACTTGTTTAATCTACAAACTAAATATTATTCCAGTATGGTTTGGAACATGGTCCGATTTGGCACATTTAAACTAGTTATTATGTGGCTTCAATTAGGGCTCAGTTTAAATATAGTTATATCCAAGTTTGACTATCTCATTAAGTTCATTGAGAAACAACAATTATATTTTTATCCCATTGTTGTCTAAAGTTTGCTGTTTTATATCTTAAGTCAGATTTAAGTCTGCTCTGCTTTTTTTCTTTTCTTTTCAGAATCCGAATCAGAAAAGGTTTATTGCCATTGTCAATGAACAGAATTTACAAAGATAGGAACTTGTTTTGTCATTAAGGTGCAACATAAAACACAGAGCAAAAATAAAAACAACATATATGAAACATATATGAAATCAAAAGGGCATGCATTAGGAAACAATTAAGATTTACTATAGGAAAAGATAAAAATAGACTTACTACGTACACAAGAATTAACAGTTAAATTTACAGATATGAGTGCAGAAAGTGATTGATTGAATTGCAGTTAAAGTGGCAGGTGTTTAGGTTTTGGCAGTTCATAGTGTTTAGGCAGCGATGTATTAGAAAAAGAATGTTTCCACATGAAGTCAACGGCAGAGGGAAAGAAAACGGTGACCGAACTCCACCTGTTCTGCGTTGTGAGGTTCTCGGTCCCACGAGATGGACCGTAGCCCTCCCTGCCTGAGGGGAGTGGTTCGAAATACGTAGGCCGTAGCGGTCCAGGGTGACGAACGGGTTCGATGCTGTGATCCGACCCAGCCTTGCCTCTCGTCTCTCGATGCACGCCACCTGCAGACGTACAGGCTCGTGCAGAAGGATGAGAAGTCGCGTGCAGAAGCAGTAATCATAAAATACTTCTCAGCAAGAATCGACTACACAACTCGTTTCTGCAACCCTATAAGTCCTCTGTTCCGACTTCTCATTGAGCTAGTGGAAGTCTACTTCAGGACACTGCTTTCCACCTCCCTAAGAAGCACACCAGTGCACGGAAACTTCGTCTCTTTTAAAGCGATAGAGCTCCCCCTGCAGCTCCCTTGTGAAAAGACATTGTGAGAAAGATAAGGGGACTTGACATAAAGCTTTTATTTTATTTCTATATATTACCTTTATCTGATAGGTTCCTAAATATATTAAGTCATATACTTTATCCTCTTGCATAAAAGTTGTAAATGAGAACAATGAAATATGATTAGGAGTCCAATCTGCAGCAAAAGATATCCAAACATACTTCTAACATTGCAAAATTACTTAGCAAAGATTAGAAGTCACACAGAGAGATATTAATCTTCACAGGAGAGTCGATTGTATGTGAGTATGAGAAATAACTACAATAAATAAAAACTTGCAGAGGCTGGGGGCAGGGGGCGACTTGACTGACACTTCAAACGCCCCGAAAATACATATACAATGCATCACAGGGACTTACAAAAACATTGAATGAGATTAAAGTGTTACTCACAATAACCTGCTCAAACCAGCAGAGTGGTTTTTCAGCCTTTTTAAGAGACTCTGTGTGTGCGTGACCCGTGTGTTGGCCTTAATTATGATAGGAATACATTTGGAAACAAGCAATACGTTTGCAAGCCGGTGAATATAGTTTTTTATTTATATTTAACACATCACCCCAACCTTTTTATTGATTTGAAATTAAAAAATAGTGGTAGAAATCTTTAATCTAGCTCATTATCGTCATTGCCTGAGTAAACAAATGCATGCAGTTGTCGTCTTGGAAACACTCCTAATGTCTTTCTGTGCGGGACTCAAACTGACTCTTACATTCTTTTTTGTTCTCTTGTCCCAAATTCACTCCTCTCTTCTTTACTTGTCCTCACCATTTGTGTATTTTCTATTAACCCTCCTTATATATATATAATATATATATATATATTATATATATATATATATATATATAATATATACACACACACACACACACGCATATATACACACACATATATATAAAAAATATATATGTGTGTATATATATATACGTATATATGTCTCCTCTCTCATTCTCTCACACACATGCTATTTTTTCTCTTCCTCTTCTGCCCTTTCTGTTCTCTTCCGTCCTTCGATTCATCCATCCTTACCTCCTCCATCCCCCTCCCTCTTCTCTCCTCCTCACGTTGTCCATCCTTACCTCCTCCATCTCCCTCCCTCTCCTCCTCACTCTGT
Organism: Chaenogobius annularis; assembly: GCA_015082035.1. Lineage (NCBI taxonomy): Eukaryota > Metazoa > Chordata > Actinopteri > Gobiiformes > Gobiidae > Chaenogobius > Chaenogobius annularis. The sequence continues at coordinate 164,173 of BJKM01000874.1, forward strand.
CCATCCTTACCTCCTCCATCTCCCTCCCTCTCCTCCTCACTCTGTCCATCTTACCTCCTCCATCTCCCTCCCTCTGCTCTCCTCCTCGTTCTGTCCATCCTTACCTCCCCTCTCGTCTTCAGGCTGTGTAAAGTTCCACTGGGGTTCGGAGCGTGTGTCCTTCAAGCCGGGCGGCCGCAGGACTCGCTTTCTCAGTACGCCCTGCTTGGCTCTTTGTGTGTACCGCTTCTTTTTGCTCTACACTTTTACAAGTGCTTACACATGTTATAGCCTCCTTAAAAGTGCACCATGTAACTTTCCACCTGCTTGTTTCCTTAATTGTGGTTATAGTTTTCCCTGGAATGTTGGATCTACACAACAGTATGGCATTAATCTGATTTAGACCTGCCACTTAAATGACATTATGAATGAATGAGCTTATAATATATAACAAGTAAAATGTATAAATATTGGGGCCAAAAATATTGTTCTATCTATCATTTATTGAACAATGGCTGGATGAAGTAGGTTAATGATTACTACAGGCCCAAAATAATCAACATTCATTCAGTTTCAGCTGTCTTTATCACTAAAATATACTTGGCCTGGTGGTGACACTTGCTTGTCTCCATGGAGATAGACTTGTTTAATGTCATACTGTGGAACCTTCCGAGCCCTGAAGTGAAATCTCCATGGAAAAAAGCAAATGCGAGATCCTCCAAAAGAAAAGAACATGGTGCACCTTTAAATTTCTTTACTTTTCGAAGTTTGTGTAAATTGAATGTTGATATTGAGCATTGCATTTGGTATAAATCCATAAAAATGAAATCTCTTGCCTGATTATATCCCAGATTCTTTATTTCAATGCTTCTCTGCAGCTCAGACCACTTCTCTCCCTTCTTTCTTTCCCTCTTTTATTTTTTATCTTTATCACTTTGTTCACTGTCCCTCACCCGCTCCCTCTGTCACCTGGGCCCGGAGGGGAAGAGGCTGGTCATTTCACCTAAACTTAAATGTTTCTGTGAGCTGTTGAATGGACTCAGAACCAGGAGTTGACCGTCCAAAACCTCTATTAGTTTCTCTTTTAGTTTAACTGGAAGTTGGTAGACCCAAATGGATAAAAGTGAATAAATAGTGACCAAAGTGCAGCTTTTTGAGAGGGGTTTTCTAAGGTATTGAGTTGACCCTAATATATATATTTTTTAATTGATTAGATTTTGGAAAATGTTCAGTTGTTTTACTAAGCATGGGTGTCAAGGAACAACAGGTGACTAGTTTGAAGTTCTCTTAACATCAGAAGTGTGTCATCCCTGATGATCTGATGATGTGCTTCTTCAGTTCCGGGTCAGTCAGTGCCTTATGAAGGGAGGAGCTAACTACACTGAACCCGACACCCCTGACACTGGATCGGTTGCCAACAGAGTTTAGCTTTGAGATGCATCAGTTTAAGGAGTTCTATCACATTTTGATGTCTGAAAGCCTCTTTCAGTAAAGGTTGAACCATTAACATTAAGTCGAATTCCTCTGCCCTTTATTTCCCTGAAGGTACTCGCTCCATCGCCAACTCGAACAGCTGTTGAATAACACAGCTAAATGTTATGCAGGGTATTATCCATGTGCCACGTACCGTAGAGTCCCATTTCTATCCCATCTCTGAAAAGAAACATTTCACCCATTTACACCTTCATCCTCAGGCCTAAACCAAATAAACAACAATAGGTTTAGCTAATAGAGGAGTTAGATTATTCTAAATATAACTCAGGTTTCACACTTAAGAGTAGTTGTGTAGACATAACAACTAGTTTTCCTGACTGTAAATTAGTTTGTGTTAGTTTCAGTGTCGTTAGCTCCTCCTTTCAGACAGATATAAGGCAGTGACTCACCAGATCCTGTCAGAGGGACTGAAGAAGCTACTTGGATGAGTGGTAAAACACATTCAGAGGATGAATTCCATTTTCTTTTGTTACTGAACATCAGCAGTTACAATTTAAGTGCTTTTATAATGAGTGAACTATGCATAATCTCTTATAGCGTTTAACCCCTAGTGCACTTGTTTCTACTGTGTTCTGGGCCTAACTCTGACTCTCTCCCTGTCCTGCACTGTTGTCGTCCGGCTGCACAGGGAAGATGGTGAAAAAAGTCTGCCCCTGCAACCAGCTCTGTAGTAACTATCTCTCTTTTTGGTCTTCCTCCTCCTGCTGCGCCCCTTCATATGTCCCTCCTTCCATTGGTCTCAGTGACTTCTGATGCATTTGCATGTCATTTCAGTTTGAGCTGATTGCATTTTTTCCCCCTGGAAACAGCATTCAATATGAAAGAATCCCATTAGTTATTTTCAGATTATATATTGTGTCTGTTTCTGAGGCAATCTTTCTTTTAGCAACACTTGGCTAGCTAAAGTAAAAATGGTAGAATATCTGACAAAACAAATAAAGTTCACCTTTTGAGGAGGCTAACGACTACAAATCTTTATTAAACACTATTAAATTGTGGATTATGTGATTTTATTATTTTTTTACATCAAAATCCCAACATTCTGAGATAAAAAGCACATGAATGCAAGCAAGTCGGAAATTCGTGGACCCGCCCTGAGGACCATGAATGCCGCAATATATTTTATTTATTTATTGACCTTCATTTAACCAGCAAAGTCCTACTGAGATGTAGAATCTCTTTTCCAGGGGAATTCTGGCCCTTGAAGCCATCTTAGTGAAGCAGAATAGTGCAAATTTCACAATTTAACAATAGCCTCTAATCTAAGTGAAACTGCAATTAGATTATTACTGAAATGACTGAATTGAATGGTTTTGTGCATGCCATAGACGGCCTTAATTTGCCCTGAAACTCCTAATCCCTAAACAGCTGTTGTCTGTCACTTCAGCTCTACTGTACAGAATAACCTCTTCCTCCTTCACCTCTTTAGACATGGCTTGTGATCTAAACCACATTACCCACAATCCCGCACTGTTGTAGTCACTGCTGGCTCGGCCTATTTTCACTCTTATTTTAAGATAAATCTGTTTTGTGCAATACATACATGGATTTGTCATAAACATATCATAAATCCATCTCCATGGAAAGAGTCATAAAAACAGTTAATTTATCTACTTAATAATCTGATTGGGAATAATGCATTTAAGTTTCCATTTCATTGGCAGGTCTAAACATGACATGTTGATATAATGTACGTAGCATGTACCTTTGGCATTTGAAACAACCACGTTTCGACTGGCCCTGGTCCCACAGACTGGTTCACTTTAGAGTGCTTTGGAAGTTCCTTTAGTGTCAGAATATGTCTCATGTTCAGGGCCTGGCTCTGGGTCCAGAGGCAGAGATCTGCTACGTGAGCAACGGATCTCAGCCAAAGTGGACTAATGTTCTAATCATAAGGCCGATCTCAGCAATTCACAAAAAGACGTTTTGTTATTCCAAGTTTGTGGCAGAGAAACGCCTTCCGGTTTTTCCTCAGTTTTGTTTCTTGATGTAATGTATTGGGGTTTGGATAATATCATATTTTCTTAATGCGAGTGCCGAGTGTCAACAAACAAGAGACGGCTGATGCTAACGTGTACTAGTTTTGTTTTGCTAAGTCTGTCTTTTATCACTGGAAATATATAGTCTGGGTTTTCTCTTATCTAATCATCTCAAAAGCGTTCTGGAAGCCCAAAGAGAGCCACCTTTCATGGCCCACTTTGATCACTTAAATGGACAGTGAACCTGACCGTGCCGATCTGATCCACAGTGAACCAGTCAAAACGTGGCTTCAGTATTTTTCATGAAACAATACATTTTTGTCACAAGCAAACTCAAACTTGACCATTACATTGATATATCCCTAAAGCCTTCAGTCTTAATAAGCTCTAACACATTTTGACATGTTATGTGGCCTGTGTCTTTTCCAGGGACAAACAGCACGAACGCCGTGGGGGGTTCAGGGGTTTCGAGTCAGGGCGGATCACAGAGTCTGGGTCCAAACTCAGTTGGCGCCGCACCAGAGGAAAGGCACGTTCACAGATGACCTTCACAAACTCGTCGACAACTGGGCCCGTGACGCCATGAACCTCTCCCAGGTGCAAAGCTTGATTATTTCACAATTTTACTATTTTTAGATGATACTACTACTAACTAAGATGATATATATCTTAAGATAAATAAATACGAAACTTAAGATGCTCCTAGTTGAGGTTTGATTTATTCCAGAGTTTTGTCCAGATTTAGCGTTTGGATCTGGTTTATTTGTTAGACCTATTTAGTCTTGGTTTAGTCCTGCTGAATTCTGGTGGGATTACTGTATGTTTCCAATTAGCCTGTCTTTATTGTTTGACAAACTTTCTGTGCCTCAAATGCCTACATGACAGTTGCTCGTATATCTAGGGTAAGAAGAGTGCCAAACCGTTGCAGCAGACTCTCCCTCCAGGACAGAGCTATGAGGTCTGTAGAAACACTTTATCATTTCTCAATGGCTTTGCATTTTGTGAAAAATGTGTGCGGGCGGGGTCGGACGGGAGCAGGTTGTGAGCGTGTCTGTGTGTGTGCTATGTGTGGGCTGTGTGGGCTGTGTGTGTGTGTGTGTGTGTGCGAGTGCGTGCGTGCGTGCGTGAGTGCGCAGAGAGCAGCAGGTGAAAGGAGCCGAGGGGAGGTGGAATAGTTGAACTAACTTAATAAGTGAGTGCGTGGTAGGTGTGACCCAGTGCAGTCCATGTGCGAGCCGTTTGGTGTGTCCCCCCCTCTGAACAGTTTCATTTTACAGTGCATTATAATATCTGCGTGATAAGTGAGGCTTTAAATTAGGTTATTTCTGCACAAATCCAGCCAGAGCCTCATAAGGCGCTGCTCGTATCTGAGACCAGGTGTGTAACGCAGCTGCCTGTAGTGGTGCATTTTTCAATAATTAACTAAACTGTCGCAACCCTTGGGGGGCCTCTTGGGCGGGCCGGTGTGGAAAGGCAGTCGGGACCAGACCAAATCAGTCAGAAAAGCTTCGTGATTAGGCCAGAACAGGAATGAAAAGCCAGTCCCGTGCCAGCCTCTACTTTATACCAGTCATGAGACAATGTTCAAATGACATTTAGTTGTAATGAATTGTGTATGATAGTAGCTACATTGTAATGTTTGTATTTGTCTTTTGTCTAAACAGCTGATCCAGTCAGCCAGTCTGGGCAGGAAGTTCTCTGCCCCGGGTCAGCTGTGTCCCAGCAGCGTCGGAGGCTCGGTCCAGCTCCCCGCCAACCCCAGCAGCACTACCTCTCTGTCGGCCCGCAAAGGCTCCTTATGCCACCCGCCCGCCTCACCCACGCCCCCGCTAGCCCAAACTCAACCTCCTCAGTTCATCCACTACAACCCTACTGCAGCGTACAGCGCGCAGTGGAGCGGACCCATCATGTCTGTGCCACACCAAGCGCCCTCTCCTGGTGCCCTTCTCGTCAGTACGTCACAGCCTCTGGGCCCCTACACCTCCACGCAAAACCAGCTGCCCGGACAAGCTTCTCTGCCAGCTTTCCACATGAACAACGCTCTACACAAGTCTGTAAGTAATCCAGGAGGCCCCAACCTAAGGACCACATAACCAGGCGGCCTCTGCGTAAAGAAACAAAGCTGAAATCTAAAAAGTGTGGAGAGGGAAGAGACCGAAGCAGCCTGCAAAGAGCAGACATGCTCTATCACTGGATGACACCTGCTCCACCTGCTGATGAGATCGGATATTGGGCAACAATGTAAAACAACCAAAAATGTGTAAATTGTTATTTGTTTGATGTTGAAATTTTGGCTTTGTGTAGCCAAGAATGTCTAGAGATCGGGATTGTGTCATGGTCATCTTATCTACGTACCAAAGTATGATAGGAGATCAATGGAGATGTAATATAATGGATTGACGGCTCTTTTGCTCATTTTTTTAAAGGATACATATGCAACAAAAAAAAAGGTGACATCATACAGTGCTCTGAAATCTTCGGAGTGGTCTTGTTTTGGGCATTTCTGCCTCAAATCGTGCTCATTACAACAGCGTGCTTGTATTAGCATGTCAGGGGCAAGTTAAGTTTGTTTATCTCCCCTTTGCGATGCCCTCGGCAGGAAACTCCTGCCTCAGAAATAATGCATAAAATTTTCCTTTAATGATTTCGGCTCGTATTAATTCTGCTTACGTTTTTCTCTGTTTACAACAAAAACAAGTTTGCTTATTTGAGGCATTCGATCCCGATCTCTGTAGACTATAAAATTGCTAACAAATGCAAGGCAGATTACCTAAGTGAGACAACCAGGTGGATTAATACTGAAAAACTTTACTTAACATAAATTGGAGCTGGTTGGTAATCAAAATCCAGCTGTTTTTGAACTATTTGGTAGTAAACTAGTAAACTGGTGAACTGCAGTTTTACATCATTACAGAAAAAGAGGTTCCTGCTTTTGAAATGTGTGAGCAAGCCACTCATTTTAGAACAAAATACAATGTTTAGAATTTTTGTTGACATTGGTTGAAGTAAAGTCAGACTGATCCTTGGAAGCAAAATGGTGTTATTATTCACAAGTGCAAAACAACCAAACATGCTACATCAGTATGTATGTCACTTTAGACTTATCTGGCAACATGAATGAACAAAGGACCTAATTTGGGGGGATAGAAGCAAACTAATACACAAAAAAACATTTAGTAAAAGTGTTTAAAAAAGCTTTAGCGTCTCCTCTTCTGCCTCTCTTTTCTCTCCACATCTGCTTTACCATCTGAAGCAATAAGAGCAAACCCCTTTTAGAGAGAGCTCAGTGTGAACAAGTGGCCTTGTTATAGAAAATACATTAGGATATTAACTATTTCTTTTATGATTCCATTTCTGTTGTTTACTTGTGTTGCTTGCTGCCCTCCACTCCACACATAAAGCACAGACTGATGTAAATAAGACATTTCGAGCAGCGTTTCACCGCTATTTTGTTGAATAACGCTTCTGTTTTAAAGTCATTTTTGGGCTGGTTTCAACATTGTTTTGTTAATGAATATAATTGTATTTAAAAGAAACAAAAACAGTTGTGTGCTGTCGACGGACCTGTTTTACTCGCATCGAGCTCGGTGCGTGGATTCACTGTGATTTTTTTTTGTGTGCTTTATTTTTATGAGCCGATGTTGTGGGACGACAATAGTTTTGGGGTGGATTCTTTCATGGAAAAACAAACGACAAACGGCAAAGTTTGGGCGGGGGTCCTTTCACTTTCAGTTCAGTCACCATAATGTGATATCAGACAGGTTGTGTCCACGTCTTGATGTCATAATGTCAGATTAAGAGAGGCAAATATCTATTAAGAAAGAACAAAACAGAAAATCCACTTATACTGAAACTTTTACCACAAATTTGCACTATTAATCTTGTGCCTTAAAGTTCTTTTAACTAGCAACAATTATACCAATATTTATGTGTTTGAATATTGTCACCACTTATATTTCACCTAACATAGAAGACATAGAACTTCATTCCAGTTTTTGTTTCATATGTATAGGCCCAGTAATCAGTTATACTAATCATATATACAGATGTTTTGACCCGTAAACCAGGTCAAAATATCTGTAATTTGATCGTTAAACTCCAGATTCAGCGTAATTCTAACCCATCATCCTACTTAAATATTACACAATATTTTTTATCTATGTTATAAAGTTGTTACCCCCTTTTTGTTTTATTCGCACGTTTAACACACAAATCCTGCATGTTTAGGTTGTGTTCTTCTCTCACACTGAAAACAATCTGTTCCACCTTGTGATGTCATTAAGTGGGAAAACGGGAAACACCATTAGAATCATTTGGATAGTTTCAGACCTGGAATGGTCCTACTTTGAAGCTACAGCTACTGTATTTGTCCTATTGCTTCCGTTCACCGTGCACTAATACTAGAATATATTGGACTTTCTGTGACAGTCACAACAGAACAAAAGTTTTTAAAAAAAGACCATTTATTCTAGTGTATTGTAGAGTAAACCTGTTCACGAGGCCAAACATTTTTGTTTAAACTTTAAAACTACCACCTTAATGACATCACAAGGTGAAACGTAGCATTTTGTTGACAGCCTAATACTGCAGGATTACATAACGTGTGAATGAAAAGAAAGCAAATCAATCTTGACAATTTGTGATAGAGTATATAATATCTGTAGGTAAAGTGAAAAGCAATTGTGGGCTTAACATGTCTATTTGTCCAGTAAAACAAAACAAAAAAATATATTACCTTCATCGAAAATGCTAACATTCATTTCATTGTCATTTATAATCTAAGCAAACAAATCTTGTAAAACCCAATAGTAAATGTGTTTAAACCAGGCTCTGATATCACTTACATGATTTGTGAGTTTTGTGATATTCTGAGGTTAATCTGTTTCTCCAGTGAAATCACATAATATTCCACTTCACTTTTGACTCCATTCTGGGATTTTTTATTTTTTCAAACAAACTTTTCAAGGGTGTATAGGTCATTTAAACTCTTTGCTCTTCAGGTTTATGATTTAACATGAACACAACCTATTCCTCCATACGGTCACCCATATTATCTTTATCTTTCTGACTGAAAGTTGAACTGGGCCTCCAAACGGCATGAGGGTGATATTTAGATATAAAGTAATGCTAGCTATTTTCCTTATACAAGACATTTACAAAGACACTTTAAACCTTTGCCTCTGTCCCTGGTTATTTTAGATGAATGTGAATGTATAAACAGACTTTGTCCACGTTATTGTACTTGAAGAGTTTTATCTTGCTCTGTTTTGTTCTTTTCCTGTTGTGTAGATCCTCAGTGCACACTGGGGTTATGTTATAGTGCCTTGCCTTCTTCCTGTTGCTTCGTGTCTGGTTCAAGGGCCTTAGGAAGTGTGGAAACAGGTTTGTTGTAGCGCTGAAAGGTTCATTTGAAAACAATGTATTACCCCTATACCAAAACATTTTTAATGCACAATACTGACAGAACGACCAAGCTGCCAGTATCAAAAAGGTTTTTGTTCCGTTATTTCTTTTTTCAATTTTCAATTAAAGCCCAATTGTGAAACATTTCAACCAATAAATATGATAAAATCAAATCTTCAAGTCTTTCAAGGCTGCTGATGGTGAAGGTGTTTTTAAGCACTGTAGTTATCTGAAATGTTGCGCAATGTGGCTTTACTTGACTTCAAATCTGTACATTCAATTAAAATGATTTAAATGGAAAGAAGGCGATGTAACACGGATGTAAAAGTCACCCATGCACCCACTGTCAGGCCAAAGGAGGATTATTAAATGAAAATAATTTTTTTTATTCAGGGTTTTATCTTGATGAGGGATGATGTTTAATAGTTTTATGAAGAGGGTTGTTTTTGAAATTGTAATTGAAGCTTGGACCACTCTGTATTTTACAGGTCATTGGCCTATAGACCCTTTAAAATGATTTGTCGTTATGTTCAAAATTCCGGAATGGAGGCAACCCAAAATGAAGCAAACATAATACACGTTCAAAAAATAACTGACATCAGATCTAACTGCTAATGATTTTAGTTATTTTGGTTTGGTTTTTTGAAACATAAACAACAATTTAGAATTTCAAGGGTAGTAATGTCTGCTAGTTTGCTTCTCTATTTAAAAAATAGAGTAAAACCTAAAAACCAAGAGATTGCCCTCAATTAGGCCAAAGGTGTACACTAGCCACATATTATAAAGAAATAATCTAAAATACATTTGTAAATCAGCTTTGATGTTGCTTACACGTAGCCAAAACCCTCTAGCTTTTTTTTTTACATTTTCAAATATTTTGAGGCCAATCCAAATTTCTCCAATGTAAATGTAGTAATTTTTTTTGCCTCCATTTGCTCCTATTCTGGAATTTAGAATAATAGTGCACAAACTTTTAATGGGTCTATCGTGCATTCTGCATTCAGCCAAACTCAATGTGTTCTTACACGTCAAAGAAAAAAAACTCCTGCTTTTTAAATGGATAAAATTGCAATAAGAAGCACCTTTGCCTTTTAAATTGGTGTCTTCTACCTCGCTCAAATTTCAAACTTCTTATTGGTTCTATTTGCGATATATTTATAACGCTCAAGGCACAATTACTGTAACCTTTCCAACCATTTGCTGTGAAATTACCTCAATCCAGACAGATGAACTTGGCTCAAAATGTAACCCTAACATTGTGCAACCAACTTCAAAACAACATATTTTCTTGGTCATGTTAAAAGCAGCGCCGGCCCTTTAAGAAATTGTATAGAAATGCCTTATTCTAACAGCTACTTATGGGTGAGCAAAAGTTATGGAGTTGTGTTTTTTGACAATGAAAGTGAAATGGTTCTCGTGTAATTTTTGTCCTATCTGGTACTTGTACATTCTGTTGGGAGGGGCCTTCATTAAAAGATTTTGTTTAAAATGTTTTTGCTTGTAAACTTTTTTGTTCTCATGTGTTCCATTTCTCATAAATACACAATGTTTTACTACTTTAGGCAAGTTTTGGTTGAAGCTGTGAATAATCATTTGAGACACTTTGTTTTGGTTCTCTCACCATTTTTATTTTATTTCATTATGGAGATGAATGCAAACAGCTTTCATTTTTCTTTTAGTAGGAGCCAGTTTGAATTTTAGACCCGACAAACTAAAACCTGGAACCTCAATGATTCCCACTGCAGAAAGTGAAATGGTTCTCGTGTAATTTTTGTCCTATCTGGTACTTGTACATCTGTTGGGAGGGGCCTTCATTAAAAAAAAAAAAAAAAAGTATTATATTGTAGATTTGTTTAAAATGTTTTTGCTTGTAAACTTTTTTGTTCTCATGTGTTCCATTTCTCATAAATACACAATGTTTACTACTTTAGGCAAGTTTTGGTTGAAGCTGTGAAATATCATTTGAGACACTTTGTTTTGGTTCTCTCACCATTTTTATTTTATTTCATTATGGAGATGAATGCAAACAGCTTTCATTTTTCTTTTAGTAGGAGCCAGTTTGAATTTTTAGACCCGACAAACTAAAACCTGGAACCTCAATGATTCCCACTGCAGGTTTGACTAGATCTAATCATTGAACTAAGGTTTATTTGAGAGATACTGCCGTTTCACCCGTGGTTGACCTTGCCTTAAAGTCTGTACACATTATTTATATTCATTCAAGCTAGGCCTGAACAATAGAAGAACAATGATAACTATTGACACATTTCTTTGGTTTATTGATATATTAGTTGTAAATTAGCTTTTGGCTTGTTTTGACCAAGGTGAGTAAGAGGAAGCTCTGTGTTGTCTTTTGTTGCCAGGGGTGAGACTATTCAGCACACAAACCTTTCTATTCCTCACCTTTAGGCTCCTTTATGTACCTATACTCTTTTTAGTATTAGAGTATGATGCAAAATTGAGGGTTCCAGAACGAATTTATATCTCCTCTCCTGAATTTTAGAGAAAGTTTTTTATAGAAGAATTCAAATGCTGATTGAATTTGGTCTTGTTTGGTTCGGATTGTATGTGTTATTTAAGTAAGCAACTATAGCCTTACATGATTTCTATGACTGGATTTATGACCTATTTATTATTTTTAAACCATAAAACGAATTCAGTTCTCTCTCTGTTGTACAGTGAATGAGCAATTGGTCAACAGTTTCTGGTTCTTGACAGCAATTACATAAACCGGTAGGATGTTTGCCTATCCTATTCAATGACTTGTTGAGTCCAGTATGGCCTATTCTCATGCGAGTAAAGGCTCTCTCTTCCCTTGTGTTTCTGCCAATGGATCTGTATGAACTAACTCTACTTTGTATCTGATACAGATGCAGTCCAGTATCACAAAGATTCCAATAATCCTGCCAAAGTTTATATACATTACTTAATTGTAGGGTTGACTTCAGATGGACTTATTTCAACTCTCACATCAATTGATGGCAGTTTTAGGCAATTTTTTGTCTTTCATTATCATCCACCCCCCTCCATGGGCAGGAACCCAAATGAAGGAGACCTTCACACCTTTCCTGGACAGAGAGAGTATCAAATACATGTTAATTGATTTTTGAGGTGGCGCTACTGAGCTGTCTTTCAATATTTTTTCACGGGGTCTTCTAACTTTTATATTTAGCCTTGTGTACTCCTCGATTTTTGTGTTTTTTTCTGGCCCCCGGCTACAATTTTAATAACTAAATGCCATGCATTGGCAACAAGCCATTGCAAGTGACTGCATAATGCATGGCCATATCCGTACAGTTGCCATGACAATGATGTTACTGATGATGATGTCACAAAGCACCAACATTCCGTGACATGACCAACATTCCGCCACTCTGAGATAGGAAAAATGGCAAATTTGACGATAAATCCTGAAAAACTGAGGAATACCAAAATGAATAGCAAGAATCAAAGAATATCTACAAAAATGAATCTAACTGGATAAGAGATGCAACGTGCCGAAAAACGGGTTGGAATAAAAATATAAAAATAAAGATCAATGGTAACTAATAGTGACTGTCATGTGACACTGTCTTCTTTGGTGTTTTATGGACGGTTGGTATCCATAAAGTGTTACATTGCCACCACCTACTGTAGTTGTACGTCATCAAAGTATGTTTTACGCTATACCGTAAAAAAAAAAAAAAAAAAAAACGTAAAAAAAAAAAAAAGAAGAGCGAGAGAATGTTGTGCAATGGAAAGAAGCCATCGCGAGTGACCATGTAATGTAGGGCCATATTCTGTACAGTTGTCGTGACAATGATGTCCCACAGCACCAACTTTCCATGACATCACCAACATTCCACCACTCTAAGAGATAGAAAAAATTGCAAGTTTGACGATAAATCCCGAAAAAAACGACAAGACCGAGGGATACAAAAGCAATAGCAAGAATAAGCCACTCATTAATTCCAAAGTAGGCAATCCACACTGATTGGCTTGCTCGTAATTATTATATTAATTGCAGTAGGCTTTGTTTCGTGCCTTAACTTTGAAAGTCACTCCACAGAAAACACATATACTAGACACAATCTCCACTTTGTTCCACGTTATACAGGACGTATTGAATGGAAGCAAAAAGCCCAGATGAATAACTTCTCCTGAGGGCTGCTGACACACTGCATTTTTAAACCCAATCATGTATTTGCCAGAATAGACCGACTTAGCGCTTATTTCCTCCAGCTCTTTGGTAAGGACACATCATAGCTATAGTGCTGTAGTAACTTACAAGTGTAGCTTACTGGAAGATCAATAGAGATGATTTTTTTTTTTTTTTACAAATTAAGTATTAAAATCAAACTCGGAATCAGAAAAGGTTTATTGCCATTGTCAATGAACAGAATTCACAAACATAGGAACTTGTTTTGGCATTAAAGTGCAACATAAAACACTTATCAATAATAAAAACATATATGAAATCAAAAGGGCATGAATTAAGAAACTTTACTCTAGTATAAAATAAAAATAGGCTTACTAAGTACACAAGAATTTACAGTTAGATTTACAGTTGTGCAGAAAGTGACGTACAGGTCCTGCAGAGATGGAAGTCTGCAGCCGATCACCTTAGCAGAACGCACAATGTGCTGTAGTCTGTGTTTGTCCCTGGCTGTGGCTCCAGCGTGAGACATTCTTCCCCAGCCGCACGCACTGCCTCCGAACCATCAGGAAGTCAGTGATCCACCTGCAGGTGGAGTCGGGCACGTTAAGCTGGGAGAGCTTGTCCTGGAGCAGAGCAGGGAGGATGGTGTTGAATGCAGAGCTGAAGTCCACATACAGGCCCTCTATAACCCTTTTTAAGAAACGTCAAGTATTTTTTTAAAGCTTTTGCTTGGTTTGTATGATGGTATCACTGCAGAGATAACAGCATTCATCAATGGAAATTTAAGGCTGATGAGACCACTTAAATATTGCAGTAGACACTTGTAATGTGTGGCTATTGTTATTTGAAATAATGGCTTGACAGTTTGGAACAATGTGTTAACGTGTCTAAGGTGTGTTTCGTACTATAATAAGTCTCCAATCTGTCAATCTGGTATCGTGTGTCTTGACTCTCAAGGTATAATTGGCTGTCACTGTGTTGTGGAGCTGATTGAAGCTGGGTTTGAGCCAGTAGTAGTGGATAATTTCAGTAATGCAGTACGGGGTAAGATACATTTAACATCATATGGAAGTGCCATGTCATTATTGCATACAGCCTCACCATCGTTTCTCCTTGTTCCTGTTATGTACACATCCTGTTCTGGAAGGAGGTGACAATAAGCCAGAAAGCATTACCAGAATAGAAAAGCTTCTAGACATCAGCATTGTATTTCATGAACTGGACCTTCTTGACAGACCTGGTTAGGAGAAACTTTTCAAAAAGGTGCACTCTCTTACCATATTTTATTTATGCATGTTTAAATTGACAAATAGTTGTTAAATACATGATATTTAAATAACAAATAATTGTTACAGTGTTGCATAAGTGCTGTAATGCACTTTGCTGGCCTGAAAGCTGTTGGCAAATCAGTGGAGCAACCTTTACGATACTACAGCGTTAACCTCACTGCCTCACTGAACCTTCTGGAGGTCAGTTCAAACTAGCATTGTCTGGAATTCACTGCATGCCTTCTTCAGCATGATGTCCATTTTCACATTTTGCCTGTCTGGTTTAATATGAATGTAGTTTGCATGTTACACAGTTTACGATACAAAGATGCATTTCAACCGCTGCTAAAGTGCTAATGTGGTGAAGTGTGGTGAGGCGTTTTAGTGTTGGCTTTGTGTAGGACTGGAATGCTGTGTTGCTGCGGTATTTCAACCCATTGGGAGCACATTCCTCTTGACTTATTGGAGAGGATCCTCTGGGCATCCCTAACAACCTTCTGCTATATAGGGCCCAAGTATCATCTCTTTCCACACACACAAAAGGCCATTATATGCTGTATTTTGTGGACTCATTATGTTTCTGCTTTTCTCCTCGTAGGTTGCGATTTGCTGAAGAGAGTGCTTTAGTGTGCTTGATAATGACTATGACACTGGATGGAACTGGTATGATTTTAATTTATTGTAGAAAAAGATTCAGTTGTAGTCATCTGGACTCTGTTTTAGAAAAAACAAAACGTTTCAACTCTCATCCAAGAGTCCTTCTCAATCAGAGAAACAAGTCTGAGAACTCTTGTTTATATCCTACTCTGTGAGAGCCCTGCCCACAGGGCGGGACCTCCTGCTAATGGCCCATTGAAACTGGGATGGGCCTATTGTTCTATTGTTCCCTGCCTCACCTTGAGTCGCCTATTTAGCATCCGAATGCCGCACACGGTGTCTCCAGGGTTTCAGCAGACCATTATAAACACACCAATGGAAGGATTGAATTTCAACCTCCATTCCGATTTAATGAAGGATTCTCCTTTTTTAACAAAGATTGCCTCCTTAACATCCTCCACTTTCAAACACATCTTTTTTCCCTGCTCAGAATCTCCACTTCACTGTCTTAATAGAGTGGCATTTGTGACTTTTGAATGATGAACCTGCACAGCGCTCTGGGGTCGCTGAACTTGAGCGTGTCTTCTGTGCTGATAAAGCCTCTTGTGAAGTGGCTGTTTAGTCCTCCCCTATGTACCGCTCTTTACATACTTTCTTCACTGCATTGGATAGAATAACACTACATTGCTCTGTTTTTGTGTCGCGCATCTTGTCCTTAGGGTGAAACCAGTTTTTGTTCTTAACGTTTTGCTGGTTTGAAATAAACAGGGACTTGTTGTGTTGTATCTAAAAAATGTCGTTGCATAGTTTTTCTGACAATCCTTGAGACATAAGGGATAGAGACAAGACCTTCTTCTTGGTCTGTTTCCGTTCATATTGTCCCTTTTGTGTCTGCTTCTTGGTTCTCTTCACTTTGTTCAGAGCCCAAGTCGGGTATCCACAGGCTGAAGAGAGTCATTCCGGACTGTGTGTTTCCTCTTTCCTCTTGCCCTCTGAAGCTGGTGGCACCGCTTGTTGCTCTGTCCTCGTTAAAAATGTCTGTGCATGGGCTCGTCCCGTCTCTCCCATAGTGGCCAACTGTGTACATGGAGCATTTTGGAGAAGAAGGCAACTGACCTCGCTTTCAGGCATTGCTGCCAAGTCTTTGGTACCTGTTTACGTGGATGACACTCTTTTGTGACAATTAAGAAACAAGAGCTGCTGGAAGCCTTTCTTTCAGGAGCACATCAATGCAGTGTGACCCGCCACATCAGGTTTACAAGAGAAAGATGCAAAGGAGAACCGCTTGGCCTTTCTTGATTGTTCCACTATCAGAGGAGAAGACGGGAAGCTCCAGATAGAAAAGTATATAGGAAACCCACACACACTGACCAGTACCTGCTCTTTGGCTCTAACCACCCACTACAGCATAAGCTGGGAGTGATCAGAACACTACAACACAGAGCACAGGTCCCGCCCTGTGGGCAGGGCTCTCATTTTTCACAGAGTCCCTGTGGCAGTGCATCTCACAGAGGTATATAAACAAGAGTTTCTCAGACTTGTTTCTCTACTCCTCTTCCGATTGAGAATGACTCTCGAATGAAGAGTCGAAACGTATCGTTTTTTCTTCTAAAACAGAGTCCAGATGACTACAACTGAATCTTTTTCTACATTGGAACACTCCTGGACGAATGAGGGATTACACCGACATTTTAATTTATGTATAAGTTATAGAACGGACCACAGTTTTGTGAAAGACCCTTTCTCCTCTCTCTCTTACATTTTAAGGTGTTTGTGATTATATCCATGTAGTCAATCTTGCAAAGGGGCACACAGCTGCTCTGAAGAGGCTAAAGGATAATTGTAGGTGTAAAGGTATGCTTTCATTGTATTGCTGGTGTAATCGCTCATTCGTGTCCAGGAGTGTTCGATTGTAGTAGAAAAAGATTCAGTTGTAGTCATCTGGACTCTGTTTTAGAAAAAACGATACGTTTCGATACGACTCTCATTCGAGAGTCATTCTCAATCTGTGAAACAAGTCTGAGAACTCCTGTTTATATCCTACTCTGTGAAAGCTGCCTGCCCCTGATAATGGGTCCCATTGAAACTTAACTGGGATGGGCCATCTACATCCTATTGTTCCGACTTTTGGCTGCCTCACCTTGAGTGCCTGTTTAGCATCAGAATGCCTCAGGCGTCTCCAGGGTTTCAGCAGACCACTATAAACAACTGGAGGGTTGAATCTTAAACCTCCATTACAATTTAAGAAAGGTTTCTCTTTTTTCAACAAAGATTGCCTCCTTAACTCCTCTTTCAGACCATCTTTTCTCCTGGTCAGAATCTCCACCTCACTGTCTTCAATAGAGTGGTTTGTGACTTTGAGATGAAGATGACTGCGCTCTGGGGTCCTGAACTCGCGTGTCTTCTGTTCTGATAAAGTCTTTTGTGCAGTGACTGTTTTAGTCTCCCCTATGTGGCGCTCTTTACAACTTTCTTCACTGCATTGGATAGAATACACTACATTGCTCTGTTTTTGTGTAGGCATCTTGTCCTTAGGGTGAACCAGTTTTTTGTCTAAACGTGTTGCTGTTTGAAATAAACCGGGACT